>PYAF01005505.1:399572-433112 GCA_007407185.1 Glycine tomentella
GAAATGATGAATCTATTAAGAGAAATAATATAAATAGAAAGAATGATGATGGTTCGTCTTAATCTACAATACTGTTGTAATGTGGTTTTCTTAATCTCTTAATGCGTGATGAAATTATTTGTGTTTAGGCAAGGAAGGAGGAAAAGAGAGAAATGAGGTTCCCAATAATCATGTTCTATTAGACTGATTGATATGATGTGTTATGGTGTGATGCAAAATACTAACAATAATGGTCCTATTTATACTAATAATTAGGTCTAGTAACACTTATGTAATATTACTAGTAAAGCCCAAGTCTGATAATATCATAAGACTATTAATTAAATAAGGAAACCCTAGGAGAGCCACCGACTCCAACTACCGTCCATGTACGATCCATACTAGATCTGACATGATGAGTGACATTTTCTCTATTAGATACTGATTGGTTTCACAATATATATATATATATATATATATATATATATATATATATAATTTTTAAAACTTTTTGTAGATACTCTTAACACTCGGCAATATATTGGGATAGGATTACATAAAGGTTTGGCCTTAAGTTCTTACTTGTCTAATTTAGTATTGGATTTGCATACCAAGGGAATAAAAATTTATCCCTAATTGCTTGCTTTTTGTAGATGATAAAGTTTTGATTAGGTCAAAGGAAGCAATTAACTCTAAACTTGCATTTTGAGACATACTTTGGAAGCAATGTTTTCACCTAAGAGAAGATAATGTATATATGATGTGATTTTAGCAAGGAGGAAAGTGGCTTGGAAGTAAATATGGGAAAAGATGTGATACCATAGGTTTTTAACTTTAAATATATGGGATCAATATTACAAAATAATGGATCAATAAATGAGGATGTCACACATAGGATACAAACCAGATGGTTAAAATGGAGAAAGCTTTTGGAGGTTATTTGCTATTGCGATCACCAAGTACATACTAAGATCAAAGGGAAATTTTATCGTATTGCTATACATTCAACTATACTTTGGTAGTTAATTTTGGGCTTTAAAAGGACAAAGGAAGGTGAGAGTAGCTGAAATGAGAAGATATTTATGACATTGATTGAGGAAAAAAGATGGCAGAAAATTGGTTAAAGGTAGTTTGGACATGTACAAAGAAGGCCATTGGAAGCATGATAAGGATCCAAGCACTCGTGGAACCCTCCCTTAAAAGCTTTCTGTTAAGGGAGGCGAACCAATCCACTTAAATACTCCACTGAGCATCCCATACTACTTAATATAGGAGTTGGGTTAGCCGGGAATCTAGAAAAAAAGGAAGGGGGGGGGGGGAGGTTGAATAGATTCTTTCAAAATCTTTACCACTTTGTTCTTTAATTCAATTAAAAGACCCTTTTTGATTAATCAATGTTTTCTCAAGAGTGTTTTAAAAAGATTATCACTTTCCTTTTTTTTTTCCTCCTATTTTTTCGAACTTCCTTTTGTCCTTTCCTCTGTATAAGTCGAAATTTGAAATTCCTCTTTTTTTCGCATCCAAGTTTTTAATCAAGAAAACTATGAAAACAAGATCATGTGAAAAACAGAGTTTTTATGGCCCTTTAAAATCAATTCCACTAACAAGATGAATCACAAGACTAAGTGTTTGAGAGAAAGAAAATCACACAAGAGTTTACACTGGTTCAGTCCATACAAAATCTACATCCAGTTGTTCTAAAACCTCTTTTAGAACATTCACTATGCACACACAATTCCCTATAATGTAATCTTTCCTTTGAAACCTACAAGAGAAAGAACAAGAATTGAAACCCTATCAATTCTCAGAACCTCTTGGTAACCCTAACTATTAGAGTATATATATGTATAACTGTTAAAACAGTTTAGTTAGAGCTGTTACCTTTTGCTAACAGCACCTCCCTCTTAGCTATTAACAGTTGTACTCTCTTAGTCCAGAAGGCTATAAATATCTAATCGGTAACTAACTCTGTAACTAACTTTTGTGATGATTAATAATATGAGATTCATTCATTTATTCTTTTCCACAAATCCTCTCTCTCTATTTATTTTAGAGGGTATCTAGAGCCGATTTTTCAAAGCTCTTCTCTCTTCGAAAGTTCTAGGTCTTCTCGTCCATGGCTTTCGCATCTCAGAATTTTGTCTCAGTCCTTTCCTAACTCCATCGCTGAGAAGCTTGATGATTCAAACTATCTCCATTGGCGATAACATGTTGAGCCTGTAATCTAGTTGCATAAGCTGCAACATTTTGTAGTGAATCCGATTGTTCCGCTGCGATACCTCATCGAAGAAGATCGTTAAGCTGATCACATCAATCCTGTGTATGAAGTGTGGGAAGTTCAGGACCAAACACAACTTGTTTGGCTCCAATCTACACGAAGTCTGTTTTGTCACGCGTCCTTGGTTCGAATTACTCCTATCAAGTTTGGGAAAAGATTCACAAGTACTTCAGTCTTCAGACAAAGTCTCGTGCGTGTCAATTGCGAACTACAATGCGCTCAGTTTCGCTTGAAGGAAAAACGATTGATGAATATCTGCGTAAGATCAAAGGTTATGTTGATGGGCTCGCCGGTTTTGGAGTGCCTGTTCATCACGAGGAGTATGTCGATGCGCTTCTTCAAGGACTTCTGTCTGATAATGCGCCAATGATCTCTGTTATCGCAAGCAAGAAGCGTACACTGTCAATAACGGTCATGAGACTTGCCTTGTTCGTTACAAGGAAATTCAGGGACTTAGCACGCCTTCCTTGTTCGTTATAACAAAGTTGCAGGTTCCTTTTACCACTCCTGTTCTTCTCTGTGACAATTAGAGTACAGTGTCAATTGCTCATAATCCTGTGTTCCATAGGTGCACCAAACATATGGAGATTGGTGTCTTCTTCGTTAGGGAAAAAGTTCTGGCAAAGAAGCTCTTCATCAATGTTGTTAAAACGTAGTGTCAACGTAGAAACGGTGGGGGTGAGCAAAAACGTGAAACGTAAACGAAACGTAAGAGTTTACTATGTACACAAAAATAAATAAATATCCAACATATATATAACTAAAACACACCAATAGACAAGTTATCACAAATTTAAGTCCAAACATTAAGGAAATAAAATAAGTTCAAATTTAGTCATCATTAAATAAGTAAAGTGTATTAATAATAAAAAAGACTGTAAATAGAAACTATCTAAATTAAAACTTAAAAGTCTATTTCAAAAATGTAATATGGAACTGTAGAAAGAAAAAAGGTGGGTACAGAAAGCAAATGAAGCCCAAATAAGGAAAACCTAGCCTATATTCTTCTTTTCTCCTAGTGCTGCGCCGTTTCTCTCCTTCTCTTGGCAGTGCTGCACCGTTTCTTTTCTCCTTCTCTTTGCAGTGCTGCGCCATTTTTCTTTCTGGTTTCCATTAACGTGAGCTGTTTTCATCCAAATCAGTGACCTCCAAAGTTGCAACGGTTTTCGATGATGGGAATGGTGGCCAAACCTCCATGACAGGGCTTTTCCAATGCAGAGGTGACCACTGATTTCCAAGTCAATATCATCTTCATCCCCTTCCCCACTATTTAATTTTTATTGTTTTTTTTTTTAAAAACTGAGTCAACTCGGTAAACTCACCGAGTCAATTGAGTTGACTCGTCGTTTCAAACTGTTTGCCCCCAAAACCGTTTCAAGGTGCGTTTTGACACGATTTTGAAGTGCAGAAACGTAGAATCGTCCGTTTTAACCGTTTGAAACAACGTTTTAACAACACTGCTCTTCATCTATCATATTACAGCTCTGGATCAGTGGGCAGATGTGCTGACCAAGCCTCTGTCTTCAGCCCGTTTTGAATTTCTCAGGGGGAAACTCAATGTGAAGAGTTTTTCCTCTGAAAACTCTTCCCCTTGAGTTTGAGAGAGGGGGGGGGGGGGTATTAGAGTATATATATGTATAACTGGTAAAACAGTTTAGTTAGAGCTGTTAGCTTTTGCTAACAGCACCTCCCCTTTGCTATTAACAGCTGTGCTCTAAGTTCAGAAGGCTATAGATATCTACTCTGTAACTAACTTTGTGGTGATCAATAATATGAGATTCATTCATTCTATTACACAAATCCTCTCAATTTATCTTAGACTAACCAAGAATCACAAACTATAAAAGAATTTCAGGATAGGATTGAATACACCTGAATGTGTATATCTTAATATCTTCAAGCTCTTCTCATAAGATGATCAAATCATGATGAATGAATGATTCTTATATCAACTTTAATCTATATATAAAATGCAGTGAAATTCCTTTAAAAATATTCTCTTGAAATATTTTTCTTAAAGATATAATGTATGAAGAGTCTCTAATGAAAAAGAACATATAGGGTATTTATAAGTTTTGATAGTTAAAACAGATCTAATCAATTATGAAAATAGGTAATCGATTAATATGTCATAATCCGCTTTGTTCTGCATTTCCAGAAACTAGATAATTGATTATTAAAGTAGGCAATTGATTATTTCGTTTTAGTCTAAACGCTTCTCATGCTTCTGTGCTTTCTGGGATAATCGGTTATCACTTGGGGTAGTTGATTATAGAATCAAACAAAGAGTTTCTCATGTTTCTAGAAGCAGGGTAATCGATTTTCTAATAATACAATTGATTATCCTAAGCTGTAGATCGTCCCTTCTTCTAAAATTGACTGTGACAATTGATTACCAAACTGGGCAATCGATTAATTCGATGGTTTCAACCAAATTTCAAGTAGAAGTAAGTTCTGATGCTTTTACTTAGGAAACTTAGAGAAAAGATCAATTCATTAACTTCACATTTGATCCTTACTAAGCATGTAAAAAGACTACATCACACACATGCCTAGTCTAAAACAATCAATACTAATGCCACATCTATTAAACATGTTTGGCATTGTAAAATTATCAAACCAAAACTAGGGGCTTCAAGATTTGATCTAACAAGGCACCTTAGAATACCCAAGTCCTTATCATTGCATCACCCTTGAGAGTCCATGTCTCGGTGGTTGCACTTTACGACACTTCACTCAACCTTTTTGGTCAACTCCTCCATAGGTAGTCCTTTTCGAGACAACCAACTTTGATACCAATGATAAGCAACCAAGCACTTGGGGAACCCTCAAAATAGTTAAGGGGGGAGAACCAAGCCACTTAAATACTCCATCGAGCATGTCATGCTTTGACATGGAGCTTAAGCACCACATAATACCCATGTCCATATCAAAGCACCATTGAGGGGAGTAGATTTCATGGTTGTTAGTCTTGTGTAAAAGGGAGAGGGAAACTAAGAAAGGCCTTATAGGAGGAAGTTGTTAACTGGGATTTCATGGAGAAGAATATCTTTTAGGATTTGGTCTTTAATCGAGCCTAATGACATTATGTGATCCATGTAAGCAACCTCACTTAGTGGGATAAGGCTTTTGTTATTGTCATTGTTGATGAATAATGATGCTAGGGATTCTTAGGAGAGGCTATATGCTAGATGAATTACTGAAAAATAACTCAGCAAAGATGGTTGAAATGATGCACAACCAGAAGAGCAAGTTAGAAAGTTGCATCGCTGAGGAAGAATCATTGCTAGAAAGATGCACATTGAAAGACATTGCTGAATATATGCGAAGAGAAGGAAAAGGATCATTAAATAAAAACACATGGAGATTGATGGGTAGAAGGAAATACTATAGATATGTTTGTCATAATTGGTGCATGCCCAAGAAATAGAGAAAGATATCAAGCTCCTCTGTTTCCCTTAGTTCTGCACTCGTTCTGCATTCTCACACAAAACACATGGGGATTGACCTCTTTGTTGTTTGGGAAGAGGTGCTTGCCAAGCAAGTTTGCATTCATCACAGCCCTGTGATAGGAGTAGGAGGTGGGGTGAAGTGTATGAAAGGAGGGCCAATTAGCAAAATTTAGTTATAACTAACTGGACTGTTAGACAGTTAGTAGCACCAGCTGTGGGTGGGTAATAGATTGGGGCTGGGTGGATGGAGATAGGGATCAGAAATTTACTAGGAGGTTGAGTGCACCTTGAATTCACTCTGTAGTAGCAGTAGCTACCATTTTCTGCAATAAAAATATTCTCTCTCTCATTCTCTGAATAAGTTTCTATCAACTGGTATCAGACTCCGATCTTGGAGCTGTGGGTTGTTCATGGTGTCGAAAACCAACACAAGAATGGAGGCGAGGATGGACCTGATGGGGCGAGCCATAGAGGAGACGCGGGATACAATGGAGACGCGTCTGAGGTCCATGGAGGACGCAATTCAGAAGCTGGCGGCTGTGTGGGAGCAACCTGCTGCAGTGGCGAAGGCCAGGGAGGAAGAAGTGCGAGCAAGAAGCAAGGAAAACGCAGGGATAGGGGGTGGCAGGTGGCGGAATCTGGAGTTACCCCTCTTTATGGGTGAAGACCCATTGGGCTGGCTCTCCAAGATGGAGAGATACTTCAGGCTGCAGGCTACACATGAGGAGGATAAGTTGGAGGCATTAATGATGGCTGTGGAGGGAGAGGCATTGGGTTGGTACCAGTGGTGGGAATCTTGGAACCCAAACCATTCTTGTGAAGGGTTCAAGATTGCTGTATCTCAAAGATTCCAAGGGTCCAATCTTGGGAGCCCGTTTCAGCTGCTGTTAGCTTTGAAGAAGGAGGAATCAGTGCAGGATTCATTAGCAATTTTGAGAAGTATGTGGGGACAGTTAAAGGGCTGGAGGAGTCATTTTTAATGGAGATTTTCCTCAAAGGGTTCAAGGAGGAAATTAGCACTGAAGTGAGGTGGCATGAACCAAGGAGTTTGATGGACTCCATGAGTAAAGGCAAGTGGAAGAGAAGAATAGGGTCTTGGGAAATATGAACAGAGGTTACAGCAAGGGGTTTGCTGGTCAGAGGCCAGTTTCATAAGTCAGAAAACTGGAAAAGAAGGGCAAGCTTCCAGCAGCAGGCCGGCTGAGCCAGTGCAGGGCAGCAAAGGAGGGGAAAATGGGTGGAAAGGAAGGAGGCAATTTCAAAGATTGTCCCATGTGGAGGTGAGTGAGAAGATGAGAAAAGGGGAGTGCTTTACATGTGAGGAGAAATATCACCCCACATATATTTGCAAAAACAAAGAACTAAGGGTGATGCTGATGGAAGAGGAGGAGGAAGAAAATACAGAAAAAGAGGAGGAGGAGATGGGAGGCCAGCATCAATTGTCTTTGCACAGCATTGAAGGATTTACTACCAAGAAGGATTTACTACCAAGAAATCCTTGAAGCTGTGGGGTAGAATTAAAAACTGAAAGATAATTGTGCTAATTGATTGTGGAGCTACTCATAACTTCATTTCCAGGAAGTTGGTGAGGGAATTGGAGTTAGAAGTGATACCTACCAACCCATATTCTGTAGAAGTGGGAGATGGGCATAAGGTAAGGTGTAAGGGAGTGTGTAGATCATTATCCATGGAGCTGCAAGCCTTACAGATAATTCAGGACTGTTATCTGTTTGAATTAGGGGGAGCTGATGTGGTTTTGGGGGTCGAGTGGTTAGCTGGATTGGGTGAAGTGGAGGCTAACTTTGAGAAATTGACTTTAACTGTGAAGGTGCAGGGAAGAAAGGTGACCTTAAGGGCTGACCCAGAATTAATTAAAGCTGCCATCAACTTGAAATTGATTAAGGGAGCCTGGGTGGAGGAGGATCAAGGGTTTGTGGTGCAGCTGAAAGCCATGGAACAGGAAGGACATAAAGGGGATATTCCAGAAGTTGTGGGACAGGTATTGGAGGAATTTGAGCAAGTTTTTCAAGAACCCCAGGGTCTGCCTCCTGATAGAGAAAAAAATCATGCAGTGACCATTCAGCCAGGGAACAAAATTCCCAATCTGAGGCCCTATAAGTACCCTCATTACCAGAAGGATGAGATAGAAAAATTGGTAGGGGAAATGCTGGCTGCCGGCATTATCAGACCCAGTACCAGCCTTTTTGCTAGTCTTGTGATCTTAGTCAAAAAGAAAGATGGAAGTGGGAGGTTTTGTGTGGATTATAGGGCTTTAAACAAGATCACAAAGCCTGACAAATTTCCTATACCAGTCATAGAGGAATTGCTGGATGAGATAGGAGGAGCTGCTTGGTTTACCAAGCTGGATTTAAGGGCTGGTTATCTCCAAATCAAGATGAAGGAAGAAGACATTCCCAAGACAGCTTTCAGGACTCATGAGGGGCATTATGAGTTTTTGGTTATGCCTTTTGGGTTAACCAATGCACCCTCTACCTTCCAAGCACCTATGAATGAGCAGCAAGAGCTGAAAGTGAATAAAAAGAAATGTCATTTTGGCCAAAGATCTTTAGAATATTTGGGCCACATTATTTCAGGCAGGGTGGTTGAGGCTGATCCAAGTAAGTTGGAAGCCATATGTTAGTAATATTCAACCTTTCTTCTTTGAGAATGAGAGATGAGAGAAAAAATTAGAGAGAGAAACACTGGGTGGGCTATAGGGAACTTTAGGTCTAGGTTGTTTGAGAGTCGTCACGATGGTCCGAGGGGGAAACCCCATCTCACCTTTAACGGTAAAGGCCACGACCAGTACCTGGCTGATGCCGGCAGCGGGTTTAGACGGGATTCTCATCGGAAAAACTGGAGGGAGGCTAGAGATGTATCGACGTTTTATTTCACACGGTTTCCCGAGGATATGACCGAGAAAGATCTATGGTATGTGTTCAAAAGGTGGGGTGATGTTCGAGAGGTTTTTATCCCGAAAAACAGGAATAGTATGGGTCGAAGATACGGTTTTGTGAGATTTAAAGGGGTGGACGACGTTGGAAAGCTCGAAAGGACGTTGGATAACCAAATTGTTGGGGGCTTCAAGATGCACGTCAACCTCCCCAAACATGACAGGGAGCAGAGACCAAAGACGAACACGAACATACATGCGCAACGCGGAAGGTGGCTGTCGGAAAAAACAAGTATTGCAATGGATAAAGGGAAGGCCAAGGTTACTGAAGATCCTGAGGGTGTGACGGAGGAGAACCCGCAGATACCAAAACGAACCATCTCTTACGCTCAAGCCGTCAAAACCGGAAACTAGCCATGGAGGAGACGGCCGCCAAAGCGTAAGGATTGGAGGCTCGGAAAACCTTCTCATTCCACCGTCAGCCTATCTATTCCGAAGGGAAGTAACAAGTGGTATAATGAGGCCTGGGTGGGTAGACTTAATAATCTAAAAGCTTATGATAGGGTAGAAGAGGAGCTGCTATGGAATGGCGATGGGGAAGTCAGGCCGAGGTACCTGGGTGATGATATGATACTCCTCACCGGCCTTAATGACCAGAAGGTGGAGGAAATGCGCAGAGAAGCGGAGACGAATGGAATGTCCACGTTTTATTCACTGGAAAAATGGCATCCTGGTTTGAAGGTTGGATGCAGGTTGGTTTGGGTGCTCTGTTGGGGAATCCCTCTACATGCTTGGGAGGAAGAATATATCAGAAGTATTGTATCTGGAATAGGTGATCTGGTGGCATTGGACGATGATACTGTCGACCTAAACCGTCTTGATAGAGCTAGGGTCCTCATAAAAACTCAATGGCAACCCTCTATCAACCATATGATCAAGGCATCTATCAACAATGATGATTACAGGATTAGCATAGTCGAAGAGACATGCTTCCAAGCATGCACGAGCCATTGGAGGTCTGGTGCATCATCATCGGAGATCAGATCCTCCGACGAAAGCCTGGGGAGCGAGTATGACAGTTTGGAGGATATGGTGGTTGCGGAAACACCGGAACCGATGATGCCGGTGGACGGAACTGTGCAGGGAGGCATGAGCAGTGCCGACAAAGAAGCAATACCTGATGGTCAAAGAGGAGTGCAGGCTAGTGCCGACAAAGAGGAAATACCTGATAGTCAAAGGGGAGTGCAGGCTGAGAAGGATAATATTAGGGTTACTGATGATGGGACTTGCTCACACACATTTGGTGAAAAGAGACGGCTAGCTTTCACCAGATGGGTAACTGAGTGTGACATCTCTGACGATAGTCAGACCCTTGAAGAGGCTCAAGTCATTGAGCGGAAAGTTAATCCTGGCGCCAATCTGCAGACAGACCATGGCTGTCACAATTCAAACACACCCAATGACTGTCACCAAAATAGCTTTCCGGGGAGGGACCCACTTTCACCAAAAGGGAGTCCAGAATTCAAAAGTGGAGCGGATTTTCAGAATGGTTTGGAGAGGGGATTAGTGGATAAAGAGGAAACACAGGTTGATGTAGACGGCCAACAGGAACACAACACAAAAAGTGGAACTAAAGAGGGGGACCCACCTATGGTAATTTCAGATAAAGCACAGACAGATGGGGTTATTGAGGTTTCTGAGGAAAGGGGCAGGGATATCTCGTGTGGGGTTCTCCATTTTAAAAAGCAACAAACGGGTGTAGATAGTCATTTGGGCCTCAATTTAATTGGGCCGCAAACAAAACTGAAAGTCTATTCCAGAAGCACTAGATATAAAAAACAGAATGGGCCTAAAGTAACTGATATTCCTCAGCCTGGCAGTAGTCCGTTGCAAATCAGTAAGGGTCGATCAGTGCCATTCACTGGGCATCCCCAGTCTGAAACATCCCCATGTATAACTCCCAGCAATGGGTTGAAAGAGGTAATGGGATGGGGGCAAAAACAACAATCTCCTATGAACCTGCATTCTTCTTCAACATCAGAATGCCCTAATCTGGATGTATGGAAGAAAGATGCTAAAGAAGAATGGGAAATAGCAAAACTGATGGGCTTAATGAGTCATAATCAAGCAGATGCCATAAACGAAATATCACTCCTGGAGCTTAGAGATATGGCCGAGATACAAAGGATGGGAAGCGGCAGTGGTCAATTATGAAGATCCTCTCATACAATACCAGAGGATTGGGGGGGCTGGGGGGATTAAGTGGACAGCCATTAGGAGATTGGTGGCATCAGAAAAGGTAGATATGATATGTTTGCAAGAAACCAAAAAGGATATTATTGACAGGAATATCTGTCAAGCTTTATGGGGTGATATTGACGTTCAGTGGGAGTATACTCCAGCAGTAAATACTGCCGGTGGCTTGCTATGTTTGTGGAGCAATAATACTTTTAAGCTGGTTAATAAGGTGATAGATGGTAGATATTTATATCTGGAGGGCAAATGGGCTACTGATGACTCTACAATCACAATTGTCAATGTGTACTCACCATGCGAGACAGCACTGAAAAGACAGATGTGGGAAGGTATCAAGCAGCTGAGGAATGCTAAATTGGAGGGCTTATGGTGCATAATAGGAGATTTTAACAGCATTAGAAGACCCCAAGAGCGTGTGGGTACAGGCCATCCAGGAGCATACGTAGGTATTATGAAAGAGTTTAATGGATGGATTGCTGAGCTAGAGTTGGAGGATGCGCCTTGCCTTGGACGTAAATACTCATGGTACAGGCCTAATGGGACTGCAAAGAGCAGGCTTGACCGTGCACTCGTTTCTGCTGATTGGTTACATAAATGGCCAGCAACAACCCAGGTCATTCTGGACAGGAATTTTTCTGACCATTGTCCAGTTCTACTTACCTCTTTTTCTGTGGATTGGGGCCCTAAACCTTTCAGGGTTTTGGATTGTTGGATGGAGGATAAGTCCTTTAAACAGACGGTCATGGACTGTTGGAACTCTTCTGTGATAAGCGGATGGGGGGGCTTTGCTCTCAAAGAAAAGATTAAGACACTCAAACTGAAGCTCAAAGAATGGAACAAATCCCAGTTTCGGAAAACGCAGCAGAAATGGAAGAATATTGAGGCGGAGATCAACAAATTGGAATCTGAAACTGAGGATAGACAAATGAACCCGGACGAGATTTCGAGAAGAAAACAGTTGCAGGAAGATCTGTGGAATGCAGCAATATCCAATGCATCCATTCTTAGGCAAAAGGCCAGAACTAAATGAATCAAGGAGGGGGACTGTAACTCTAGGTTCTTTCATATAACTGTGAACTGGAAGCGCAGAAATAACATGCTGAAAGGTGTCTTGGTTGATGGGTGCTGGATCGATGAGCCATCTAGAGTCAAAGCCGAAACCCGGTTATTCTTCAAAAGGAGATTTGAAGCACCTCAAAGGGTGAACCTAAATCTGGATGGTGTTACTTTTAAAAGGTTAGAACAGCATCACAACCTGGCCTTGACAGCACTTTTTGATGAAGCAGAGGTGAAAGCGGCTGTCTGGGCGTGTGGCAGCGGAAAAAGTCCAGGGCCTGATGGTTTTAATTTTAAGTTCATCAAAAAAATTCTGGGATCTATTCAAACCAGATTTTCTTCGCTTCATGGATGAATTTTTCGTCAATGGTGTTTTCCCTAAAGGTGGTAATGCCTCATTCATAGCCTTGATCCCAAAGGGGCATGATCCTATAGAGCTGAATGACTACAGGCCTATTTCCCTCATTGGGTGTGTATACAAAATTGTCGCTAAACTGCTTGCCAACAGACTGAAGAAGGTTCTGCCACTAGTCATTGATCATCGCCAATCAGCGTTTATTGAAGGCAGACAGTTATTAAGCAGTGTGGTGATAGCCAATGAGGTTGTCGATGAGGCGAAAAGGAATAATAGAAGCTGTTTAGTATTTAAAGTGGACTACGAAAAAGCTTATGACTCAGTCAATTGGGACTTTCTGTTATACATGATGCGGAGGATGGATTTTGCGCCAAAATGGATTACTTGGATTGAAGGGTGTCTAAAATCTGCGTCTATTTCGGTCCTCGTGAATGGAAGCCCTACTGCGGAATTCTCACCACAACGCGGACTTAGACTAGGAGACCCCTTAGCTCCTCTATTGTTTAACATAGTAGCTGAAGGCCTTACCGGCTTAATGCGGGAAGCAATACTAAAAGATCTATTTGACGGTTATAAGGTGGGAAACAACTTAGTTGATATTAGCATTCTGCAATATGCTGATGACACCATTTATTTCGGGAAATGCTCGACCAAAAATATAAAAACTTTGAAGGTTATGTTGAGGGGCTTTGAAATGGCATCTGGACTGAAAATAAACTTTGCTAAGAGCAGATTTACGGCTTTTGGGGTGGACGATCATTGGGCTAATGCTGCAGCCTCATACCTTAACTGCAGAAACCTGCATGTACCTTTTGTATACCTGGGAGTACCTATCGGGGCCAATCCTAGAAGGTGTGAGATGTGGGATCCCTTGGTGACCAAGTGTGAGAGAAAGCTAGCTGCATGGAAAAGGAAATACCTTTCCTTTGGGGGGAGAGTTATACTCATTAAGTCTGTTCTTAACTCTATGCCTATTTTCTTGTTCTCCTTTTTTAGGGTGCCAAAGAAGGTTTTAAATAAATTAGTTCGTATTCAAAGAAATTTCCTTTGGGGGGGTGGTGCTGACCAGAAAAAAATAGCTTGGGCTAGCTGGAAAGTGATATGCCAACCAGTGGATTGTGGAGGTTTGGGTATAAAAGATCTTGCAACTTTTAATCAAGCTTTACTTGGGAGATGGGTATGGAATTTGCATCATCAACATGAAGAATTATGGGTAAAAGTTTTGCAATCCAAATATGGTGGCTGGAGAAATTTGGCAGACGCTAGTGGTGGTGGTGGTGAGTCTATTTGGTGGAGGGATCTTCGAATAACATGTTTTCCTACTGATGGGGCTGTGGACTGAAAAGTGGGATATCATGGAAGGTAGGTTGCGGGGCAAAAACCTTATTTTGGGAAGACGACTGGAAAAATGAGGGAACAATTTTGAAAGATAAACACCCACGCATGTATCAGATTTCCAAACAACATCATCAATATATTCAGCAGATGGGTACATTATCACATCTAGGATGGGAATGGCAGTTTCAGTGGAGGAGATATTTCATGGATTCAGAAGTGGCAGCTGCTGCGAAATTCATAGAAGATGTTGGGCATATGGGCATAATCCCACAGCAACCCGATGTCTGGTTGTGGGAGGCGGATCCTACTGGTATATATACAGTACGAAGTGCCTACTCACTTTTATATGCAGCAAAAACACCTATGGAGCAAAGTTTTGTGCACAAGAATCTTTGGAATACAAGAGCCCCTCTTAAAGCACAATGCTTTGCATGGAGATTAATCGGGGATAGATTGCCTACTAAACTAAATCTTAGTAGGAGGAACGTAGTCCTGAACGATACACTATGTCCATTTTGTAGAATTGCTGAGGAAGATGCGGCCCATCTCTTTTATAACTGTGACAAAATCAGGCCGCTTTGGTGGGAATCCATGTCTTGGAGATCTATTATAGGTGTATCGTCGGTAACTCCTAAGGAGCACTTCTGTCAACATTCATACTATTATCTTGCGGGAATCTGTTCAAAGTGGTGGATTACATGGTGGATAGCTTTAAATTGGACTATATGGCGTCATAGGAATAACATCATCTTCCACAATGACAGCTTTAATAGTCACAAGATTATGGATGAAGCCATTTTTACATGCTGGACATGGGTTAAAATTCTAGAAAAAGGATTTAGTATCCCATTCCTTGTATGGTCTAGTAATCTGGGTAACATCTTTGTACCCAGGGGGGAATGAATCTATAGTTGTCCCCTGTTTCAGGGGTCTTCTTTTACTGATCTAACAAGACTTCTGGCTGCTTAATTCATGATTCCTTATGAATTATGCCGCCATAGGTCCTGATTCTAGATCCTTAATGTATCTCTTTTTGTATGTTTTCTTCTATATATATATAAATTATTATCTTTGCTGATCAAAAAAAAAAAAAAAAAAGTTGGAAGCCATGTCTAAGTGGCCTATTCCCAAGGATGTCAAGGGGTTGAGGGGTTTCTTGGGATTAACAGGATATTATAGAAGGTTTGTAAGGGGATATGGGAAGCTGGCACAACCTTTGAATGCATTATTGAAAACAGATGCTTTTCAGTGGAATGAGGGCCGCAACCATGGCTTTTATTCAGCTGAAGGAAGCTATGAAGCAATTGCCCACTCTGGTAGTACCAGATTTTTCTAAACTGTTCACCCTGGAAACTGATGCTTCAGGGACTGGGTTAGGAGCAATTTTACTACAGGAAGATAAGCCTTTGGCCTTTTGGAGCAAACCCTTTCAGAAAGAGGCCAGCAGAAATCAGTGTATGAAAGAGAGTTAATGGCTGTGGTATTGGCAGTAAAAAAGTGGAGACATTATTTGTTAGGCAGAACATTTATTATTAGAATTGATCAGGAAAGTTTGAAATTTCTGAATGAGCAGAGATTGTTGAGTGAGGAGCAATTTAAATGGGCCACTAAACTGATTGGTTATAGTTTTGATATTCAGTATAGGCCAGGGAAGGAGAATATTGTGGCTGATGCTTTATCTAGGCAGTTTGCCTTTTATGCTATTTCAAGGGTGCAAGAAGAAGGGGGAGATTGGGAGGAGGAATTGAAAAGTGACCGTCAGCTGTATGAAATTTACCATGACATTTTGACTAAGACAGCAGAGAAAGCAGGGTATGCTATTAAGGGAGGTAAACTATATTTTAATGGTAGATTGATTTTATCCAAAAATTTTGCTAGAATTCCTCTATTGTTAAAAGATTTACATGATTCTGCAGTGGGAGGGCATTCTGGTTTTTTTAGAATTTTTAAAAGAATTGCTAATGTGGTGTTTTGGAAAGGAATGAAGAAAACTATAAGAGATTATGTGGCTGAATGTGAGATTTGTCAGAGGAATAAAGCCAGCACTCTAGTTCCAGCTGGGCTGCTGCAGCCTTTACCTATTCCAACTAAAGTATGGACTGATATTTCCATGAATTTTATTGGAGGGCTACCAAAAGCTGGTGGGGGAAAAGATACCACATTGGTGGTGATTGACAAGCTAGCCAAGTATGCTCATTTCTTTGCTTTGAGTCACCCTTGTATAGCCAAGGAAGTAGCTGACTTATTCATCAAAGAGGTAGTGAAACTGCATGGTTTTCCAGCTTCTATTGTGTTTGACAGAGACAGGTTGTTCATGAGTCTCTTTTGGAAGGAAATGTTCAGGCAAGCAGGGACTCAATTAAAAATGAGCACTGCCTATCATCCACAGACAGATGGATAAACTGAAGTGGCTAACAGGTCTTTGGGGGCATATCTGAGGTGTTTAATAGGGTCCAAACCCAAGCAGTGGATCAAACATTTGGCTTGGGCTGAGTTTTGGTTCAACACTAATTTCATAATTTCTGCTAAAATGTTCCCTTTTAAAGCTAAATATGGACAGGATCCACCATTGTTGATTAACAGTTGGGATAGTCCTTCTAAGTTGGAAGAAGTCAATCAACTTAGCAGGGACAGAGATGAGCTATTGCAGGATTTGAGGAGCGATCTATTGAAAGCTCAAGATCAGATGAGAAAATATGCTAATAAGCATAGGAAGGAGTTTGTGTTACAGGTAGATGATTGAGTTTTTCTGAAATTACAGCCTTATAGAATGAAATCTTTAGCTAAGAAGCCAAATGAAAAATTAAGTCCTAGGATCTATGGACCCTATAAAGTACTACAGAAGATAGGAGAAGTGGCTTATCAGCTGGAGCTGCCACCTGGAAGCAAAATACATCCAGTATTTCATGTTTCATTCTGAAGAAGGCTATTAAACCTAGTTGTTCCCCACAGGCGTTGCCTGTGGCTCTGAATGAAAATTGGGAGCTACAGGTACAACCAGAAAAGATTATGAAGACCAGGATTTCAGCAAGTGGCAGACAAGAATTCCTCTTAAGTGGCAGGACTTACCTCATCATGAAGATAGCTGGGAGTGGGCTGAAGATGTGAAGGTGGTTTTTCACTTGGACCTTGGGGACAAGGTCAGTCTTGAAAAGGGGGGGGGGGGGTATTGATAGGAGTAGGAGGTGGGGTCAAGTGTACGAAAGGAGGGCAAATTAGCAAAATTTAGTTATAACTAATTGGACTGTTAGACAGTTAGTAGCACCAACTGTGGGTGGGTCAGAATAGATATATAGGGGCTGGGTGGATGGAGATAGGGACCAGAAATGTACTAGGAGGTTGAGTGCACCTCGAATTCACTCTGTAGTAACAGTAGCTACCATTTTCAGAAATAAAAATCATTCTTTCTCTCATTCTCTGAATCAGTTTCTATCACCCTGCTAAAGATTTCTGGGCTGGCTAGCTCACTAAACCTCTTTCTCCCACTCTGTTCCTGCTTATTCCGTCCAAGCTCAAAGTGTTTGAGCCCTTTTCCACTGCTCACCACCTTGAGCTTGTGCATGCCAGGGGGGTGGGGGTTAGTATATTACTCTCTCTAAGTGACAGCTGTCATCAGTTAGCTTTGTTAACTTCAGATTAGTTACAAGTTAGTTATGGTTTTCCCTGTATAAATACTGCCTTTGTATCAGATCATTATAATTTTTAACCACTAAATAAAATTCAGAAATTCTCTATAAATTTTTCTCTCGAGTTGTCTGAACTCTAAACCCTAATAGTGGCAGTTAGTAGCTGTTGTAGAGAAGTTCTTTTGTTGGACATGCTGAGAGACTGGCACATGCTTTTACTCCTTGTTCCAGTTTTTGGGTTTCTGGGCTTCCCTTTGGAGTAGATTTCACTTGATTGTGAGGCAGTTCTAGGTTTCATTATGTATTTTTTTTTTCCCGCTCTTCAAGCAACCTAGCAACAATATGACGGATCAAAGCTCAAGCATCCTATGATCAGGTTCAGGTCTGCTTTGTAGGATATAATATGCTCTGATTATGTTTGTCCAAAAATAAAAATTAAAACACCCATTAAGGAACCTTACAATAAACATTTGTTATAAACTATTTAACTACAATGCTGAATGTGCAAGTTAATTTCCTATATAATATGTGAGTTGCTATGGTAACCTTTATATGTATTGTACTCAAGGGAGTTATCAGGCATTTTTGGATTGTTAATTTCCGAATAAATATTTAAAAATGTGTTTAATTATCATCCATTAAAATTACTTGACAACCTAACCTGGAATCAAAAGTACTGGAGTAAATGCCCATATAATATAGAAGATACAGAGACTAACAAATTGCCAATACCAGATTGTTGTACCAAATCCAGATGTGCGAGGTCGGCAAGAAATATTGGAACTCTATCTGCAAGATAAACCTATAGCTGATGATGTAGATGTTAAAGCAATTGCTCGTGGTACCCCAGGGTTTAATGGAGCAGGTGAATTATAATTTATTTATATGTGAGATGACTTTTTTATAATGCAAATCTTATACTCCTCCAAGTTTCTGAATGACTTTGTCTATTATATATTCCCTTAAACTAGATCTTGCGAATTTGGTAAATGTTGCTGCCATTAAAGCTGCAGTTGAAGGTGCAGAGAAAGTAACAGCTGCACAGTTGGAGTTTGCAAAAGACAGAATAGTTATGGGTACTGAGCGGAAAACAATGTTTATATCTGAAGAGTCAAAGAAGGTATGTGTATATGCCAGGATCTGGTTTAGTACTTAAAACATGTAGGTTGTGGTTTATATGATTGATCTAAACTATAGAGTTGAGTGGTTGACCCTTGTTTTTAAAAGAAAAAGTTCCTCTTAAATTTAGAAAGCAAAATTAGTATTTTGGTTGTCTAATTTTAACTTAAGTTTCAGTTTAATCCTTTAAGTTTTTGTTTTTTCCACACATTTCTCGTTGCTGTTACCTTCTATTACAGAAGTTAACAAAGCTAACTCTTGTATCCACATCAAACCAATAATCAGAAGCATATGTATCACAAACAAAATAAAGAAAAGAAAAAAATAACTCATTTTGTTGCAAGCTTCAACAACTCTTTGCCATTGTTCTCCCACAAATTAATAGAGGTTTTTGAACATAATGCAAACTTTTCTCTTTTGCTCTAGGTTGTCAAAATCCCAATGATACATCATACTCATAGGATTGTACAATTCTATGAATTTCCAGCCATTTCCAATCTCGTTCACGCCTAGTATTGCAAGTTGGTTGGATGGGAGTAGGATCATCTTGATTACTTGTGAACTTGCACAATCAGTGAGTTTTTTTGAGTTTTGAATCTATGAGCTTCTGTGGATTGGGTTGTGCAACCCAGAAGAAGAAACCTGTGGTGTATCTTTTTTCATAACCAACTTCTATTCTCTCAACTGGCGTTAGGCTACTAATGCAAGGCACTCACAATCAATTTAGTCTTCTCTCCCTCTCAATTAAAGTTTCCCATCACCAATGTGCTCATGTTGTGCTATGTTCTCTGTGTTTGAGAGAAAAATTCTGTGTTGTTGTTATGCTCTGTTCTGTGTTTGAGCTTTGTCAGATCTTTTCTCTCTGTTATGATCTTGTTTGAGCTTGCTGCTGTTCAAGCCTGAGTTTTGCCTATTTGAGTTGTGATCTTGTGTCAGTGTGTCTAACATTTTGCTGTGTTTGCCCACCAAAGACACATTGCCTTCTTTTGCTGGGTAGCAGTCTTTACATGTTCTGAAAAATTGTATTTTATATTATGCATGGCCTTTTTAAAATATCATTTGTTGATATAAGAAATAGGATATTACAGATGACGTTTTCATATTTTTTTTAGTCCTTTTTAAAGTAAGTTCAATTGTGTTATAACTTTTAAAAAAGGCCAGATCTCAATTTTTTACAAGTGTTTGGAAGAAAAAGAGCAAAAACCTAGAAAAAAGTTACTTTAGTGTGTTCTCAGAAGCAAGAAACAGTAGCTTTTGAAAAGAAACTTGAGATAAGTTATATCAAAGTAGTTTTTACAAAGCTTATCCAAATGCATCAAAGCCGCTATTTTGTAACCTTATTGTCTTAAAATTTTTGAGCATGAAATTTTTGTGCTAAATTATTTGAAAAGTCCAGAGTAAACACATTAGGTTTAACCGCAGTATTGTAAAATTACTAAAACTGAAAATTTAGGCATACAATGAAATTTGTTTTGAAAGAAGACATCAACCTTTTATATTACAGGGAAAAAAAATTGATTGACAGTCTTATGAATAGTTAGTTCGCCAAGTCAGTTGTTAGCTGGTGAGTAGGACATGTTTAGGTAAATTTGTTCTTTAATAAAATATCCCTGTATCTTATCTTGAACTTTTAGATGAAGTGAGAAGAAGAAAAGAGAGAACTGAGAGAAACCTTGAATATTATTTTCAGAATGAAAAGTTAGTTGAAGTTTGTTACAAAGAAGGTATTTATAGACCTCTTGAATTAACTACAACAGAAAACTAATTATAACAGAAACCAACAACTAACAGAAATTGACAGCTGTACAGAGAGGGTACAGTTAGCAAAGGCTAACTGCCTGATACAGAGTGGTGCTATTGGCAACAGCTAACAGCCCTTACAATGACAGCTTTACACTTAGAGGTGCTGTTAGCAAAGCTAACAGCTCTTATAATCCTATTACAAAACTGTTTGCACAGTTGTATAATTACATATTCTAATATCCCCCCTCAAACTCAAGGGGAAGAGTTTCAAAGGAAACACTCTTCACATTGAGTTTTCCCTTGAGAACTTCAAATCTGGCTGAAGAAAGTGGCTTGGTGAGAACATCAGCCCACTGATCTAGGGCAGGAATATGCATAACAGAGAGCTGCTTGGCCAGAATTTTCTCCCAAACAACGAAAATATCTATTTCCATATATTTGGTACGACTATGGAACACAGGGTTGTGAGCAATAGAAACAAGAAATAATAGGAGTTATGAAGGACACTTGTAATTCAGTGAGGAGAGCATGAGTCCAGGTTAGCTCCTTGGAGGTTTGAGCTAAACTTCGGTACTCAGCTTCAATACTGGACCTAGCTGTGACTTTTTGCTTACGGGACCACCAAGAAATTATATTTGAGCCAAGAAAAATAGCAGCTCCAGATGTGGAATGCCTCTCATCAATATCAGACGCCCAATCAGCATCACAAAAGGCACGAAGAACCAATGGCTGAGTGATACAAGCAGACCGAAACAAGAGCCCATGAAATAAGGTTCCCTTAAGATACCTTAAAATCCTCTTAACCACTGCCCAATGTGAGTCAAGAGGAGCAAGCATAAATTTACAAACTTTGTTGACAACAAAACTGATTTCTGGTCTAGTGAGAGTAGCATATTGTAAGGCACCCACCACTGACCCGAATAAAGTAGGATCATGAAAAGTATCAGCACCATGCCTAGATAGCTTGCAATTAGAGACCATGGGGGAAGAAATAGAGTGAGCTTCAGCCATGTGGGTTTTGTGTAGCAAATTACAAATATACTTGCTTTGAGTCATGAGAATGGAGTTATTGGGCGGATGCTTGACCTCAAGACCCAAGAAATAATCCAAATGACCAAGTTGCTTAAGAGAAAAAGCATTGTTTAGTGTAGTTGTGAGCTGCTGAATGAGAACAGTAGAGCTCCCAGTAATGATGATATCATCTACATAAACCAGGCGGGCATGTACCAGCATCATCCCATGCGGTCTCAGCAGCGGAATCTTTCTTACGCTCAGGCCGTCAAGTCTGGTACTCAGCCCAAATATAGACGGCGACCTCGTTTCTCTAACCGGGCGATGTCGAGACCATCTATGTCGCGTGTCACACTATCTATACCTCTAGATAGTAGCAAATGGTACGGCGATGCCTGGGTCGGTAGGCTCACGAATCTGAAGTTTTTTGACAGGCTAGAAGACGAGCTAATGTGGAATGGAGGTGAGGAGTTAAGGCCTAAATATTTGGGGGACGACATGGTGCTACTCACCGGGCTCACCGACACTAAAGCGGAAGACATGCGCAGAGAGGCAGAAGCATCAGGCTGCTCTATGTTTTATTCCCTGGAAAAATGGAACACGGGCATGAAGACTGGTTACAGATTGGTCTGGATACTCTGCTGGGGGATACCATTACACGCATGGGATAGGACGCGCATCAATAGTATTGTTGCCGGAATAGGAGAGGCAATGGACTTGGACGATGACACTGACGATCTACATCGTCTTGACAGGGCTAGGATCCTCATCAAGACCCCATGGCAGCCCACAATCAATCACACGGTGGTGGCGGCCATCAACAACGAGGACTATCGTATAAGCATCGTGGAGGAGACGTGCTTTCAGCTATGCAAATGCCTTATCAGGAAATACACCACGTCGTCGGAGATCATATCGTCCGACGAAGGCTCAGTGGGGGCAGACGAAAGCATCCATGAAACTATGGTGGCCGAAACTCCTATGTCGAGGATGTTGCCGGTCACTGGGAGGGTGGTAGGTGACCACAGCGGGACGAGCAGGGTAATACCCAGGGGACAAACTGATAGCCCGAAGTCCAAGAACAGTCCTAGAGCAGGAAGCGACGTCCTGCACGGTTTCGACGATCGAGTGCTGTCGCTTTTCACCAGACGTGCAGATACGGATGTCACCTCAGAGGCAAACCCGATAGAGGGTACGGCCTTTAGAACGGATTTTTCGGAAAAAAGCAAGTTGGAGAGGGACGGGTCAGGAGCTGTTCTTGTCCCAGAAGTGTCGGAAAAGCCTTCTGATGGTCATCATCAAAATAGCTCGGGGAGGGACTCTAGAATCCGAAGCCCACTAGATCCGACAGACTCACCACCGGATGGCGTTGGTATCGGGACCAGATCTGAGGTTGCTATGAAAAGGTTGTGCACGGATAAGGAAACTCAACAATTGGATAATACTGAGCTGGAGAGAAGTAGGCCACCAGAGGCCATACTGGAAGGGGACCCACACTCAAAGGCTTCTTTGGCCCCACATAAAATATCCGTTGAGGTGGGTGGTGAGGTCGGAAATGTCCATGTAGTGGGATCCACAAGTGTAGCAGTGGCTCATATGATCCAACAGCCACCTGGTTGTAGTCATTTGGGCCTTAGCCTAAATGGCCCACAATCATACTTAAAGGTGTATTCTAAAGGAAAAGGGCATAAGAAGGAGTCTGGACCTGGGCACAAAACAACGGAACCTTTGCAGATTACTCTTACCAAGCAGCAGCCCTATAATAAAGAAAAAGAGGTAACATTTGCTCAATCCCCTGCTAATGCTTCTCCAATTACGGATCAGGGGAATGGTCTAAAGGATGTGGAGGATTGGGGGGGACACCTTTCACCTACTGTGAATCCCATGACTACACCTGAGACAACAAACCCTTCTATGACTGATTGGAAAAAAGATGCTAAAGAGGAATGGGAACTAGCGAAAATGTTGGGCCTAAATTGTGAAAATCAAGCTGCTGTGACCAATTTAATATCATCTTTGGAGGCAAGAGACATGGAAGAATTTCAAAGGTTGGGTAGTGGAAATGGTGATCAATGAAGATCCTGACCTATAACACTAGAGGTCTGGGAGGGGGGGTTAAGTGGTCGGCCATCAGGGGTATGGTGTCAAAAGAGAAGGTTGATATGTTGTGCCTGCTGGAGACTAAAAAAGAAATAATTGACCTGAAATTATGTCAAGCTTTGTGGGGTGTTTGTGATGCACAATGGGAATATGTTCCTGCAATTAACAGAGGGGGTGGTTTGTTATGCATTTGGAGCGAAAAGTCTTTTAAATTGGAGAATAAGGTGGGTGGGGCTGGGTTTCTATTACTGGTAGGATAGTGGGTTGCTGATGGTTCCAAAGTCACAATAGTGAACGTTTACTGACCCTGCGAGACAGCTCAAAAAAGAATACTATGGGAAAGTATTAGACAGCTGAGAAATATGAACATGGATGGACTATGGTGCATAACAGGAGATTTTAACAACATCAGACGACCTTGTGAACGTGTGGGGGTCAGTCTGAAAACTACAGATGATGGCGTTACAAAGCAATTCAATGATTGGATTGACGATCTAGAGGGTGGATGATGCGCCCTGCATTGGGAGAAAATTTTCATGGCATAGACCCAATGGAACTGCCAAAAGCAGATTGGATCGTGCTCTTATTTCGGCTGAGTGAATGAGCAAGTGGCCAGGAACAACTCAAACCATTCTGGACCGTAACTTTTCTGATCATTGTCCAGTTCTACTAAGATCTTCTTGTGTTGATTGGGGCCCAAAACCTTTCAGGTTCCTGGACTGCTGGTTGCAGAACAAGTCTTTTAAACAGGTTGTCAAAGATTGCTGGAACTCTAATGACATACATGGATGGGGGATTTGTCTTAAAAGAAAAACTTAAGAGATTGAAACTGAAGCTGAAAGAATGGAACAATGTGCATTTTGGAAATTCCCAGACTAAATGGAAGACCATTCAATTGGAGCTCAACAAGATTGAATCTGATGCTGAAGACAGACAGCTGATTGCAGTTGAAATTAAGAAGAGAAAACAGCTTCAAGAGGACCTTTGGTCAGCAGCCACATCAAATGCTTCAATTCTTAGACAAAAAGCCAGGACAAAATGGATTAAGGAGGGGGATTGCAATTCCAGGTTTTTCCATTTAACTGTAAATTGGAAACGGAGATCAAATCTGTTGAAAGGAGTCATGGCTGATGGGTGCTGGACTGAAGAACCATCAAGAGTCAAAGCTTATTTTTCAGGAAAAGATTCGAAGCTATTGATAGGGTGACTCCAAACCTGGATGGAGTAGCTTTCAGGACCATTGACTTGCAACACATGCAGTCCTTGATAGAACATTTTGATGTTTCTGAGATACAGGCAGCTGTTTGGGCATGTGGGAGTGATAAAAGCCCTGGACCGGACAATTTTAATTTCAAATTCATCAAGGAGTTTTGGGATGTCTTAAAGGCTGATTTCCTTCGGTTTATGGATGAATTCCATGCTAATGGGACATTTCCTAAGGGTGGCAATGCTTCTTTTATTGCTCTGATCCCAAAGTGCCATGACCCAACGACTTTGAATGAATACAGACCCATCTCCCTTGTAGGCTGTGTATATAAAATAGTGGCTAAGGTATTAGCTAACAGATTAAAGAAAGTCCTACCTTCTATTATTGATTATCGTCAGTCAGCTTTCATTGAAGGGAGGCAACTGTTGCATAGCGTGTTAGTTGCTAACGAAGTAGTGGATGAGGCAAAAAGAACAAATGGAAGCCCTAGTGTTCAAAGTGGATTATGAAAAGGCATACGACTCAGTCAGTTGGGATTTTCTATATTACATGATGAAAAGGATGGGCTTTGGATCAAAATGGATTTCTTGGATTGAAGGGTGCCCAAAATCTGCCTCAATCTCTGTATTGGTAAATGGCAGTCCGACAGCAGAGTTCACACCACAACGTGGCCTTCGGCAAGGTGATCCCTTAGCTCCACTACTATTTAATATAGTGGCTGAAGGCCTTACGGGGTTAATGAGAGTGGCAATTCAAAAAGACTTGTACGAGGGATATAAGGTGGGAAAGGATCTGATTGACATCAGCATTTTATAGTATGCAGATGACACTATATTTTTTGGGAAAGCATCTCCAAAAAATGTCAGAACCTTGAAGGTAATGCTGAGGGGTTTTGAAATGGTGTCTGGGCTGAAAATCAATTTCGCTAAGAGCAGTTTTGGAGTGTTTGGGGAGGATGAACAGTGGTCTACACAGGCTGCTAGATACCTTAACTGCGGAAAACTGGCTATACCTTTTCTATACCTCGGTGTTCCTATTGGGGCAAACCCAAGAAGATGTGAGATGTGGGAACCATTAATCAAGAAATGTGAGAGAAAGCTGGCTGTGTGGAAACAAAAACACCTATGCTTTGGGGGGAGGGTCACCTTGATCAAATCTGTCCTTAATTCTATTCCCATTTTCCTGTTTTCTTTTTTCAGGGTCCCGAAGAAGGTGTTATACAGGCTGGTCAGGATACAAAGATCCTTCTTGTGGGGAGGAAGTGTTGGCCAGAAAAAAATCGCATGGATTAGGTGGGATAAGGTGTGCCAACCCAAAGAATGTGGTGGCCTGGGAATCAAAGACTTATCTATTTTCAATCAGGCCTTGATCGGAAGATGGTTGTGGAATCTTCAACACCAGCAGGGTGAGCTATGGGTAAAAGTATTGGAATCCAAATACGGGGGGCTGGAGAAACTTGGTAGGCCTTACTAGAAGTAGTGGGGTATCAATATGGTGGAGAGACCTTAGTTTATTATGTTTTCCTATTGAAGGTGGGGGTGGTTTTAACGGTGGAATTAGCTGGAAGGTGGGTAACGGATCAAGCATTCTGTTTTGGGACGATGATTGGAGGAATGAGGGGATATCCTTGAAGGACAGATACCCTCGCCTCTTCCTCCTATCTCTTCAACAGCACCATAGCATTCAACAGTTGGGTTTTCAATTGGAGGAGGGTTGGGTGTGGCAGTTTCAGTGGAGGAGATTTTTCAGGGAAGGGGAGGTAGAGTCAATCATCAGATTTATAGACGATATAAGCGTTCCGGGCATATTCCCGCAGCAGCCTGATGCATGGAAGTGGGAGGTTGATTCAAGCGGCATATACACAGTAAGCAGCGCTTATTCTTTCCTGCGTTCCGAAGAAATACTGCACAATCAATGTGAAGTACATAAGGATCTTTGGAAGATTAAAGCCCCTCATAAAGCACTATGTTTTGCCTGGAGACTCATTGAGGACAGACTGCCTACTAAAATGAAGTTAAGTAGGCGAAATGTGGTTCTTGATGATTATGTGTGCCCATTCTGTAGGGTCAATAACGAGGAGGCTTCACACTTATTCTTCAGCTGCCATAGAATTAAGCTACTCTGGTGGGAATCCATGCAGTGGACAAATTTCTTGGGGCGTTTTTCCGAAACCCCGAAACAGCACTTCAGCCAAAGTGGCCTCCTATGCAGCGTTGGGATCACCTCTCATAGATGGCTCGTTTGGTGGACAGCTCTGACCTGGACGATTTGGCGACATAGAAACAATATTCTCTTTCATAACGACAGATTCGACCACAGTAAACTGATGGATGATGCGCTTTTCACTTGTTGGTCATGGATGATGAACTTGGAAAAAGGATTCGACAAATCCTTTCATTTCTGGTCTAGTAATTTGAGGGAGGCTTTTGTAATTAGGGGCGGGGTTACTAGCTAGATTCATTTTGCTTTTTGGTAGCTACATCTGTACAGTCCTTTGGCCCTTTAATTCATGTCTGTTCATTTATTACAGTGCCACAGGATTGTTTTAGATGCTATATGTCCATGTATTGGTACTACTTGTACTATACCTTTTCATATTTATATATACATATATATTTTGCTGATCAAAAAAAAAAAAACTACATAAACCAGAAGATAAACAATATGTACTTGATGTTTGTAGATGAAAAGGGAAGAATCACATTTGCTTCCCACAAAACCAAACTGAAGTAGGGTGGATTTCAGTCAATCAAACCACTGCCTTGGGGCTTGTTTTAAGCCATAAAGAGCTTTGTTAAGCTTGCAGACCAAGGATTTGTTTGCAGCTTCAAAACCTGAAGGCCGTGTCATATACACAGATTCTTCAAGGAGCCCATTAAGGAAAACATTATTCACATCAAGTTGAAACAACTTCCACCCATGTGATAGAGCAAGAGTGAGAACAATCCTAATTGTAACAGGTTTAATTACAGGAGAAAATGTCTCATGAAAATCAAAACCCTGAACTTGATGAAAGCCCTTGGCTACTAACCTGGCCTTGAACTTGTTGATGGTACCATCAACATTTTCTTTCACTCTAAAAATTCACTTGCATCCAACAACTTGTCTATTAGAAGGCAATGAAACTAAATCCCAAGTTTTATTCTGCAACAAAGCATCATACTCTTGTTGCATGGCAGCATGCCAATCTGAGTTTCCAAGGCCTGTTTCACAGATTTTGGCTCAGAATGAACAAGGAACAGTGAAGGGTGTCTAGGATTATGAATGCCAGATTTAGA
This sequence comes from Glycine tomentella, assembly GCA_007407185.1. Classification (NCBI taxonomy): domain Eukaryota; kingdom Viridiplantae; phylum Streptophyta; class Magnoliopsida; order Fabales; family Fabaceae; genus Glycine; species Glycine tomentella. The sequence continues at coordinate 427,264 of PYAF01005505.1, forward strand.
CCTTGTTTGCATAGGATGAATGTTAATGGGAATTGAGTTAGGTGCTGGATCAGACTCAGAAGAGGATTCAGTGACAGCAACAATCTCTAAAGAAGCATGTGGAACAGGGATAGAGTCAGCAGTAGTAACTGGTTGAGACACAGGGGAAGAAACGGTAGGATGATGAACAGATATGGGAGAAAGTCCAGGAGGAGCAAGGGGTACAGAAGGAGAGTGAGAGGGAGAAACCTGTGTGTAGAGGTGTTGACAACACAGCAGGTGGAGACAGATTAGGAGTCAGACTAAAATAGGAATTCAGATTTTTGACAGAATTAGAATATGAAATGAGGAAACCGGAGCTCATTAAACAAGACATCCTTTGAGATATAAATTCTGCCAGATGAAGACATACATTTGTAACCTTTGTGAGAGTTAGAATACCCCAAAAACAAACACTATTGAGATCTAAAATTAAGTTTGAGTGTGGTAAGGTTTTAGTAGTGGAAAATAGGCACAACCAAAGCTTTTAAGGAATTTAAAATTAGGATCCTTATGAAAAAGAGTGGTGAGAGGAATAGCAAAGTTAAGAGAGGCAGTAGGGAGTCTATTAATTAGGTAAACGGAAGTAGTAAAGGCATAATCCCAAAACTGTAGGGGTAAAGTAAAGAAGCATGATGCAACAAAGTGAGCCCTAAGTCCACTATATGTCTGTTTTCTCTCAACCACACCATTTTAATGATGAGTGTGAGGACAAATGAGTCTATGAGAGATACCAAATGAGGTTAGAAGAGTAGAGAAAGGTTTGTATTAACCCCCTTAATCAGATTGAACAATCTTGATTTTAGTGCAATGTTGCAATTCAACTTGAGATTTGAAGGCCTGAAAGACAGAAATGGTTTCAGCTTTGGACTTTATGGGGAAAATCCAAGTGTACCTGGAGAAGGCATCAATAAAAGATACATAGTATTTAAACCTAACAAAAGAAGTTAAATGAGAGGGTCCCCATAAGTCAGTGAATATAAGTTCCAAAGGAGAGTAAACAGTAGTAGAGCTAGATGATGGTAATCTATTGAGACTTTCCCATAAAACAAAAGAAACAAAATTCTGAGGCAATTTTATTTGATTGAGAAATATTACAACTATTGAGAACAAGTTTCATTACATTACCATTAGGATGGCCTAACCTAGCATGCCAAAGATTAACTATACTAGGAGAAGGAATAGCAGAATTGGAAGAAACCAATGTTGTCAAACTCGAGGATCGGAAGGGGATCGGAAGGGGGGTTACAAGATCATAACTCGAGGATCGTAACTCGGATCGTAAGAGTTACATGTATATGTAAAATTATATTATATATTCGTATATAACTTATTTAAAAGTTTATTCTAGAGGAAAAGGGCACAAGAAGGAAACTGGGCCTGGGCAAAAAACAAATGAAGCTGTGTAGCACACCCTCAACAAACAGCAGCCATATAATAAAGGAAAAGAGGCCATAGTGTTTCAATCCCCTGTTAACACCCCTCAGACCTCTCCTATCACGGACCAGGGGAATGGGCTAAAGGAAGTGGTGGTTTGGGGGAGACACATCTCACCTATTGTGAATAACATGATCACACCAGAGGCAGCAAACCCTTCTAGCTCTGACTGGAAAAAAGATGTTCATGAGGAATGGGAATTAGCAAAAATGATGGGGCTAAATTGTGAAAACCAAGCTGCTATGATTGACATAATTTCATCTCTTGAGGTAAGGGACATGGAAGAGTTCCAAAGGCTGGGTAGAGGAGATGGTGAATCATGAAGATCTTGACCTACAATACTAGAGGACTGGGTGGGGGGGTTAAGTGGTCGGCTATTAGGGGATTGGTGTTAAAGGAGAAGATAGACATGATGTGCCTGCAGGAAACTAAAAAAGAATTAATCGACCTGAAACTGTGTCAGGCTTTGTGGGGAGCTTATGATGTACAATGGGAATACGTTCCTGCTATTAACAGAGGGGGTGGATTGCTATGTGTTTGGAGTGAACAATCTTTCAAACTGGAACATAAGGTGGGTGGGGCTGGGTTTTTATTATTGGTTGGAATGTGGGTTGCCGATGGTACCAAAGTCACCATAGTAAATGTTTACTCACCTTGTGAGATAGCCCAAAAGAGATCATTATGGGAGAGCATTAGACAGCTGAGAATCTTGAATATGGATGGCTTATGGTGCATAACAGGGGATTTCAACAACATCAGAAGACCTTGTGAACGCGTGGGGGTCAGCTTGAGAACTGCAGATGGGAATATATTAAAGGAATTCAATGACTGGATCACTGATTTAGAGGTGGATGACGCACCCTGTATTGGGAGAAAATTTTCATGGTTTCGACCCAATGGATCAGCCAAGAGTAGATTGGATCGTTTTCTTATTTCAGCTGAATGGTTGAATAAATGGCCAGCAACAATCCAGACCATTTTGGACCGTAATTTCTCCGACCACTGCCCAGTTCTACTTAGATCCTCCTTTATTGATTGGGGCCCAAAACCTTTTAGGGTCTTGGATTGTTGGCTACTGAACAAGTCCCTTAACCAGGTTGTCAAAGATTGCTGGAACTCAAATGATATACATGGATGGGGGGGTTTTGTTTTAAAAGAAAAACTTAAGAGATTGAAACAGAAGTTGAAAGAATGGAACAAAGAGCAATCTGGAAACTCCCAGATAAGGTGGAAGACCATTCAATCAGAACTCAACAAGCTAGAAACTGATGCTGATGACAGACAGCTAACTACAGATGAGATCAAGAGGCGAAAACAGCTTCAGGAGGAACTTTGGTCTGTAGCAACAGCAAATGCTTCAATACTTAGACAGAAGGCCCGGACTAAATGGATCAAGGAGGGAGACTGCAATTCCAGGTTTTTCCACCTAACGGTAAACTGGAAAAGGAGATCAAATCTGTTGAAAGGAGTTTTGATTAATGGCTGCTGGTCTGAAGAACCATCAAGAGTCAAAGAAGAGACTCTTTCGTTTTTCAGGAAAAGATTTGAAACTACAGATAGGTCATACCCAAACCTGGACGGAGTAACGTTCAAGACAATCGATCTGCACCACCTGCAGGCCTTGATGGCCTCTTTTGATATTTCTGAAATAAAGGCAGCTGTTCGGGCATGCGGCAGTGAAAAAAGCCCCGGACCGGACGGTTTCAATTTCAAATTCATCAAGCAGTTTTGGGACGTGTTACAGGCTGATTTCCTTCGATTCATGGATGAATTTTATGTTAACGGCACATTCCCTAAGGGTGGCAATGCTTCTTTTATTGCTCTGATCCCAAAGTGCCATGACCCAACAGATCTGAATGAATATAGACCTATCTCCCTAGTAGGCTGCGTATATAAAATAGTGGCTAAGGTTCTAGCCAACAGATTAAAGAAAGTTTTGCCTTTTATCATCGATCATCGTCAGTTAGCCTTCATTGAAGGGAGGCAACTGCTGCATAGCGTCTTAATTGCTAATGAAGTAGTGGATGAAGCTAAAAGATCAAATGGAAGCTGTTTAGTGTTCAAAGTGGATTACGAGAAGGCATACGATTCAGTCAGATGGGATTTCTTGTTCTACATGATGAAAAGGATGGGCTTTGGATCAAAATGGATTTCTTGGATTGAGGGGTGCTTAAAGTCTGCCTCTATTTCTGTACTGGTCAATGGTAGCCCTACAGCTGAATTTACACCACAGCGAGGCCTCCGCCAAGGTGATCCCTTAGCTCCATTACTGTTTAATATCGTGGCGGAAGGCCTTACGGGGTTGATGAGAGAGGCGCTCCAAAAGGATTTATATGAGGGCTATAAGGTGGGAAAAAATATGATCGACATCAACATCTTACAGTACGCTGATGACACTATTTTTCGGGAAAGCATCCCCCAAAAATGTTAGAACGCTGAAAGTAATGTTGAGGGGTTTTGAGATGGTATCCGGACTGAAAATCAACTTCGCTAAAAGAAATTTCGGAGTGTTTGGAGAGGATGAACAATGGCTTTCCCAGGCTGCTAAATTCCTAAACTGCAGAAAACTGGCCATACCTTTCTTATATCTTGGTATCCCTATTGGGGCAAACCCAAGAAGGTGTGAGATGTGGGAACCCTTAATCAAGAGATATGAGAGAAAGCTAGCAGTGTGGAAACAAAAATACTTATCATTTGGGGGGAGGGTCACCTTGATTAAATCTGTCCTTAATTCTATTCCTATCTTTCTATTTTCTTTTTTCAGGGCTCCTAAGAAGGTACTTCGCAGGCTGGTTGGGATTCAAAGATCCTTTTTGTGGGGAGGTGGTGGAGGCCATAGAAAAATTGCATGGATTAGGTGGGATAAGGTCTGCCAACCTAAAGAATGTGGAGGTTTGGGAATCAAGGATTTATCCATTTTCATTCAGGCCTTGCTTGGAAGGTGGCTGTGGAATATTCAACACCAGCAGGGTGAATTATGGGTAAAATTATTGGAGTCAAAATATGGGGGTTGGAGGAACTTGATGGGATTTTCGGGTAGCAGCGGGACATCTATATGGTGGAGAGACCTTGCCTCAACATGCTTTCCTATTGAAGACAGCGGTGGCTTTAAGGGTGGTCTCAGTTGGAAGGTGGGCGATGGTTCTAGCATTTTGTTTTGGGACGATGATTGGAGGAAAGATGGTGTATCTTTGAAGGACAGATACCCCCGTCTCTTCCTTTTATCTCTCCAACAGCATCATAGTCTACAGCAGTTGGGTTTTCAATCGGAGGAGGGTTGGGTGTGGCAGCTCCAATGGAGGAGATTATTTAGGGAAGGGGAGATAGACTCTGCTATCAAATTCATTGATGATATAAGCGACCCGGGTATCATCCCACAGTAGCCTGATACATGGAAGTGGCTGCCTGACCCGAGTGGCTTGTACACAGCAAGTAGTGCTTACTCGTTCCTGCGCTCTGCCGAAATACTGCACGATCAGTGCGAAGTATATAAAGACCTTTGGAAGATTAAAGTACCACACAAAGCTTTATGCTTCGCCTGGAGACTCATTGAGGACAGACTGCCTACTAAAATGAATCTTAGTAGGAGGAATGTGGCTATTGCAGATTACTTGTGCCCATTCTGCAGGGCCACCAACGAGGAGGCCTAGCACTTATTCTTCAGCTGCTATAGAATCCAGACTCTATGGTGGGAATCTATGCAGTGGACAGATTTCTTGGGACCTTTTTCCAACTCGCCGAAACAGCATGAAGGCCAAAGTGTCTCCTTATACTATATTGGGATCACTTCTCACAGATGGCTTGTGTGGTGGACAGCTTTGACATGGACGATTTGGCGACATAGAAACAACATTCTTTTTCATAACAAAAGTTTCGACCATAGTAAACTCATGGATGATGCACTTTTCACGTGCTGGACATGGTTGATGATCTTGGAAAAAGGATTTGATAAATCCTATCACTTCTGGTCTAGTAATTTGAGGGAGGCTTTTGTAATTAGGGGTGGGGTTACTAGATAGACTCTTTTTGTTTTTTGGTGATGGCATCTTTTACAGTCTTTTGGCCCCTTAATTCAGGTGTCTATGTGTTTTGGTGCCACGGGATTGTTTTGAATGTCACATATCCTTGTACTACTACTTGTACTTAACCTTATCATATCTATATAATTACATATTTACTTTTGCTGATAAAAAAAAACTAACATTATTTGATTAATAAAAATTCATCCATAACTTCATACTTAAAAATTCAAAATAAGAATTAAAATATTAAAATTGATAACACAAGTATATTAATAATAAAAAAGAGTGTAAATAACAAACTCTTAAATTAAAACAAGTCCAATTTTTAATAAACAAAATAAGCGAAAAACCTATTTCGAAAGGTAAAATAGA
>PYAF01005505.1:433212-454434 GCA_007407185.1 Glycine tomentella
AACATTATTTGATTAATAAAAATTCATCCATAACTTCATACTTAAAAATTCAAAATAAGAATTAAAATATTAAAATTGATAACACAAGTATATTAATAATAAAAAAGAGTGTAAATAACAAACTCTTAAATTAAAACAAGTCCAATTTTTAATAAACAAAATAAGCGAAAAACCTATTTCGAAAGGTAAAATAGAAACTGCATAAAGAAATAAAAGGGGTGCAGAAAGTAAGTTAGTGTATCTGGCCCATATTAGGCCCAAATATGCTTTACCCTAAATCCCTAATGTTCACTAATAGCTGATGGCTGCTGCGCAGCTTTGTGACCTTATGAGCGTTTCGTCTTCTTCTTCTTTGCTTCTTCAACATATGCGGTTCTTTGGTTTGGGGATGAAAAAATACAGCATTTCTTCTTCTTCTATGCTTCTTCATCCATACTCATTCATCAACATATGCTTCTGAGGAGCGGCGGCGACGAGGAGCCGCGATGAGTGGCAGTGACGAACGAAAGAGGCACAGAGGAGAGCTTCTGAGTTCGAATCAGTCTTCGAAACCCAGCCTCGAGCCCTAATCGAAAAGATTTGTCGATCCCTACCAGAGAAAGTCGACCCGAGAAGCCCACCGCAGATTTTCGTTTTTTTTCCAACTGGGATCGAAACGGTTCGTCGATCCGTCCACCTCGCGAGGAAACGCGCGATCCCCGAACGATCCGAAGTCCCAGCGATCCTCCCTCCGAGTAAGATCGATGACCCCTCTGAAAATCGCAAGATCGCACGAGTATACGACCATACTCGCGATCTTGACAACATTGGAAGAAACAGTTGGATAAATTGGACAAGCTATTTGCTGAAGAAAGAGTTGAAGTAGACAAAAGCTGAGGAGAGGTGTTCTGGAGCTTGAGATTTTGAAAGTAGTAAAGACCCAGAACCTTGAAGTAGAACTTTATTTGTCTCCTGAGATTTCACAAGACAAAGGTGAGGATGAAATTCAAAGAAAACAGAGTTATCTTTAGCAAATTGACTCACACTTAAAAGAATTTTGGAGATTGAAGGAACATGTAATAATTTGTGCAGTCTAAATGTTAAATGATTATTATTACGAGACACAAAGGAAGAAGAATCAGCACCATAGATACTCAAACCTTCACCATTGCCTATGAATATCTGGTCATGGCCATCAAAATGATTGAATTGCTTAATGTGCTGTGACTCACCAGTCACATGAAAGCTAGCTCTAAAGTCTGGAATTCCAGGTGGAGCTAGTGGGACCATTGCCAGGAGAAGAGGAATTAGTGAGCATAGCACTTGGCTAATTAAAAATTGGAGCCACAGGTTTTGAATTAGGATTGACCCAAGTGTTTGAATTCCTGGCAGAACCAGATGAATAAGGAATCGACTGAAGTGTGGCAGGATCAAAGAAGGTGAGAGATTCATGAGGCTGAAAACTCATATCAGTTCTAAAATGACAAACATTAGCAGTATGTCCATATTTAAGACAGATTTGACACTGGAAGTTAGCAAACTTGCCATTGCCATGACCTCTACCAGGTCCACCACTACCACGACCGCACCATTTCGGCCATGCGACCCCTTGCAACCACCAGATTCACCTGACCTGTAAGAGTTAGAGGGCGAGTATCCTTGAGTGTAGTTCAAGGAAGGAGAACTCATCACTTGAGCTTCTTTATTGTAGCGATTTAGACATGTTTCTTGACCATAGAGCAAGCCCTCAATTTCAGCAATTGTTGGAGTACGTTTCTTGCCTTCGATAACAGAAATAACAGGCGCATAATCTGACGGAAGACCTTCAAGGATAGCATCGACATATTTCTCATGTCGAACCGGGACTCCAACACCGGCAAGTTCATCAACGTATCCTTTGATTTTTTGCAAGTACTCATCCATTGATTTATCGGTAGGCGAGACTGCACGCATCGCAGTCCTTAGCTAACAAGCACGAGACTTAGTGTGCAGACTGAAGTGCTCAAGAACTCGCGACAAAATTAACTTTGAGAGAGTCAATTGGAGACAAACAAGAAGTGTTTGGTCTTGAACTTCCCAAGCCTCGTACTCAGGATTTACTCTATCAGCAGTGCGATCATCCTCTGTGAGATAATGAAGAGGAACAATAGGATTGACAACAAAACGCTGAAGTTTATGCGTTTTGAGCATTGGTTCTACGTGTTGACGCCAGTGAAGATAATTGAAATCATCAAGCTTTTCAGCAATGGAGTTTGAAAATGAGTGAGACTAAACTTGACGGAGCGGAAGCGGAGCCATGGACAAACGGATTGAGAATATGAATCCAGTCGACGACGATGATAGAACTTGCGAAATCGAATAGAAACCAATCACGATCCAAACGTGAACAAACAGGAAACTAATCGCGATCCAAACACGAACCAAAACGTGATTCAAAATGCGAACCAAACGCGAAACCAGATCGCGAGAATCAAACTGAATGAACGAACAGAATGAAACAGAACACGAGAACAAATCGGAAAATCGAAAGCAGAACTGAACGATCTTGAAGAGATTGAACGGAAGATCGAACAAACCAATGCACGATCAGTGCAAAAAATTGGCTCTAGATACCATTTTAGATGAACTGAGAAGAAGAAAAGAGAGACTGAGAGAAACCTTGAATATTATTTTCAGAATGAAAAGTTAGTTGAAGTTTGTTACAAAGAAGGTATTTACAGACCTCTTGAACTAACTACAACGGAAAACTAATTGTAACAGAAACCAACAACTAACAGAAATTGACAGCTGTATAGAGAGGGGTACAGTTAGCAAAGGCTAATTGCCTGATACAGAGTGGTGCTGTTAGCAACAGCTAACAGCCCTTACAATGACAGCTTTATACTTAGAGGTGCTGTTATCAAAAGCTAACAGCCCTTATAATCCTATTACAAAACTGTTTGCATTGTTTTATAATTACATATTCTAATATGAACCATTTTTCTGAAGTAACATTCTTCTTAGAATTTGGGTATGAGCCTAAGTCAACCACAAAAACTCATAGGGTGAGGGTTTTTCCCAATACACCCGTCACGCTCGACACTTTGGACTTGATGCGTGGATAATATGGTGGGTGGTCCTTTTAATTGATTTAGGATGGGCTCTGTTACCATCTTAGAAAGTGGGTTATGGGTCTAACTCACCCTTACAAAATCAGCTTGTAAGGTGAGTCTTGTCTTCCACTTATATATACTATTTTTGGCCTCATCATTGGTCAATGTGGGACTTGGGTTTTTCCCATTATACCCCCTCATGCCCAACACTTTTGAGCTTGGTGCATGAATGACATGGTGGGTGGTCCATTTAATGGATCTAGGATAGATTCTAATATCATAGAATGTGGATATAACGATTTGTTGTTGGACTTATCGTGCCACCCGTTATCGAGCCGTTATCGGACCACTCATAGATGTTCAGCCCTGTTGGGTACCTATTAGAGTGGTATTTAGCAAAAATACATATTGTAAGTGCTGGTTAGCTTTTGCTAACAACACCTCTATTTTCTATGCACGTGGCATCAGTTAAGAAGTTAGCGTCTTTTGTAAGATTGATTCAGAGGTTATAAAACCTCTCTTGTAACTGACACAATTCAACTTTTCCTCAATCACTGAAATAAGATCAGAGTTCTTTTCTTTCTTTTCTCTCTAAAATGGTATCAAGAGCCATTTTTTGGCATTGATTGTGCATTTTGGCAAGCCTGAGTCTCGTTCTTGCTTCTTGTTCCTGTTCGCATCACTGTTCATCGTGTACTGTTCATCCTGTTCGCGTCACTGTTCATCTTGTTTTTGCGTTGCGTTTGGTCTCGTTCTTGCTTGGGTTTCTCTTTTTGGTGTTGTCTGTGCTGTTTGGAGTGAGTTTTGGCTCCTTTTCCGTTTGTGACTGAGTTTTGGTGCTGCTGTTTGGCTCAGTCTATCCATGGTTTCCGCTCATGTATACTCTGTTTCGCATCAATTTCCCAATTCTGTTGCTGAGAAATTGGATGATTCTTGGTGTCAACATGTTGAGCCAATCATCAAGTCTCACAAGCTGCAGAGGTTTGTGGTTAATCCTGTAATTCCACCTCGATATCTCACAGAAAGTGATCAAGTAGCTGATAGAGTTAATCCAGAATTTGAAGCCGGGAGGTTCAGGATCAGACTCTTCTTGTTTGGCTTCAGTCCACTCTTTCTAAATCTGTTTTGTCTCGTGTTCTTGGTTCTAAACACTCTTACCAAGTTTGGGACAAAATTCATGAACACTTTAGCCTACACACTAAATCCAGAGCACGCCAATTACGCACTGCAATGAGAGTAGTTTCTCTTGATGGAAAATCCATTGATCACTTGAGGAAGATTAAAGGCTATGTTGATGAGTTAGCTGGAGTTGGAGTTCCAGTGAGACATGAAGAGTATGTGGATGCCTTGCTGGAAGGTCTTCCCTCTGATTATGCATCAATTATTTCAGTCATTGAAGGGGAAAAGAGAACACCTTCTATTGCTGAAATAGAAGCACTTCTTTATGGACATGAGACTAGATTTAGCAGATATAACAAAAAGGTTCAGGTATTAAGCTCTCCTTCTTTAAACTACACTCAAGGGTACACGAATTCCAGGAGTTCCTATGATTGGAATGGTGGTGGTCGTAGTAATTTTTCTGATAATGGCATTGGTCACAACAATGGAGGATCTGGCAGAGGTCGTGGGGGTGGCAGATTTGCCAACTTTCAATGTCAGATCTGTCTAAAGTTTGGACACACAGCAAATGTGTGTCATTATCAAGGTTAGCAAAATCGCGATCTGGCTCATAAGATCAGACGATCTTACGATTTTTTCGGCCAATGGAGATCCGGATCAATGCTAGGATCGGAGTCGAGTGGGATCGGGGTGAGATAGCGAGTTTGATCGTAGGATCGTAAGATCCTCGATCCGTCACGATCCTGTTTCAGCTCAGGAGATTAAAAGCCCTAACCTTGGTTGGATTCGAAAAACGACCCAGCGACGCCGCAACATCCCGACGGCACCTCCCGACCTCCGCGCGACCCAGCGAGACAGTCGACCTCCCCCTGCTGCACGACCTTCGTTTCCAAAAAGCTGAGCGACCTTGCCTTGTCGCTGCTGTGCCGCGACCTAGCGACCTCGCCGACAACCATGAAGAGGAAGAAGAACGCAGTGTTCAGGTGGTCACCATTGTTGGAGAAAGAAACGGCGCAGCAATAAACAAAGAGAGAAGGAGAAAAGAATACGCTGCAGCAGTAAACGAAGGAGAAGGAGAAAAGAATAATACATGCTAGGTTTAACTTTTGGGCCTAATTTGCTTTTTGTAACCACTTTTTTTCTTTCTGCAGTATCATATAATATTTTTGAATGGGCTTTTGAGTTTTAATTTACGTAATTTCTATTTACAGTCTTTCCATACCCACTTTTTTATTTCTGCAGTTTCATAGTATGATCTACGATCCGATCTTACGATCCTCGATTTACGATCTTTCATCCTCCCTCCAGATCCTAAGTAAAATCTCGATTTTAACAACAATGAAGGTACCAGACACACACACACACACAACACAGATAACCAGTGTAGTGATTTACCAATAGTTTATTGTGTTTTGGGTCATAAACTCAGTGAGGCTCAACTGATTTTACAGCACTTATAATTTCCATGCACAATTGTATATCAGTTACCACTTCTGCAACACTTATAGTTTAATCGGTAGTTTCAACAAAACAGTAAAATGCAAAGTAAGGAGTCTGTGCCCATTACATAAATTAGATGTTCTTGCTTTACTTTCATAGTCATATCCAGGTAACTTAAGATAGGAGACTCGTGTGATGCATTTAGTTATTAGAAATGAGGCAAGTAAATGGAACGCTCGAAGAAAATATGCAGAGTAGCCAAAACAATAAAAAATCAGTATATAAAATAGCAGAGAGTTTTCAATTCCAACAATAACCTAGACTAGCTCACTTTTCAATTCTAATATTTAGATGTGACCACAGGCATACTATCCCATTCTTTTTCCTCTGCAAATCATCAATTCACAAACCATTCAAACATTTTTCAACGAAATATAAAAGGTTGTTCAACAAAAAATGAGGTAGAAAAAGAAAAATTTAATCTCACAGTAGTAGAGAGAAAAAAAAAAAAATCAAATAATCAAGGCCCCTTTAACAACCCTAGAAACATTAAAAGTTACCTTGCAGATGCAATCACTTCCAGAACCAAGAGTTGCCTTCACTCATGCCCAACAAATTCAATTTTTTTTTTTCCGAAATAATCCTCATCCTAGCAGCCACGGTGCAGCAAGAGGAAGGTTCTAATTGGGGTGAGTGAGTGTTTCCGGAAAGAAATTTCACAATTACAATTACTTCATGGCAGAGTCTAGGATGGACCACCTTAATAAGTGGTCCCCATGGATCATTATTTACAGCCATTGGATTAATTTAAGAAGCCCAAGGTTATTATACACCATCTGTATCAGATTTTTCCCCTCTTTACTCTCCCTTCCTCTATTGCCTCCCCCGATGCCTTCACTGCCTCCGGCGACACTTCCGGCACATTCCTGACAGCATGGTCCAGCTGCCGGATCCCGTAGTCCAGCACCGGCAACAACGTCTTGGGATTCTATTAATTTTCATTTTCTCTTTTGCTTTGTGGGATTCTATTAATTTTCTGAAGCAATTCACGAGCGCATACCCACTAAAGGAAAACCAAATATTTCTCTAAAATCTGAATCATTTCACCCTTAACAACGAAATCCGGAAACCCCAAATCTTGGGTATAGTTGGTGATCTTAATCTTTGGATTTTTGTTTTTTATTTTCCTCTTCTTTTTTCAATTACAAAGGATCCCTAAAGGGCAGTTTTATTTCCTATGCTTTCCCCTAAACATTACTTGCATTGATTGTGGTTTGTTTTCGGGAAAATCATGTAGTTCTTACATGATTTTTTATAATGCCTATTTCCTCCTGAGGGAGAGTTATCTGAGGGAGTGGAGGTTCATGTGTGAACAATCCTTTGATTATTAGATTAATCTTAAGGTTAAAAACAATAATTCACTGTGGATCACCTATCAAGGTGGTCCTCCCAACTAATGAAACGGTCTCTGCTACTTTGTTTGGCCATTCAAGATTTGGAAAAAAAAAATCAAATTTTTCTCTACCCTTTCTGCTACTATCACAAATATACATATGCTCAAACTTGACTGAAGCTGATATATGCCTCCTTCTATTCAATAATATAACATACTTAGCAAGGCAAAAAATTAAATTTAATATAAATTAAATAAAAAATTAGAAAAATGGTGCAAATGGGCCAATAATTAGCAAAATGGGGTACTCAAATACGCCCATTTGGGGCGTGTTTAAACACGCCCCAAATGGGGCGTATTTGAGGAGAGGGTGACACGTGGCAGCAAAAAAAAGGGGCGCGGTGTTTTCGCAGTGTTTTCGTAAACTTCGGAAGGCTATAACTTTTGACTGGGACGTCCGATTGATGCGAAACCGGTGGCCACGCGCTTGAAATTGAGAGGAGATGCAGTTTCACAGTAGGATCTGCGATCCGATCTTACGATCCTCGATTTACGATTTTTCATCCCCCCTCCCGATCCTAAGTAAAATCTCGATTTTAACAACAATGGTCATTATAGGTCAGATATGACTTTCAAGCCTCATGAATCTCTTGCTTTCTTTGACCCTGCCACCAGTCAATCTATTCCATATTCAGTGGGATCTACTAGGATGTCTAATACCTGGACTAATCCTAACTACAAGCCTGCAGCTCAATCTGGGAATCAACCTAGTGCTATGTTGACTAATTCTGGTGGTGATCTAGCTGGCTCCACTTGGATTCCAGATTCTGGTGCTAGTTATCATGTGATTGGTGAGTCACAACACATCAAGCAATTCCATCATTTTGATGGACCAGATCAGATCTTTATTGGCAATGGTGAAGGTTTGAATATCAATGGTGCTGGTTCCTCTTGCTTTATGTCTCCTAATAACAATCATTTCACCTTTAAACTACAAAAATTGTTGCATGTTCCTTCCATTTCAAAAAATTTGTTAAGCGTCAGCCAGTTTGCAAAAGATAATTCTGTTTTCTTTGAGTTTCATTCTAATTTCTGTCTTGTGAAATCCCAGGAGTCAAATAAAGTTTTTCTTCAAGGTTCTGTTGGAGCTGATGGACTGTATTATTTTCAGAATATCCAGCTCCAGCACACCTCTCCTCAGTTGCTTTCCACTTCAGCTACTGCTTCAGCAAACACTTTGTCCCAGTAATCTGCTACTGTTTCTTCTGATTTTGTTTCTTTTTCACCTAGTACTGCCCATGTTTGGCATGCTAGATTAGGTCATCCAAACAACCATGTAATGAAACTTGTACTAAGCAATTGTAATGTTTCTCATTTGAATAAAATTGTTTCAGATTTTTGTTCATCTTGTTGTATGGGAAAGTCGCATAGGTTGCCATCTTCCAAGTCTAATACTGTTTATTCCCCCTTAGAACTGGTTTTTACAGATTTATGGGGACCCTCTCACATAACATCCTATGCTGGTTTCAAATATTATGTGTCTTTCATTGATGCTTTCTGTAGATATACTTGGATTTTTCCTATTAAGTCCAAAGCTGAAACAATTTCTGTTTTCCAGACCTTTAAATCCCTTGTTGAACTCCAACTCAACACTAAAATAAAGAGTGTGCAGTGTGATTGGGGAGGAGAGTATAGACCTTTTTCCACTCTTTTAAACTCTTTTGGTATCTCTCATAGGCTCATTTGTCCTCACACTTATCATCAAAATGGAGTGATTGAGAAGACTTAGGTCTTACTTTGTTGCATCATGCTTCTTTACCTCTGAATTTTTGGGATTATGCCTTTACCACTGCTGTTTACCTCATTAACAGGCTTCCTACTGCTTCTCTTAATTTTGCCATACCCCTCACCATTCTTTTTCAAAAAGATCCTGACTTTAAGTTTCTAAAAACCTTTGGTTGTGCCTGTTTTCCTCTCTTAAAACCTTATCACACTCACAAGCTTAATTTCAGGTCTCAAGAATGCTTATTTTTAGGGTATTGTAATTCTCACAAGGGTTACAAATGTCTGTCCCCTTCTGGCAGAATTTATATATCCAAAGATGTCCTGTTTAATGAGCAGAAATTTCCCTATTCTGACCTGTTTCCTTCATGTCCTAATACAGTTAGTGATTTAAATACCTACTTTAGTCTTAATCCCAATTTGTCTCCTCCTCTTGTGTAGTCAGCACTTTCCGATACACAATCTTTCCTTCCTACACCACAATCTGTACCTACTGTACCACCCGGTTTCTCTCCTATAACTAGTCAGCATACTGTTGTTTCCTCTCCTATGTCACAGCCAGCTACTGTGTCAACTTCTGACCCTATTTCACATGTCTCTTCAGAGACTGCCACTGTCTCTGCACCCTTCTCTACACCTACTGATATTTCTGCCCCTCACTCCACTTCCAATAATATTCATCCAATGCAAACTCGGTCTAAATCTGGTATTCACAATCCTAGATTACATCCTTACTTGTTTCTTGTTCATTTTGAGCCTAAAACTGTCAAACAGGCCCTTGCTAGCGCAGATTGGCATGCTGCCATGCAACTTGAGTATGATGCTTTAATGAGAAATAAAACTTGGGATTTGGTTTTTACCTGCTAACAGACAAGCTATTAGTTGTAAATGGGTGTTTAGGGTGAAAGAAAATGCTGATGGCACTATAAACAAATATAAAGCCAGGTTGGTAGCAAAAGGGTTCACCCAAGATCAAGGTTTTGACTTTCATGAGACCTTTTCCCCTGTTATTAAGCCTATCACTATTAGAATTATCATCACCATTGCTCTCTCACATGGCTGGAAGTTATCTCAGCTTGATGTCAATAATGTTTTCCTTAATGGGCTCCTTGAAGAATCTGTTTATATGAGCCAACCTCTTGGTTTTGAAGCTGCTGATAAATCATTAGTCTGTAGACTTAACAAGACATTGTATGGTTTAAAGCAAGTTCCCAGGCAGTGGTTTGATAGGCTGAGGTCTACTTTAATTCAGTTTGGTTTTGAAGCAAGTGTGATTCCTCCCTATTCATTTACAAACAGCAGAAGCAGGTTGTCTATCTTTTGGTTTATGTAGATGACATCATTATTACTGGCAGCTCTAACATTCTAATTCAGCAGCTTACTTCCAAGTTAAACAGTGTTTTTTCTCTAAAGCAACTTGGTCAACTAGATTATTTCTTAGGGCTTGAAGTTAAGTACTTGTCCAACAATTCTGTTCTCATGACTCAAAGCAAATATATCAGAGATTTGTTACACAAGACTAATATGGCTGAAGCTCACTCCATCTCTTCTCCCATGGTGTCTAATTGCAAGCTGTCCAAGCATGGAGCTGACCTTTTTCATGACCCTACTTTATTCAGATCAGTTGTGGGTGCACTGCAGTATGCTACCCTTACTAGACCAGAAATCAGCTTTGCTGTCAACAAAGTGTGTCAATTTTTGGCTGCTCCTCTTGATTCTCATTGGGCTGTGGTTAAGAGAATATTAAAGTACCTTAAGGGTACTATTTTTCATGGACTTTTGTTTCAGTCTGCTTGCTTCAATAAGCCATTGTCTCTTCATGCTTTCTGTGATGCTGATTGGGCATCAGATTTGGATGATAGACGATCCACCTCTGGTTCTGCTATCTTTCTTGGTCCAAATCTGGTTTCCTGATGGTCCCGAAAGCAGAAGGTTACAGCTAGGTCCAGCACTGAGGCTGAATATAGAAGCTTAGCTCAAACTTCTACAGAACTCACTTGGATTCATGCCCTTCTGACTGAGCTACAAGTTTCTTTCACTACTCTTGTTGTATTTTGTGACAATCAGAGTGCTGTCTCCATTGCTCATAATCCAGTTTTCCACAGTCGCACCAAGCATATGGAAATTGATGTTTTCTTTGTTAGGGAGAAGGTTCTTGCTAAACAGCTGTTAGTTGTGCACATTCAAGCTCTCGATCAATGGGCTGATGTGCTGACCAAGCCATTGTCCTCAGCCAGATTTGAATTTCTTAGGAGCAAACTCATGTCAAGTGTTTCTTCTGAAAACTCTTCACCTTGAGTTTAAGGGGGGATATTAGAGTGGTATTTAGCCAAAATACATGTTGTAAGTGTTGGTTAGCTTTTGCTAACAGCACCTCTATTTTCTGTACACGTGGCATCAGTTAGGAAGTTAGTGTCTTCTGTAAGGTTGATTCAGAGGTTATAAAACCTCTCTTGTAACTGACACAATTCAACTTTTCCTCAATCACTGAAATAAGATCAGAGTTCTTTTCTTTATCTGTTTTTCTTTCTTTTCTCTCTAAAAGTACCAAACAATCACACAACAATCGAGAAGAGAGAAAAGGGAAGAAGAAAACAACACACAGAGTTTACCTTGGTTCACCCAATATGGGCCAGGTCCAACCATTCACTATATTCTCTCACACACTCATACAATTGCACTCAGTTTACTAGGAAATTTATATAGGCTTAGAAATCCTAAGTACCGTAGCTATTCATGGGCCCAAGCCCAAACTATAAATAATAAAACACAAGGCCAACAACAGTACTAGACTCCCCCAAGCCCCCGTCCGCTCACCGGGGAACAGGGTCCTGTGCATATCTACTGACGGCACAGTATGAGCTATAACCAACAAGTCCTGCTTAACTTCACGCTTGAGATGTCCAGTCCTTTGAGTG
Source organism: Glycine tomentella (assembly GCA_007407185.1). Classification (NCBI taxonomy): domain Eukaryota; kingdom Viridiplantae; phylum Streptophyta; class Magnoliopsida; order Fabales; family Fabaceae; genus Glycine; species Glycine tomentella. The sequence goes on from PYAF01005505.1 coordinate 444,936, forward strand.
AGGGGTGTGTGTTGGAACCCTCACCCTATGAGCTAGCTTTTAGGGTTGAGTTAGGCCCAAACCCACATTCTAAGAGTTGCTTATGAGAAATGTTCACAAAAACATTTCTGATGCACTTTATTTATTATTGGTCTCAATGATAGTAGTGTGCTGACATGAGTATGTTGAAGAGTTAGCAATTCCTTCCTGACCATTTGATGGCTCAGTTATATAAATTATTTTAGCATCTTTTAAATCTATAATATTTGTTATAATCAGATTCTGCTTGTGTAATGAAATGTTCTGCACTTTGTTCTTATCTGTAATCATAAGTACATAGCTGCTAACTAATAACCTTTGGCTTACTGCTAATAATATGAAGTTGATGTATGCTTATATATGTTATTTGTGCTTTTGAAAATTTCAGCTTACCGCTTATCATGAGAGCGGCCATGCAATTGTTGCCCTTAACACCGATGGTGCACATCCAATTCACAAGGCAACAATCATGCCACGTGGATCTGCTTTAGGAATGGTCACTCAGCTTCCCTCTAGTGACGAGACATCAATAAGCAAGAAACAGTTGTTAGCTCGCCTTGATGTTTGTATGGGAGGAAGAGTTGCAGAGGAGCTTATCTTTGGCCGGGATTATGTCACAACTGGAGCAAGTAGTGATCTCCACACTGCTACTGAGCTTGCCCAGTACATGGTAATTTTCTGCTCCCTGTATATTGTGTCAAGTACAGTCTTGCATCTGCTAAACTGGAGATCACTTTTATAAAAAGATTATGCTTGTATAATATTTTCTTGCTGGTTGTTTGTTCTTTGAATATTCACAAGTAGTAACAAAGTAATTTACAACTATCATCTCCCTAAAATTATTAGATAGACGACTTTAGAAAATTCTGGAAACTCTGGACTTATCTTTTAATTTCATGATGAGCTTTGCGTTGTTTTTTCCTCTATGCACAAGGTATCAAATTGTGGGATGAGTGATGCAATCGGGCCAGTTAATATAAAAGAGCGACCAAGTTCTGAAATGCAGTCACGTATTGATGCAGAGGCAAGTGTTGTGAATTTATATCTTTACAACTATTTTTTATTTATTTATTATGTTTCCATTATTTGCTTCCTCTTCTAAGAAATGTTGTTTATAAAAAATAAAAGTCATACCTGTATACCTATTCTGCAGGTTGTGAAACTCCTTAGAGAAGCATATGATCGTGTGAAAGCCCTTTTGAAAAAGGTTTGTCTGATTTAATTATTGTCTGTAAATTTTTTCTTTAAAGTGGAAACCTTTTTCTTTCTCTTTTGGGTTTGTCTGAGTGTTTTAAAAGAATAGTTTCATCAAGAGAAGAAATTATAAAAGGTTTGGAGAATAACAAATTCCCTTTGACAAAAAAGGGGAAAATACAACAAGGCTAGTAAAAAAAAGAAATCAATAGAGGAATGCTGCCAATCTGTTCGGATCTGGATTTCTTTGAAACACTTTGGTAGTGCTCTTAGATTGTAATCCAAATAAAAAAATAAGCTATATTACTTTTTTAGGTTATCTTTATTAATTTATTCATCATGATTTCATGTTAATGGTTGGTTAATGATGGACATATTAGAAGGAACACAAGCTATTACTATCTATGCTTTTCCTAAAAAATCGAGAATGTCATGATTAGTAGTTAAGAAGTTTTATACTTAAAAGACCATATTAGTTTATAAATTATGCTAGTGTCTATTTACAAAAACAAAAGAGATATCTAGAATTCTTCTAACTATAGAGACACTAAGCTCATGAGCGATACTATGATGAAGTTCTGAGAGAGAGCTATTGAACATCACTTGAGGAGTGAGACCAATGTTTCTGTAAATCAACTTAGATTTATGCTAGGAAGATGTACCATGGAAACTATTTTCTTGATACGACAATTAATGGAAAGGTATCGAGAAAAGAAGAAAGACTTACATATGGTGTTCATAGATCTTGAGAAATTATACGGTAGGGTCCCAAGAAAAGTTTTATTGTAGACTCTTGAGAAGAAAAAAATACAATTAAAGTATGCTAATGCAATCAAAGATGTGTGTGAAAGCTTATAATGGAACATCAAGGGATTTTCCTATCACGGTAAGTGTACACCAAGGTTCGGCTTTCATTTCTTATTTCTTTTAGTGATTGATGAACTGACAAAAGATATTCAAGATGAAGTGCCATGCTGTATGCTTTTTGCAGATGATATTGTGCTTATTGATGAGACCAAAGACGTTAATAGGAAACTTGAATTGTGGTTGGAGTCTAAAGGATTCACGATAAGTCAGAGCAAGATTGAGTATATGAAGTGTGAATTTTCGCTGGTAAGAGATTGTGATCAAGACCCTGTGCATCTACTTGGTCAAGAGATATCCTATAAAGATGCTTTTAGATACTTGGGATCAATTTTGCATAACGGTAGAGAGATAAATGAGGATGTAAATCATAGAATTAGAGTAGGGTGGATGAAATGACAGAGTGCATCTAGGGTTTTGTGTGACCGCAAAATTTCCCTTAAGTTAAAAGGAAAATTCTATAGAACAACTGTAAGACCTGCAATGATATATGGAGCTGAATGTTGACAAACACATAGGCAACATACGCATAAAATAGGGATAGTAGAAATGAATATGTTAAAGTGGATGTGTGGTTTTACGAAGATGGATAAGATAAGAAATGAAGATATTCGACGAAAGGTAACAATAGTACTGGTGAGTGAAAAGATGAGGGAGCATAGCTTGAGGTGGTTTGGACACGTAATGAGACGACCCTTGGATGCTCCCGTAAGAACAAGAGTTTGTTATTAAGAGCTCGACACATAGAGAGGTAGAGGTAGACCGAAACTTACCTAAGGAAAGGTAATTAAACAAGACTTAATGGAGTGAGATATAGATTGGCGGAAGATGTATCTTAGGATAGAATGGAGAAAAGCTATAAGCTTGGTAGAGGATTAGATCCGTTATTATCTCTATGTTCCAGACGGTCCCTTTTTAGTTATTTTTCTTTTTATTTTTCCCATCCGTCTTTCACCTTTCTTTTCTTTTGTCTTATTTTACCTTTTTATTTCCCTCATTTTTTATCAACTTCCTCGTATCTATTATTGGGTTTATCTACCACCGGTCCCAATTAACTTGGGTTAAACGTGTTGTTGATGATGATGATTAGTTTATAAAAAATTAACCCAAGTTATTTAGTTCACTGTTAGCTCTGACTATTGAGTCTTGACCTATAGGAGTATACTTGATAGAATTCTTTCTTTTCTTAAGTATTTGTGTATAGGCTTAACTATAGTTTTCTGCACTCTTGTAGTTAGTTAGCTAACTAACTATAGTCAGTTGACAGTCACAACTTTAACTGCCTGTATAAGCTGAGGTGTAACTGATTCTCATTTGGGTTGAATCTTATCACCTTTCACCTCACATTCTGTTGTGAATTCTCTCTCTCTCTCTGAGATTCGTTTATGTACTTGTCTCCAGTGAGTCTTATACTTAAAAGAGCATATTTAGTTCACTGTTAGTGGACAAGAACAAATGCTCTTGATGTGAATGTATATGGTTGGTTTTTAAATCAAAATGAACAAGTGTCAAATGGAATCAATAATTATTTTACCATAAAGAAGGCTTGAATGGTGCTAGTTACAGAATAAGCTTTAGGGCTTTCTTTAGGCTGGTGGATCATTGACCTTGACCTATAGGAAATTAGAACCAAGAGCAACTTTTTTTTTTTTATCTGAATGACATTGGCTAATAAAAGTTATCAACTTGAGCAATGATATAGATCTGATAGTCTTGCATATGGAAATTCATAACGCTAGTAACTTCTGACATTTTTTTCAGCATGAGAAGGCATTACATGTGCTGGCAAATGCATTATTAGAGTATGAGACACTTAGTGCAGAAGAAATCAGGAGAATAATTCTCCCATATCGACAAGGACGGCTGCCAGAACAACAGGAACAAGAAGCAGCAGAAGGGGGTCTGGTGTTGGTGTAGTTTTTCTCTCCACTTCCTGTCCATTACTGTACTATTTTAAGCGAAGCACTGTACAGTGTACCTAGAAGCCCTACAGGTATTTTTCTTAATCTGGTTTCTGCATCTCCCCTCCTTTGTGCATGCCATTCTTGTCGTATGATGCATATAGGAAAAATGATACGCAATGTTGGATATCTACGAAGCAACGATTCCTGTGTTCAACAGCAAAGGTCTGCTATTAGAGTATGATCGCCCTTGCTGAGGGCCTGAGGGCAATATTTTTTGGTGAGAACTGTGTAATATGTAGGAATTTGACATTTTCAGAAATGTGTTTGATAGCCTACGCATTCTTCATTTTTTAAGAATTTATTGAACATAAGCTTTCTAGCATATACTGCTTGAATTTATTTAACATCAAATAATAGTTGAAAGTGTTACAAATAATAAATAGATCCTGGGTTTAATATACTCCATGCACACACTGGGTGACCACCGATGATTTAATATAAAGTAGTACATCGTGATCTTAACTTGCTACAATTCAGGGTAGAGCTTTACCCATATGTATGTTGAAATTTTTTCTAAGTATCTTCAAAGTGATCGAGGTTATCTTTGGAATTAGGGTTAAAATCTTAACTCAATTCAATCTAAATTATATCAACGATGCACACTTTTAACTCAATTTATGTATTCTGGTGTGTGCTGAGTCTACAGTTAAGAGAAAATTCACTTAAATTGGCTTGTCATGCCAACTATTATTAAACTCTTAAATTAAACAGCTTGTGAAATCATTTGTCCTTTTGGTGTTTTAAAGTCAATGTTCCACATGCTCAATACAGCTTCCAGTAGCCCGCAAAAGTCTAATGGATGGATCCTCTAACGAGGCTTCAATTTGGTTTTCTCCTTCCATTCATAATAATTTAAGCAATATAGCTGTTGTATCACGAGATTGAAAAAGATTTTAGCTAAAATTACTGTTGAGTCTTTTTGAGTTTTGACCTCATTTAAAAGGTAAATGAGAAGGAAAACCCAAAATTTTGATAATTTTAACTCCAGATACCTATGTATGGAAATACACAAGGCTTTAAACTTAACTTTCTATTTTTTAATTTTTTTGAAAGTGCATAAAATTTGAAACCCATTTTTTCAATATAACGGCAGTTTAATTCCTACTATCTTTATGATCCGGAAGTTTTTTTTTTTTTTTAATGAAAAATGATCATAAACTTCAAGAAATAAGTAAAATTCCACATTGATTTGAGAATTTAATTTCAGTTAATTTATTTCCTAATTTATAAAGCTTTTGCTAAATCATTGCTGTTTACCTTTTTGAAACTACTCCTATATATGTCTATTGTTATTAAGAAACAAAGTGATGATATTTTGTAAGGTTAAATATTAGTTTTTTAAAAAAATATATTTGAAGATTAATGTAGCCAACATGCGCGGATGTGGATAATGACACAGTTTTCGGTAATTTTATGTGGTTTGATAATCTAACATATTTTTGTGAAGAAACCTACTTTTGAAATATGCTTGCTTCCACAAATACAACGAATTTACATTGTGATCATCAACATAAATAACACCTTTAATCTAAGTTAATTAGGATCGGTGGTAGATGAATTCAATGATAGATCGAAAATAAGACAAAGAAAGAGAAAGGGAGAGGGGAAGAAAAAGTGAAAATAAAACAAAAAAGATGAAAAATAAGCTAAAATAAAATAGGGGTGAAAGGAGGATGGGAAAATGAAGAGGAAAAGAAAATAAAAGGGAACGACTAGAACATAGAAATACTAATGTGTTTAATTCCTCACCAAGCTTATAATTTTTCTCCACTCTGGTCTAAGAAATATCATCTGTCAATCTATATGTCATTTTACTAGATCTTGTTTAACTACCTTTCCCTAGGTAAGTGTCGATCGACTTTTACCTCTCTTTGTGTCGAGCTCTTGATAACAAATTATTGTTCTTACAAAAGCATCCAGTGGTCGTCTCATAATGTGTCCAAACCACCTCAATCTATGACCCCTCATCTTTTCACACCGGTACCACTGTTACCTTTCGTCGAATATCCTCATTTCTTATCTTATCCATCTTCGTATAACCACACATCCACCTTAACATCTCATTTATGTAATCCCTATTTTATGCTCATGTTGCCAATGTGCTGGCCAACATTTCACTTCATATAACATTGTCGGTCTTACAACTGTTCTATAAAATTTTCCTTTTAGCTTAAGGAGAATTTTGTGGTCACACAAAAACCCCAATTCACTCTGTCATTTCATCCACCCTGTTCTGATTTCATGATTTACATCCTCATCAATCTCACTACCTTTTTGCAAAATTTGTCCAAAGTATCTAAAAACATCTTTCTTGGGTACCTCTTGACCAAGTAGATGCACTGTGTCTTGATCACCATCTCTTATCCGCAAAAACTCACACTTCATATACCCCGTCTTGCTCTTGCTTATCATGAATCCTTTAGCCTCCAAAGTTTTTATCCACAATTCTAGTTTCCTATTAACCCCATCTTTGGTCTCATCAATAAGCACAACATCATCTGCAAAAAGCATACACCATGACACTTCTTCTTGAATATCTTTCGTTAGTTCACTCATCACTAAGGTAAAGAGATAAGGACTAAGAGTTAACCTTGGTGAACACCTACCGTGATAGGAAAATACCTTGATGTTTCATTACAAGCTTTAACACAGGTGGTAGTTCCATCATACATGTCCTTGATTGCATTAACATACTTTAATGCTATCTTTTTCTTCTCAAGAGTCCACCATAAGACTTTTCTTGGGACCCTATCATATGCTTTCTCAATATCTATAAACACCATATGCAAGTCTTTCTTCTTTTTCCTATACCTTTCCATTAACTATCACATCAAGAAAATAGCTTTCATGATACATCTACCTGTCATAAATCCAAATTGATTTACGGAAACCTTGGTCTCCCTCCTTAGGCGGTGTTCAATAACTCTCTCCTACAGCTTCATAGTATGACTCTTGAGCTTGATGCCTCTATAGTTAGAACAATTCTAGATATCTTCCTTGTTTTTGTAAATAGGCACAAGCATACTTTTCCTTCAAGCATCAGATATCTTATTTGTTTGAAGAATCTTACTGAAAAGATTGGTCAACCATATAGCCACATCGCCTAAGCCTCTCCATACTTCAATAAGGATATCATCGGGTCCCAAAGCTTTATTATTCTTCATCCTCTTTAAAACTTCCTTAACTTCACGTGTATTAATTATGCTCACAAATCTTCTATTCAGATCATCAAAAACATCCTCCAAATTCACCTCACTTTTATCGTCATTTCCATTAAAAAGTTTGTTAAAGCAGTCTAACCATCTTTCACTTATATCTTCACCCCTTACCAAAAGTTTTTGATTTTCATCCTTGATACATCTAACTTGAGTGAGGTCTTTACTATTCTTATCCCTCATTTTTACAAGTTTGTAAATACCTTTTTCACCATCATTACTCCCAAGATTTTTATACAAATCATCAAAAACTTTGCCTCTAACTTCCCGTACTGCTTTCTTTGCATTTTTTCTTACTACTCTAAACTTTTGTAAATTCTCATCATTGAAACATTTATGCAAATTCTCATCACGAGTTTACATTATGTATTTTATTTTTTGCATGGGTTTTGGTTGGTGTCCCCTTTAGTAATTTTTCAGGTGTGCTTATGATGGTTGAGATAGGAGGTTCTTACATAGTTGGGATTTACTATCTCTTGTTCCTTAACTCACCTTTCCAAAAACAATATCTACAATGGTAGGGATAATACTAGCTTCTATAGAAATGCTCAGTTAAATGCTAGCTCTCGCAGAAATTCTCACAATTGATTAATTGAGAAACATGAGCATTTCAAATTACATGGCAACTTTCGTACAAATTTCCACTTTCACCCAATATGACATATGACTACCATCTTTAAAAATGTCACGAGTGCTGATCTAGGAGTGTCAAACGAATGTGTTTAATAAATTTTAAATTGAATAATTCTAAATGGGATGAGCACCACTCCGAAACCGATACCTCTGTTCACTATTTTAGACCACTTACACATCAAAATTTGCGTTAATACACATGACTTTAATCATAACCAGGAATGAATCCAGAACTTGATGAGAGGGGCCAAATATAAAATTGAAACCACATCTTTTATATATATAATGATGATGATGATTTTTCCATCCCAATAATACAAAAAATTAAATAATTATTTAAATAATACAATTAAATATAAAACACTATTTATGATAAAAAAATCGGTCCCTCCAAATCGATTTTTCACCTATAATTTTTTTGTTCACCTTATTATCCAAATAAGGAAATTTTTTAAAAACTCAGTTCAGAAGGTGAACTGAGTTATTTTTTTGGGTTTTTTTGTTATATCTTATTTAAATTTTTATTTTTTATACATTTTTTTAACACTATTTTTATTTTGTTTTAATTTTTTAGTTTACTAATTTATATATATTAATTTATAAAAAATATAATTTATCTAGAATAAGATTTAAGAAAAATGCATATATTTAAATACTCAATATAAATATAATTTAGTTAAATATTTGTGAAAAATGCATATGTTTAAGTGATCTAATTGTTTTACCTAAACAAATTAAATAAATAAAAACATGTTCAATTTTAATAGTTTGCATTGATGATTGATGTAAAAATATGAATACTTAAATATGAATTAATATAGAGTAATATTTAAAAAATAATAGTTAGTCTTTAAATGAAACCTGATGTGTCATTCTTCTCAATATTTATTTTCCCTAATCGTTAGTAAACTCCTTTTATAATATAATTAGCTAATTATGAGTTAATATATCATATTAAATAGTAAAACTTAATGTAAACTGAAATCACTACTATTATTAAAAAGACATTGCAATTGAACTTAAATAATAATCCATAAAATAAAACAAGATTACACAAAAAATTACACATAAAATTCCAAAAACATACATATCACTATCATAAAAAACAAACATAAACGATAAAGTCATTGCTTAAGCGTACTTCATGACATGTTGCACGCACGAAATACATACTTCATGACATGTTGCACACACAAAATACATACTTCTTGACAAGAGATCAATTCTCTTTCGGAAACACCTGTATCAAATATTAACAATTTATGAGTATACTATGCAAATTTGTGAATACCAAAATTATTGGTAACCTAAAATGCAAAAATATTACCTTGATAACATTGTGCAATATAATATCCAAATAACATTTGGAGTGAGAAAGAAAGGGACAAAACACAACTGCCTGTAGAGTATACTGTTGAATTGAGGGGGAGCAACTTGAAGAATCAAGCAATGTTCAAGAGTTGGAAGTTTTGGCTTTCAACATGACTCAAGAATGAAGATTGAAGCTTGTGATTAAATGTAAAAGGAAAAGAAAGCATTATGATGATCCAAGTATTGATTGCATATCATTCATTCATTATACAAGCATTGCATCATTTAGATCTTAAGAAA
>PYAF01005505.1:454534-465017 GCA_007407185.1 Glycine tomentella
TTTTTATCAATTATTGTGTGAGTTCTGTGTTGTGTGCTTATTCTTGTGTGAATTCTGTGTTGTGTGCTTGAATTTGCTGCATAACAAAGTCTTGGATTGATCTTGGATAAAGGTATTCATTCTGTGTTTGTGATAAAGATCCTAAGGGCATTCTAACTCTGATTTTAAACTCTGATATTGAAAGAAAGTTTTTTAAATTTCCAAGGTTAACCAATTCACCCCCCCTCTTGGTTAATTGTGAGTGTTCCTTATTTTTAACATATACTATTCAAATCAATAAAAAAAAAACTCTATATGACACAAAAAGTAAGAAATTAACAACAAGAGTAAGAAACTTATCTCTTGCAGAACTAAGACTAACCAATAGCTATATATTGGCCAAAATCTTGATCTTTTATGATTGTGTGACATCAATAGTCCCTGTAGGATCCTGAAATTAAAAGTCCCATGAATGAATATTCCAAAAATAGCAATGTAATCGTTAGAGACCATATTAAACTTGACTACCTTGAGTGTAACTCTCATGTCGCGACAACCATGGGAGGTACACGTTTTGACAATGACAACTGTTAAAGGTACATGATCAAAAGTATAACCAATGGACCCTAACGGTGTCCTGTGAGGTGTGTCATCAGCATTTACCAATCCTACAATTATACGAATTCAACAATCAACTGAAAGTTTAGGTGAATCAAATACAATAAATGTTTTACGGTGGCTGACATTGTGATTGAATGAAATATAAAGAATATAACCATGGGTTCCTATTCAATTCATGTTGGGTTACTTGGTGGGCACACATTATGAATTCTTGAGTTGGGAGTGGCTCCCTAGATTGTCGATTCACCACAACAACTTGTACGAGCCCTGCAGGACCAAGAATAAGTGTTGTTGAACAGGATAATAACATATTTGGGTTAGAAGGAAAATAAAGGATGAGAGGTATGAGTCATCAATGTCGAGAAACTCCCATGGATTATTGTCCATGATGAATGAAAAAAATAATTGGTTTGAAGACGATGAGATAGGGTGAATATCAAACAAAGGTGTTGAGTTGCATCTAACCCCTCTACTGCTATATATATATATATATATATATATATATATATATATATATATCATCTACCCAATCTGGGTCATTAACCCCGAAACTACCTCAATCTATTACTGGGTCATCCACCCAGAAATTTGAACCCTAAACCGTTTCTGGACCAACCACTCAGAAACCTAAACCTCTCTCTCAAACAAAAGAAGACTATGCCATGCCAATCCAAGTCCTTTTGGCCCTTCAAGAACAAGGTCTTACACACCTCCCAAAAGGCCTCCCATCTAGAACATGGGTAGACATCACTTCTGAAGAAGAAGAAGGTGAAAGATGTCTGGTAACCTTAATCAAAAACATGGCAGAGACCCCCTTAGTCCTCCATCAACCAAAAGGCAAAGCCATAGTTCAACAGCATGAACCCTTGGCAACCAAAAGGCCGAAATCACAAACACAATATGTCCCGAAAAACAAGTATCAGGATGTCATTCAAATTGAACCTGAGTTTTAGGACTCAAAACCAACCAAAGTCCCCCAGAAAATCTTTCCCAAAGATATTTAGGGTAATCAGTACCATTTCAAACCTGCCTCCCTGCTCAAGACTAGACATTTTTATGAGTTTATCCTGGTAGACACCAACTCAGTCCAAATTAAACATCATAAAAACAAAGACTCTGAGCAAATTGCTTATTCAACTCTACAAATCCTTAAGGTTATGACACCAAAAGAATTTGGAGAATTGAATAAAATTAAAAAATTTTCTCAAAACTATGATCCCATGGGTTTTTCTTACTGGGATTATCAATCTGCCTGGTATAATGTCTTTAATTTCCAGAATAAAGACTTTATGCATTCATGGCTCATCTATTTCAAACAAAATGTCCAGTACAAGTTTCCCCAGTGGTTTTTGCAATGGTGGAATTTCTATGGACCAATCTGTAATACCTTGAATTTTAAGCATGGGATTAAGCCTAGTGATCAGGAAAACATAACCATGCATTAGAGTCCCTAAAAAGGAAGCTTAAGAGAAGTGAGAAACAGATTCAAACATGTGGCGCGACCCGCGTGGGGTCTGGCGCGATCCGTGTGGCAGACTTGAATCAGGGCAATGCTTTCGGCCATCTCGCGCAATCAGCGTGGTTCCAGCGCTAACCGCGTGGGAGGTTCGAAAGGATGGCGCGATCCACGTGGATATGACGCTAACTGCGTGAGAGGCACGAGTCAGGGCAGTGATTTCGAATCTGTGGCGCGATCTGCGCAGGACATGGTGCGATCCGCGCGGGACTTTTGGGTCAGCCTTATAATATCTTGTGCTGGATGAAAATGAGAAAGAAAAGAGAGGGAGAGAGAGAGCAGCCATTGTTAACCAGAGAACCTCCATATCGTCTCCATTTCTCATCTAAACACCTTCGACCCAACTGAGAAAGTGTTCGGAGCCTCGAGATAAGCTAGAGACCCCGCTTTATTCTCGAGGAAAGGCGGTAAACGACGAGATTGAATTTCCCTGAGGGAACCCTTGAGAGCTTGAAACCCAAGGGCGAAGGAAGCCTTGCATGGGCGATCTAGCTTGGGGAAAGTGATTTCTTGGTCTTCCTTGACCTTCTAGAGGTAAGAAACTCGAGCTCTAGCCGTTGGTTTTGTGTATTGGATTTTGTTGGTTTTGGGGGTACCTTGAGAAGTGTTTTTGGAGGTGTTAGAGCTGTTATTAGGCTTGGACCCTGTAGAGAAATGTGTTCAGAGGGTTGTTCCGAGGAAGTTAGAGCCTTGAGTCATCATTATTGATGAAGTTTGATTTTGGCTCTGAGTTTATGTATGAGTAGATAAAAGACTGGTTATTTGGTTATTGTGAACCTTAGAAAAGTTGATAAAGTTGCTCAAGAGATGGTATAGATGTTGTTTATGAATTGAATTGGTTGTATTGGGAAGCTTGAAATTGAGAAGGCTAAAGCAAGGATGTACCTTATGTTAGCCTGAGCAGAGTCTTGGGAGAGGCTTTGTAGCCTTGGTTAGGCTGAGTAGGATCCTTTTGAGGGTCTGAGAATCACTTGTGAAGTGATTGAGTGTGTGTTATGCAGAAAGGAATATAGTTTCCTTTCGTTCTAACGGCTTGGAACCGTATTTGATAAGTTATATGTTTGTTCTTATATAGGACGTGAGCTCGATAGTTCTAGTGGTGGTGACCACGAGGCCGGGAGAGCCGGTGTTTTGCCTAAAGCAGGTAAGCTCTTGGTTCTTGTATGTATGTCCTTACTGTGTTCCACCATGCTCCAGATGGAGGATGGTTCTGATATGAGCAAAGGCATGTATATGGAAACTAAATGTTGATGTGATTGATTTCTGATGTGTACTTTGCACCCCGTGAGGGGGAATTGATGTATGAGGATATGATATGATGGAAATGATATCTGAACCCTGTGATGGGTGATTGATGTGTATGACTATGGACTGTATAGCCTATGATATGCTTGGCTGACTCATAGAGTTGAATGTGAATTCTGTGAATGAATTGAATCCTATGGTAGTAGGATAGATGACATGAGACTGAGTAAGACCTGCTGTGAGATGTTCCTGTGACATAGATGTAGCCTCCCGAATGGAGATGTTCCTATATACACAGAGGTAGCCTCCTCAGGTAATTGTGTTGATTTAGATTATGAGATGTGCCTGTGATATATAGATGTAGCCTCTTGAGTAGAGATGTTCCTATATACACAGATGTAGCCTCATTAGATGGAGATGTGCCTGTTATATAGATGTAACCTCTTGATTGAGATGTTCCTATATATACAGAGGAAGCCTCCGTTAGATATGTTGAGATTCAGGCATGAGATGTTCCTAGTATATAGAGGTAGCCTCTTAAGTGGAGATGTTCCTATATACATAGATGTAGCCTCTGCCGAGTAAGTAATGTATATCACCTGAGTATTGACAAGTTGAGGTGAAATGGTAGAAATGATGTTTAATGAAGGGGAATGAGATCCCTGCCTTGCATGATGAATGATTGAAAAATGTTCTGATATTGAATCTGGTTATGAAGGGTTGAAATATATTATTTCTATGTATATGCCTGAAAGTGAACCAGGGGAAGGAAATACCTTCAAGGGCCCTGAGTTTACTGGGATTTTATATCTCACCCCTTGTGTGGGGCTTTATGTTTTGCAGGTGATTCCTCTGGAGGAGCAGATAGATCCCAAGGCAAGAAGCCTATGCAGGGATAGTTGTTACTTGTAGACCTCAGGCATAGATGACATGAGCATGTGGCTCTGATGTTTTGTATTTTGCCTTTGGGTTGGTTTTGTTGTACCCTGAGGGGAGATATATGTACAGTTTTGTACCTAAACAGAGATTTTGTGTATATTCACCATATTATAGTGTACAATGGTTACACTGATGACATTTGATGATGTCACTCTTAGTTTATGCTTCCAAACTGCTTAAACTCTGATGATTATATGTGTGATTGTTGATTAATGTTTGGTAATGACCCTGGTGTTTTACGGGGCATTACACAATCCTTGAGATACTTCCTTCTGAGGTAGTATCTGGCCTCACAATCTTTACCAAGAAGTTTGCCCACCCCGACAATGATCCATTTCTGGTGGACCTTCACTTCTTCAGCAAACTGTCTCTCGCTTGGATCTTCCAATGGCGATATATTTATAGCAACGTTTCAGTTAAAGGACAACTGCCAATGCTCCGTAGACAAGCTCTTGTCAAGTGGTGGCCCCGGTTTGACCATTCAAGAGCTAATCCTAAACAGGTATCACTTTGGTTCAAACAGCATCCAACCTTAACCAAAGCAGCAGACCTGGAAGCGTGCAAGTTCCTCAACCAGAGATCACAGGTCATAGTAGCCTTGGCATCCTCCACATCCAAGGACAAGTTCAAGGAAAATATGAAGATGATCATCAATCTGTTGGAGAAGGAAAATGAAGATGCCTGCTCCTCCTCCAAGAAGCAATCTAAGGAGCCCGCCGAAGACTCTTCTCAATCGTCGGACGATTTCTACCGGAATGAAGACGACTGTTTCGACATCAATCTTGATGATGACTGAGCTTAATGTCAGCATGACATCAGCATTTCCTGCGGCAGACTACTGTTCAGCACTGTTCACTGTAGCGGTAGGTTTTCCGGTATTTGTCACCGGTACTGTAGAAACAGGAAAATGTTGTATCTATTTAAGGGCTGCGTCCCGCAATCTGTAAACAAGTTTTTCTTTCCTTAGTTTCTATTCTTAGAGTGTTCTCCCTAGGTATACCTCTGAGCCCAACGTTCAATTATCTTTATAATCTTTTAATCTTTTGAGAAATTAAATCTATTTTCTCATATTGCATGTTTTGTTTCTGTAATTAAATCTTTCTCTTCTCACCCACTCCCTCTCATCCCGACGGCTTGCCGCGCTTGAGAGTATCACTTTATATTTATGCACTAAATTTATTTTTTTTTCTTATGTTCTGATAGCCATGTGAATTCCGTATTCTATTCCTGCTTCTAATTTATGTTTTGGTTTATAGTGTAGTCGCTTTCCCCGTCCCCGCTTCCACCCCATATGGTATCAGAGCCTGATGGGGAAGTAGGAATATATGGCTAGATCTGAGTTGTCTTTTACTTATCTAAATTATTATCCAGACGCCTATATATTCTTTCTGTTTGTCTGTATTATGTCTTCTTAAATGAATTAATGTACTTTTATCTTTTAACTGGTTAGCATGATAAGCGGAGAAAGTTTAGATCTGGTATTGCTGGGGTAGTAAGTCCTGCTGAGTTTAGGGCCGTAAATCCTACAAGATATTGTAATATGAGATCTGAACTTTTGTCTGAAAATTCATTGGCTATAGTTAAAAGATAAAAAGTAAAAAAAAAGGTCTGGAATATAACTCAGTAGGTAATTTTCAACTTGGATCTATCTTAATGTTTTTACAGAACTAAAGGATGACAATGATATCAGGGGATTTATTTTATGATATTTTCGTCATGTCTCTCTTTCGCTCCTTTTCCTCTCGCTTTTCTTTCAAATCCTCCTAACCCTCATCTTCTTCTTTTAATCCTTCCCAAGCAGAAAATGCTTTAATCAAATCAAACCGTAATATTTTCAAAGAGGAAGTTTCTTTTGAAGATATTAATCAAGATCTGGATGACTGGAAGATCCCCAGGATTCCAGAAAATAAACTTTATAAACCTGAAGGAAATTATTTCCGTAAATCTGATTTCATTATTCGGACTGTTGAGACTAACATACGTCTTAAATATGATTTTGATGAAATAAAACTTCTTTCAAATGGATCTTTAAAACTTCATAAACAAAAATATAGTTTTCTACATATTGGATGTGTTCAAGTTGCAGCCAAACCCTTAGGGATAAAAGGATTAAACACCTCAATTCTTTTATGCCTTCAAGACTCCCGTCATAATCAGTTTACCGACTCCATTCTAGGCACCGTAGAAACCAGCCTTAGTAATGGTCCAATCTATTTCAACTGTTATCCTGATAGGACTATCAGCCTTGAGGATGCAAACATCTTAGATGTGTTAACCTTAGATGTCCAGCTTTATGGTCTTGATATGAAGGCTGGATCCATCCCAGTTAATATCATCTATCGAGTTCAATACAAGGTAATGAACTCGTGTATGTCTAGAGCCCTCAAACCTAGGAAGATTCCGAAAGCTAAGATTGTGATTCTGAAAGTCATCAAGTGGGAAGACATTAATTTCCCTCAGACTTGGGCCATGGATAAGGTAGCCCCTGCCAAACCTCAAACCACACCTAGCTTTGAGTCTATCAAACAATTTGACTCCGGAAGGGTATAGATCACCTTTAATAGGTCGAACTCCTTCAATACGGCTAGATCATCCTTTAATAGAGATTCTAGATATGAGATGTTTGGATCTATCTTTTCTAGAAAATCCTGTTCTGCTGCTCCTAGTACCAGTGGTAGAATCAAGCTTCAGGGGGTAGAAACCTCGTCGTCCATTCCTCAACCTGTCTATCAACAGGAAACCAACGAGGAAGAGTCTAGGTCTATTCCTTCTCCAACCTTTTCATCTATGCAAGATTATGAAGTGATCCATGATTAATAAGGCCTGCATAGATTATAAAGCCCTTAAGCTAGATTTCGACTCTGAGGAAATGACTCCTCAAACAGAGTGGTTTCTTAGCCATTATAGGGATGATAGTAAAGATCAGATTAGGGAAGAATATTATTCCTTTCTTAATCTTGTTAAGTCTCAAATCTTCTTCTTTGATTGGTTTAAGTCTTATGCAGCTTACCATAAGATAGATTACCCTTTCTTAGAGCCAAACACCATTAGTGTTATCACTAAGTATGACCTTAAGGATGGCCAGATAGTTAGATCTGAGTTCCCTCCATCGACCAAGTTTATACTTCCTAACGTCAGGAATGAAAAGAATGGTCACATTTATGCCTCACCCTTTAAGTCTAGGGATGAATCTGAACCTATAACTCCCAAGGATATCAAGAACCTAATGGAGCAATCCAACTATACCAACAGATACCTCCAGTCCGTAGGAGAAAAATTAGGAGAAAAACCTAGCCATAGTCTAGAAGCCAGTACCTCTGCTCCTAAGACCATCCAAACCCCTATCTTCAAACCTTTTTAGAATGACTGATAAGCTTAGAAAAGAGTTTGCCAAACTCAGAGCTTTTAATCAACCACCTGAAGAACCAAAGGACAAGCTTGAAGGATTGACGTCCATTATCATTCAAGATACTCCTCAGACATCCCAAGAAGCCCATTCTAGGCCAACCCTTACTAGAGCTAGATCTAGGCATGAAGCCCAAAAGGACAAAGATAAGGAAATCAATGTCCTTAGCCAAGCTGAGTCTGAAAATGGAAACTCTGACTCAGATAGATCTGTCCGAATCAACCCTATTAGGAATCAGCCTAACTAGAAACAACCCTCTAAGCTGTATTACCATAGGGCAACTGCTCCAGACCTTCTCCTAGAAGAAAGGGAAAACTCCAAATCCTTTAATGCCAACCATGTCTATGAATGAAACATAGATGGCAAAACTGAGTACCAGATCCTCAATCTCCGCCAGCAGATAACCATGGTTGCTACAGCCTATGATACATCCCTTAACTGCACGAAAGCAGTTATTGTAAACATTTTAGTTTCCAGATTTAGTGGACAACTAAAAGGATGGTGGGATAACTACCTTTCTGAGGAACACAAGATTACCATCCAGAATGCTATCAAATGGAAAATGATGGCACAGTCCTGACCCAAGATGGTAAGCCAATCCCTGACTCAGTCAACCAGCTAATCTTCACCATAGTTCAGCATTTCATAGGTGATTCCAGCCTTTGGAAAGATAGATTTGCCGAACTCCTTTCTAATCTTAGGTGTAAGACCTTAGCTGACTTTAGATGGTATAAGGATACCTTCCTTACTAGACGATTTCTACCGGAATAAAGACGACTGTTTCGGCATCAATCTTGATGATGATTGAGCTTAATGTCAGCATGACGTCAGCATTTCCTGTGGCAGACTACTGTTCAACACTATATTTCCACTTGGTTGGCCAAGGACTGGACTTGTTCTGAATAACGGAGATCTTCTTAATCGTCTTTTTTCTGCTAAAATATTTTCTAAGTTTGACATGAAATCAGGATTTTTGTAAATTCAAATCAGTGAAAGGGATTGTTAACAACTTTTACGGTCCCTTTTGGACAATATGAATGGAGAGTCATGCCTTTTGGATTAAAAAATGCTGCTTCAGAATTTCAAAAAATTATGAACAACATTTTGAATCCTTACTCCTCCTTTATTATTGTCTACATTAATGATGTCGTTGTGTTTTTCCAATCTGTCGACCAACATTTTAAACATATTAACATCTTTATTCAGTTAATCAAGAAAAATGGTCTTGCTTTATCTAAAACTAAAATCAATCTTTTCCAAACAAAAATTCGTTTTCTTGGTCACAACATCTACCAGGGCACTATCACTCCTATTAATCGTGCCATCGACTTCTCAACCAAGTTCCCTGACAAGATTATCGGAAAAACTCAACTCCAACGTTTTCTCAGCTATTTAAATTATGTTGTTGACTTCTTCCCTCAGCTGAGTAATCTTGCCAAACCTCTTTATGATTGTCTTAAGAAGGCACCTCCTCCATGGACCAATGTTCACACTGATCTTGTTAAATCCGAAGTCCAAAATCTTCCTTGTCTATACCTTCCCAATCCTGCAGCCAAAAAGATTGTTGAAATTGATGCCTCTGACATTGGTTATGGTGGTATCCTCAAACAATCTGTCAATGGCAAAGAAAAAATAATTGCATTTACTTCAAAACACTAGAATCCTGCCCAGCAGAATTATTCCACAGTTAAAAAAGAAGTTTTAGCAATTGTTTTATGCATATCAAAATTTCAATATGATTTGTTTAATCAAAGGTTTTTGGTACTTGTTGATTGTAAGTCTGCAAAAGAGATTTTACAAAAAGATGTTAAAAACCTTGCATCAAAACAGATTTTTGCTAGATGGTAAGCCATTTTGAGTATCTTTGATTTTGAAATAGAATTCCTCAAAGGTACCTTAAACTCTCTACCTGACTATCTCACTCGTGAATATTTACAGGGGAGAAACCAGCAGTAGTCCTATGCCAGATTCAGTGAAATCATCTTCCTCCTCATGAGGAAGAGGAAGAGGCAGAAACACTAAATTAAGACTAGTTGTGGCTGGCTTAATCGCCCATGTAAGGTCTGGATCTTTGTCCAAACAAGAAGGTCCCAAAAACCAATCAAAATTTGGGTCATCTACCCAGTTTGGGTCACTCACCCGAGTATTACCTAATCCATTACTGAGTCTTCCACTCAGAAATCCAAACCCCAATCTCAAACAAAAGCAGACTATGTCATGCCAATCCAAACTCTCTTGGCCCTTCAAGAACAAGGTCTCACCTTCCAAAAGGCCTACCATCAAAAACATGGGCTGACATTACTTCTGAAGATGAAGATAATGAAAGCCTTGCAACCATGATCAGAAATCTATCCTAAACACCCATAATCATAAACCAACCAAAAGGCAAATCCATTGTTCAACAACTCGAACCTTTGGCAGTCCAAAAGCCTAAATCTCAAACCCAGTATGTCCCAAAAAACAAGTATCAGGACGTCGTTCAAATGGAACCTGAGTTTTGGGATCCCAAGCCAAACAGAGTTCCCCAGAAAATCTTCCCTAAAGACTTTCAGGGTAATCAGATTCATTACATGCCAACTGTAACATCCCGGGCGCTGACGAGGGCGGGGAGTGATCGCCGGTGCAGTGAGGCACGGACAAGGAGCGGCTCCTGGCAGGCTTCCAGCGGAAGGGATACATGAATGAATCGAATACACACCCGAACGAGAGGGATCCAGAGGCTGTGCAGGTATGGGACTGTACAGTTGAGGATAACTTAAAAGGATTTAATAGGTACT
>PYAF01005505.1:467640-483506 GCA_007407185.1 Glycine tomentella
ACTAAAATATCTAGGGATACATTGGTCATTCCTAGAATTGTTCAGGGCAGAATTATCATTTTTATCCTAAGGACTTAACCGTCATTTATGAAATTGTTCAGGGCGTTCTTGTCATTTTGCTCTAAATTTTCTATTGCTTTTCATCAACATTTTACTTTTAATAATTATCTGTAATTTCCTAAATTTTGGGGTGTTACATAATGGACCAATCTATTTCAACTGTTATCCTGATAGGACTGTCAGCCTTGAGGATGCCAACATTTTAGATGTCTTAACCTTAGATGTCCAGCTTGATGGTGTTGATATGAAGGTGATATTACGTTGTCGAGACGCACCAAAACAATTTATCTAAGCTAATTCTGTAGCACAAGGTTAACCTAGGTCGACTCAGAGACAGGATCAATATGGTTCTAGCTTCAAATCATTGGTAATAATAAGGGGGGATTTTGTCGAACAGTTGATATGCGCAAAGTAAAACATGTAAGAACACAAACTAAAATTAAAGAACAATGCAGAAATTAACAAGATTATCAAGGAGTAAAGTAAAACATATTAGAAACATCAATCCAATTCACCAAACCAAGCTATTCGAATCATCATCATTCTCATAAGTTGATTCTATCATGAACATTCATTCAATCTCAATAGAAGCAGTTCAATCGATTCTACTCCTAAATTAATTGAAACCACAACCCTAACCGAAATATCATTCAATTAATCTTGTGATTATCATTCAAAATTAGGACATGAATCCATAATCCTAACTTGCTTTCAATCCTAATTGAATTCATAATCATGAAAACATAATAGAAATTGAAGAAGAAGGTGAACATTCAAATAGAAATCGAAATACCAAACCGAAACTCCGATTCTTCTCTTTGTTGAGTTGGATCCTTGGATTGATTAATGATTTAGCCTACCATGATGATCACCAAGGAAAGCCCCATGAAGCAAGTGCAAGAAAATGGAAGAATAGCAAAATGGAAATGAAGAAGATGAAGAACAATGAAGAACAAATGAGAGAAAATGAAGAACAAGCTTTTGATTCTAAAAACTAAAGAAGAGAAATATAAAACTTGATTATTGAATTGTAAAGTGATGTCCAAGTTTCACTAAAGGCACTAATATATACAGTGACTAAGTTTTGAAAATAGAATGGGCCATAAACAAACCCAACAATCTAATTATTTACTACTTACACCAACAAAATTAAAACTCGCAGCCAAATTACAAGTGCAGAGGTTCCAATTTCGAAGCTTAAAATGACCCTCCAAATGACAAAATTGGCCTCAAGCTATTTCTAGAAAACTTGTAGATCTTTTCGTTATCTTTCTAGGGACTCCTAGAACACTCCATTCAGAGTTCTGTAGAACTCTATAGGCCCTGCACAAGTAAGATACGTTAAGTGAGCAAAAATTCGAAAATACGCAACATTTAGCAATTAAGCCCACCTACTTGCCTAAGACGAAAACTGGATTAGAAAAGGTCCAAGAGAGGTTAAATAAGCTAAGAAGGATAGAAAAATATTTAACTAAAAGCACTCCATCAGAAGGCTGGATCCATCCCAGTTAATATCATCTATTCGGTTCAATACAAGGTAATGAAGTCATGCATGTCTAGGGTTCTCAATCCTAGGAAGATTGGAGAAACTACTTTGTTTCTCACAGACACAACCAAGGCTAAGATTGTGATTCCGAAAGTTATCTAGTAGGAAGACATCAATTTCCCTCATACTTGGGCCATGGATAGAGTAGCCCCAGCAAAACCCCAAACCACACCTAGCTTCGAGTCTATTAAGTAGTATGACTCCAGAAGAGTTGAGATCACCTTTAATAGATCCAATTCCTTCAATACGGCTAGATCATTCTTTACTAGAGATTCTAGATCTGAAATGTTTGGATTTGTTTTCTCTAGAAAATCTTTCTCTGCTGCTCCAAGTGGAAGTAGTAGTAAAATCAAGCTTTAGGGTGTAGAAACCTCGTCCTCTATTCCTCAACCTGTTTATCAGCAAGAAAATAATGAGGAAGAGTCTAGATCTATCCCCTCTCCAACCTTTTCATCTATGCAAGATTATGAAGTTATCCATGATTAATACGACCTGCATAGATTATGAAGCCCTTAAGCTAGATTTCGACTCTGAGGATATGACTCCTCAAAGAGAGTGGTTTCTTAGCCATTACAGGGATAGTAGTAAAGACCAGATTAGGGAAGAGTATTATTCCTTTCTTAATCTAGTTAAGTCTCAAATCTTTTTCTTTGATTGGTTTAAGTCTTATACAACTTACCGTAAGATAGACTACTCTTTCTTAGAACCAAACACCATTAGTGTTATCACTAAGTATGATTTTAAGGATGGCCAGATAGTTAGATCTGAGTTCCCTCCATTATAACACCTCATATGCATCCGGTGTATTAACATATTACTTAATCAGATCAGCGCATAATTACTTTAATTAAAAAGCCCGCGGAAGCGATTTCGAAACCGTATTTCTTGATTCATTATGTATGGTTCGCGTTATAGTATATATCATAACTGTATTCAGCCTCATTGATCCAAAACAACAAAATAAAACCATGTGTAGGTATATCAGGAGGTAAACAAAAGTATATATACATATACATCACTGACATTCACAGTGTCTATACAAAAGAATAAGCATCCCAGTGCTCTGATCTCAAAGATCACTTCCTCACACGATGGCATACAATCATATACAATCATATAGATAGTGCCTCCAGATCTTTAGAGCAAACACAACAGCCGCAAGCTCTAAATCATGTGTAGGATAAGACTCCTCATGAGGCTTCAGTTGCGTGGAAGCATAGGCAACAACATTCTTATCCAGCATTAGCACACATCCAAGCCCCCGCTTGGAAGCATCACAGTATACCTCAAAGCTTCCCTCAGGGTCAGGAAGGGTCAACACTGAAGCTGTAGTCAACCGTTCCTTCAACTCCTGAAAGCACTGCTCGCACTCATGGGTTCAAACAAATGGAACCCCCTTCCGAGTGAGGCGAGTCAAAGGTATCACCAACTGTGAAAATCCCTGAATGAACCTTCGGTAGTAGCCGGCCAATCCAAGGAAACTCTGGATCTCAGATACGTGGTAGTAGCCGGCCAATCCAAGGAAACTCTGGATCTCAGATACGTCCTTGGGTCTTTTCCAAGTCATCACAGCCTCTATCTTACTGGGATCAACTGATACCCTAGTTGCAGAAATCACATGGCCAAGGAATTTCACTTCTGTTAGCCAAAACTCGCACTTTGCCAACTTGGCATATAACTGATCATTCCTCAATGTCTGAAGAACAATCCTGAGATGCTCGGCATGCTCCGTCTCTGTCCGGGAGTAGATCAGTATGTCATCAATAAACACCACCACAAACTGATCCAAGAAAGGTCTGAATACCCTGTTCATATAGTCCATGAACACTGCAGGGGCATTCGTCAGACCAAAGGGGATGACCTGATACTCAAAGTGACCATACCTAGACCGGAAGGCTGTCTTCGGTATGTTTGCAAGCTTGATCCGAATCTGATGATATCCAGATCTAAGGTCTATCTTAGAGAACACCTTGGCTCCCCTCAACTGATCCAACAGATCATCAATCCGAGGCAAAGGATACTTATTCTTAATAGTAACCTTATTCAGTTGTCTGTAATCAACACAGAGCCTCATGCTGACATCCTTCTTCTTCAGGAAGTTCAACGGTGCTCCCCACAGTGAAACACTCGGTCTGATAAACTGCTTGGACAGCAGGTCCTACAACTGCACCTTCAGCTCCCTCAACTCTAGAGGAGTCATACGGTAAGGTGCTATGGATATCGGTCCTACACCAGGAACTAGATCAATGGAGAACTCAATCTCTCTCAGGTGGTAGCTGTGTAATATCATCAAGGAACACATCCACAAACTCGCTCACCACCGGGATCTGCGACAGATCAATACTTGGCTTATCTTTTGTCACACACGAGAAGATATAGCCCTGAGCTCCTTCCAAGATTGCCTTGCGAGCTTGCAAGACTTATAGGAAAGAGGTGGAACTCGAACCAGCTCCATCAGAAGGCACAACAACCCTCTTCTTACAATAGTCCAACATCACGCCATACCTGGCCAACCAATCCATACCCAGAATGATCTCAAGGGTAGGCATAGCTAGGAAGTACAAATCAATCATGTACTCTCTACCATCAAACTGAAACTGCACGTCTTTGCAGCACGTGCTCACCTGACACCTCTCACTAGATGCGATGATAACCTCCATTGGAGGAGAAAAACTGGACATGGGCAATTTGAGCCTAACAGCAGTCATGTCTTGGATGAATGAATGTGTAGCTTCGAAGTCAAACAAGACTCTCACATCATAAGCATTGATCAGAACAGTACCTTTGATCAAGTCAGGAGCTCTGGCTGCTTCTCTGGAATCCACTGTGTACACCCGACCTGCTGTGGGTGCTGTCATCTCAACTGAAGTAGCTTGTGCACAACCCCCTATCTGCGGGCACTCCCAAGAAATGTGGCCTGGCTTGCCACATCTGAAACATACTATCTGACCTGAGGGCCACGCTCCCCAGTGCTCCCTCCCACAAGTTGGACATTTAGGAGGTGGTCTCCTCCGAGCTGAGCCACTCTGGCTAGAGCCTCTCTTGAATCTGTCAGATGAGGTAGAGACTCTCAAATTTTTGCCCTTACCCTTACCGGGTGGGCCAGAACTGTTGGGCCTCTTCACCTCCTGTTTGACTGAGGGAGAAGACTGACTGCCTCGGTGTCTATGAAGCATGTCCTCCACCTGGCGACACTGCCTCACCAGGCTATCCATATAACGGGATCCACTACTGGCAACCCACTCCTCGATGCTTTCCCTATGCCCTCTCTGGAACTTAGCAGCAAGAATATCAACATCAGGCAATGATCTCCTGAAGTGTGCATATTTGGCCAGTTCATTAAGCTTGGCCAAGTACTCGTCCACTGTCATACTCCCCTGGACGAGACTATCAAACTCTGCCTGCTTCTGCTCTTTAGCATCCCTGGGAAAGTATCTGTCCAGGAAACAGGCCTCAAACATCTGCCAGGTGATAACATCTCCTCGGCCTCTCAACAACTGAGATGTAGTGGTCTACCACTCATGGGCATCGCCCTGAAGCAAATAGGTGGCATAGAGAAGTCTCTGATGGTGAGGACACTCCATCACTGTGAATATCTTCTCTAAGGCCTGCAGCCATCTAGCTACTGCAACAGGATCATATCTTCCAAGGAAAGCTGGAGGGTCATGCTTACGAAAAGTGATAAGCATCTTCCCTCGGGCTACAACATCATCATCAGCCTCAGCATGGGACACCTGGTCCCCTCTCAGGTGGCTACCACCAGCCTGATGGCGACTACCCTCGCCCTCATGTGTCGGAGGTGTAGAGGATACTCTGTCATCTCTCCTCAAGGTCCTCACCTCCTCAAGCATCTCCTGATTAGCCTTTATCAAGGCCTCGTTCATCTCACGGTTCGCAGCCATCTCACGCTGCATAGCCTCCTGCATCTGCCTATTAGCGGCCAACTCATGCTGCATGGCTGCCAACACAGTCGCAACTGGATCGGGCTGGGCATTTGTCGCCCCACTGTTGTTCCGGGATCTCGTCATGACACTACACATGTACACCAAACAATGAGTTGATCAGACCCACAATTAGTGTCCACACATGCAATGGTCATGTCAAACTCAAACAACAGTCAAGAGCAACACACAATCACCATACATAATGCATTTATCAAGAAACTACTCTGATACCATAAAATGTAACACTCCGTATGCATCCGGTGTATTAACATATTACTTAATCAGATCAGCGCATAATTACTTTAATTAAAAAGCCCGTGGAAGTGATTTCGAAACCGTATTTCTTGATTCATTATGTATGGTTTGCGTTATAGTACATATCATAATTGTATTCAGCCTCATTGATCCAAAACAACAAAATAAAACCATGGCAGATGCATAAACAATATCTCTGCAGATATATCAGGAGGTAAACAAAAGTATATATACATATACATCACTGACACTGACAGTGTCTATACAAAAGAATAAGCATCCCAGTGCTCTGATCTCAAAGATCACTTCCTCACACGAGGGCATACAATCATATACAGTCCATGTCCAAAACATAAACATAAACACAATATGTGCACACACACATATCTTCCCTCTACAGGGGTACAAGGTATAGCAAAATATACAAAACGAGCCTCCCAGCTCATAAGTAGCTGTACAGCTGTCCCTACTGGGGCCTTCTGCCCTGGGAACCATCACCTCTGGTATCAAAGTCACCTGTAAAACATAATCCCCACACGGGGTGAGATACACATCTCAGTAAGCTCAGGGTCCTTGGAGGCATCTCCTTTACCCTGGCTCACTTTCATGACACACGTCATCAAGGCCTCACAAACACCGGCCTCCCTGCCCTCATAACAATATTCAGCCAATCATCTAGCTCTAATGTATATCTGCGGAACTACGCCACCACGATGCATCACTAGCAGCATCAGGACTCTTAGTCCTCAGTGTGAGACCGGAACTCACACCCGTGCCATCCCGTCTGGAGCTACCACTTACGCATGGACGCATGTATATGACACCTCCGAGAATAGGGTTCAACCGCAACGGGACCACCTATCTCTTGGTCTTAAGGGATCATCATCACCCTTGACGTGAGCAAACCAAACTAGGAGGTGCGCTCTTCTCCTAGGGAGGTCCATCTCTATCTAACTGGCCAGAAGATCTATTCAACAGGTATCAATACATACAAGGCATAGAATCATGCATACATATCATCATGAGGAATGCAACAACCATTCAATGCACATGCATCATGAATGCAACCATCACTCCCTCGGAGTATGGTGGAACACAACAGTGGGAAACACTCCCAAGAAACCAAGAACTTACCTGGCAAAGTCATACTCTGCGGTTCGGTCCCTGAAGGGTGGTCTACGCCACTGGCACCCTCGGTGTCACGCCCTATACAAGGCATATAAGCTCAATCAAAACCAAAGCAACCTCACAAGGCATAAGCATATAACATGGTTCTCAACCGTCACAATGAAATGAACCTCATTCCTTTCCATACAAACCTTTACATCTTCTATCTTAAGGTTATCTGAGCCCATCAATCACTAGACAGCTTATAGACCCTCAGCGGTCTACCTCAGCCTAGTCAAGGCACTAAAGTCTCCACAAGACTCAGTACAAGCCAAAACAAAGAGCTCAAAGCTCTATACAAGCCAAATACTCAAGAACCCACAATGTGGTTTGAACGGTTTCTTTGACATAATGTAGCCGTTCACATAGCCTCTCAGGCACATATAGAGCAAATATCAAGGCTCATGCATGGTCTATAATCATCAATTGACCAACACAATACCAACACATGCATTTCTCAGAGCCAAGACTCAAGGTTCATAAAACGAATTTCTGAAAGCTAATCCTTCATCACAACACCTCCCTAAACATACTTTTCTAAAGGAACCAAGGCTAATTTCAACACTAGCTCAAAAGGGTCACTATTCATCCCAAAATCAAAATCACAAATCAAATGGTAAAACTCGAGTTTCTTACCTCTAAATCGACAAGGAAGACCCATGGACCACTTCCCCTAGCTTGGGTGTCCAAGAATCGCTCCCTTTTCTCGTCGAGCTTGAGTTTTTCGAAGTTCCCTAGAGAAAGGGATTTCTCCATTTGAGGCTTTTTAGGAAAAAGTGATGAAGGATTCTAGCTCTCTAGGTGGTTTCCTACAAGTTTTATGTTTGGTAAAAGGTGTTTTGGTCAAGAATGGAGGTCTAAGGAAGCTTGGCCCTTCAACAATGGTGGAGAGCAGCTGGGAGGAAGAAGAAGCAAGGTTTAGGGCCAAAAAATTGCGTAAATGGGGCTTTTATACCTGCCCCGATAGTGGTCCCTCGCGGGTCGCGCCACCTCTGGCGCTAACCGAGCCAAGCTCCAGAGACTATGGCGCCAACCGCACCACTACGGCGCCAATCGCGCCAATCCCCAGAACATATGGCGCTAACCGTGCCAACCCCCAGTGCCTGTGGCGCTATTAGCGCCAAAACCATCAGGGAAAGGCCTTTTGAAGCACTTTACGAGCTTGGCCCTACAAGTTTCCTACAAGTTTTATGTTTGGTAGAAGGTGTTTTGGTCAAGAATGGAGGTCTAAGGAAGCTTGGCCCTTCAACAATGGTGGAGAGCAGCTGGGAGGAAGAAGAAGCAAGGTTTGGGGCCAAAAAATCGCGTAAATGGGGCTTTTATACCTTCCCCGATAGTGGTCCCTCGCGGGTCGCGCCATCTCTGGCGCTAACCGCGCCAAGCTCCAGAGACTATGGCGCCAACCGCACCACCACGACACCAATTGCGCCAAAACATATGGCGCTAACCGCGCCAACCCCCAGTGTCTGTGGCGCTACTGGCGCCAAAACTATCAAGGAAAGGCCTTTTGAAGCACTTCAAGAGCTACTCGCGCCTCTTTGGCGCTACTCGTGCCAACCTCCAGTGTGTCTGGCGCTAACCGCGCCACACTGGCGCTACTCGCGCAAACTAGCAGAGTCTCCGGCACTAATTGCGCCAGTCCGACGCTACTCGCGCCAACATCCACTATGTCTGGTGCTAGTCGCGCCAGACCTCGTGGTCATTATATTCATCGACCAAGTTTATTCTTCCTAATAATGTTAGGAACGAAAAGCATGGTCACATCTATGCCTCACCCTTTAAGTCTAGGGATGAATCTGAACCTATAACTGTTGGATATAGGGGGAGCAACAAGAAGAATGAAGCCTATGACTTAGAAGAATGTTTTGAGTTTTTCACATGCTTTGAAGATTGTAAATCAAATGAAGTGTAGGAGAAGCCAATCTTTTGATCCTTGCATTGGATGCACATAATCATTAACATGCTTAAATGTTTTAATTAAAATATCAAAGCTTCTCACTATTTGAAAAAGGATTTAATTGAGTAATGTTTTTGGAAAAATATAATTTCACTGTTTTAATTGATTACACAGCGGATTAATCGATTATTTGAAACTGGAAAAGCTTTGATGAACACTTTAATCGATTATACAACTCTTGTAATTGATTACATAGTGTAAAATGGATTTTATGCATTGTTGTGATAATCGATTACCATTATTCATAATTGATTACATAAGTTATTTGAAAAAGCTTGCTTCATTGCTTTAAATGTTGATTCAAGAGGAGTCATGAGAAGATGGACAAGGAATCAAGCTTTGGAGTTTTGTGCTTTCAACATGCCTCATTTCAAAAGTGCCATGGAAGCTTGAAGATCAATTTGATTCTTGTAAAAGGAAAGAAGTGGTATCTAATAATCTAGTGTGCATATCATGCATATCATTCATTGAGGATTGTTAGATTGAAGGCTAATGCAAAAGCATTTAATAAATAAGGCAGATTAAAATCAAGTTTTTGGAAAAACGAAGTTTTCCTATTTTAATCGATTCCAGATATGTTGGCATCGATTATTTTGTTCTTCGTGCCTTCTGGAAAACAAATTAAGAACAATGTAATCGATTACCTAGGCTAAATTTGAAATCATATGCCTTCCGTCTTAATCGATTACATAAGTTCGTAATCGATTACATATCATGCCTATGGCTAACATGTTTTGCTGATTTAATCGATTACATATCATTTTAATCGATTACATAGTGCATTTGAAAATATTGGTCTCTCTGTCTTAATCGATTACCAAATTCAGTAATCGATTACTTAGTGTATTTGGAAAATCATGAGTTCCTGTTTTAATTGATTACGTGACGGGATAATCAATTATAATGTTCATAGCTCAAACTCAGAACATATCAGAAACACTTTAATCGATTACATTCTTGAATTAATCGATTACATATGCTAAATAATCGATTACAGGAGCGTGTTTAATCGATTATTTTCAGTTAGAAAGCTGTTATAAATAGAACCCATTGCTCTGTGTTTTGTAGGGTTGAGAAATACGAATTCTAAGCAATCACAAACATTCTTAAGCTTTCATTAGTGAGTTTTCTGAGTTCAAAAATGTCTTGGCTTCACCAAAATTCATATGGGTTTTTGATTTGATGAGTGAAGCATCATTGAGCCTCAAAGTTTAAGGAAAGGGATGCATTGAGTCTGTTATTCTTTCTTTCAACCTGGTGAATCATTCATATGCATTTTGTTCATTGGATTATCAGGTGAATTCGTTCCTTATTCTTTGAGGTTGTAAATCTGTTATTTGATTTCTGTAAAGATTAGCTTATTGTAAATGGGTTTCTTGCATGATAACTAGAGATAGTGTTTCTCTAGGGGTTGCTGAGTAGTGTTCTCAGTGGGGTTGGTCTCTAAGAATCTAATAGTGTTTAAATTTTTGAACTTTATCTAGGGTTGATAAAGAGAGGCTTGTAATATCTTGTAAGAACATTAATTTGCAATAGTGGAACTCCATTCTAGTGTTGAGTGGAAGAACTGGATGTAGCTTCATAGTGTTTGAAGTGAACCAGTATAAAAATTGTGGCTAATCTTTATTCTAATCTCTTTATCTCTTTATTGCTTTGGTTTGTGAATCAAATTATTTGCACAGAAAGATTTCAGTTGTCTATTGATTTTCTTGATAGAGGAATTTGATTGAATATAAGATTCTTGGTTTCAAAACAATTTCTAAAGTGATAAAGATCCTGTGGAAACTCTGATTGTAAAATTTTTAATTACCAAGGTACAACCAATTCACCCCCCTCTTGGTTGTATTGAAGTATTCCTATCTTTTTTCATTAATCGATTACCATAAAATGTAATCAATTACACAAGCTATTTCTGAAATAAAACTTTTCTGTTTTAATCTATTACAGCTCGGGTTAACCGATTATTTTGTTCGTTATGAAACCCAGAACGAAGCCTTGAACACTTTAATCGATTAAGTGACAATTTAATCAATTACATAAGCTATTTTAATCGATTATTTGGCACGTGTAATCGATTACAGGTTGTTACAAAAGCTGTTATAAATAGAAAGAAGGCTTGGCTTGAATCTGAACTTGAACACTTTGAATTTTCTAAATATACACAAGCCTTCTAAGAGTTTGAAATTGATTTTCTGGGTTAACTAAGCTCTTGTCCCACTCTTTAATCTTCATGGGTATTGAATGATTTCTTGGGCAAGGGATTTCAAAGGAATAATGGAGAGCATGTTCTGAAATTCTTTTTCTGCATTTAACTTTGATTGGTAACTCATATGCATTCATATTCATTGGATCATCAGGTTTTTTCTCTCCATAAACATTGCTTGTAAATTCATTTTGTATTGTTTGTTATTTGTTGCTATTGTAAAAGGGGTTCTTTGAAGCTGGTTCTAGAGTAGTGTTCTCTAGGGAAGAACAGAGTAGTGTTCTCTGGTTCTTGTTTGAATTGATTCTGTATTTCAAATCTCTATAATAATCGATTACATAAGAAACATAATCGATTACACTTCATCTTCATTAATTGGATTTCACTGAAATAATCGATTACATGATGAATTAATCGATTATAGCTTCTGTAGAAACTAATTTTGCCTACGAATTAATCGATTACATGAGAATATAATCGATTATTCATGGAGTTATTGCAGAATCTGCCAGATTTTCTTGGAAATTGTAACTGCCCAACTGCCACCTAATTCAAATTTGAATCTTCTGTGCCTTAATGGTAGTGGGTTAATTCATATTAACTGTTCCTAATTTCAAATTTTGAATCTTTGGAGCCCAAAATCTTCTATAAACACAGCCCTTGTTGAAGGAAGAAATCACACTATTCTCATATTCTTTCTTAAAACACTGTTGTGTTCTTCTTCCTTCTGAGTTTAGAAACTCTGTCCAGATTGTCTCTTGTCAACCTTTAGCCATGTCTACATCTAAGAGAGTCAAAACCTCCAAAAGAAAGGCTGGTGAAACCTCTAACCCTGTTGTCAATAGGTTAGATCACTTGTTTCCCGCTGAGAGCGACAAGATGACCTATCTTCAGTTCAATGCCACCAAATTAGTTTGTCCTCCCAAACACCCTGAACTTGACTGGTTCATTAGGGAAGGTTTTTAATTCCCTGCTTTTCTTGAATCCCAGGGTTTGAGAAAGTTTGTTGAGATGAAGGGTACATTTTACCCTGAATTAGTAAAGGTGTTCTACACCTGTGCTAAGGGTTCCATGGATGGGACTTTTCTGCCCCAAGTGAATGGAGTAGCCATGGAAATTACTCCAGAAGTCTGAGAAGCAGTGGCTGGAATTTCCTTTGAAGGGGAAAGGAAATTTGAAGAAGAGGCCAGGGGGTATAACAGGGTAGAAACCTATAGGGGATGCTTCTTGATCCCCAAATGAGGTTGAAGCTTAGGCTAAGCACTGGCCCAATGACCCATGAAGATAGACTCCTCCACTACATAATCACCTACATCCTCACTCCTCGAGCCACCAATCATGCCCTAGCCATTAATGATGACCTGCAACTTGTGTATAGTCTCAAGAATCCAATTCAGATGAATTGGATTCTTATTCTTGAGGAGATAATATTTAAGTCCAAGAGGTTAATGAATTACCCTTTTCCTTATGTTGTGCTTGTTTCCAGGTTTATTGATTATTTTAACATAGATGTCTCTAATGAGGTTGTTGACAACACAAACTTAAGCAACAACCTCATCAAGGAGAAACATCTCACAAAGCTAGGGATGGTCAAAACCCCTCAAGGATGGCAAATGGTTGGCCAACAAATCCCTACTGCTGCTGCTGGAAATGAAAAAGAAGCTGAAGAAGAAGGCCCTACTAAACAAATTTAGAGGAATGATTGGATCCTTATTGTATTTGACAGCTAGTAGACCAGGTATTATGCTGAGTGTGTACTTATGTGCAATATATCAAGCAAATCCTAAAAAATCACACCTCATTGCAGTCAAAAGAATCCTCAAATATCTCAAGTCAGCACCAAAAGTTGGTCTTTGGTATCCTAAAGGTGCATCAATTAATTTAGTTGGTTATTCTGATTCTGACTTTGTAGGGTGCAAGTTGGATAGGAAAAACACTAGTGGAACTTGTTATCTACTAGGAAGTTCATTGATCTCATGGCATTGCAAGAAACAATCTTGTGTTGCTTTATCAACAACTAAAGCTGAATACATTTATGCTGGAAGTTGTTGTGCTCAAAGCCTATGGCTAAAGTAACAATTACAAGATTTTGGTATAGAATTAAAAGAAATACCTCTGCTATGTGACAACACAAGTGCTATCAACATTTCCAAGAATCCAATAATGCACTCAAGGACTAAACACATTGAGATAAGGCATCATTTCCTTAGAGATCACATCCAAAAAGGTAATATCAAAATTGACTTCATTGATACTAACAACCAATTGACTGATATATTCACTAAACCTTTGGCTAGAGATAGATTCTATACTCTTAGAAACATGCTAGGTATCTTGGATGAATCTAAGCTTTATTAGCATGATTGTTGTGTGCTTATCCATGTGAAATAGCTTCATACTTGTTCCATCATCACATGTGCCTTCAAATTCTAAGTTGTTGCATAAAACACTGTTCATTCTGATGTTCTCACTGTAATAATCGATTAGAGCACAAATTACTCAATTAAATGAACTTAAAACATGGTTTAGAATGACATTTGTGCTTATGTAATGATTACACAAGCAAAATAATCGATTATTCTTCTTAGAAAAATAATTCCAGAAGATAAATTTCTCTATAATAATTGATTAAGCAATGAATTAATCAATCACATAAGTATAAAAATCCTTTTACAAAATTCAAATCTTTCTGGAATAATCGATTACGAATCAAATTAATCGATTACACAAGCTTCGAATTG
Organism: Glycine tomentella; assembly: GCA_007407185.1. Lineage (NCBI taxonomy): Eukaryota > Viridiplantae > Streptophyta > Magnoliopsida > Fabales > Fabaceae > Glycine > Glycine tomentella. Next base: position 481,514 of record PYAF01005505.1, read on the forward strand.
ATTCTGTATTTCAAATCTCTCTATAATAATCGATTACATAAGAAACATAATCGATTACACTTCATCTTCATTAACTGGATTTCACTGAAATAATCGATTACATGATGAATTAATCGATTATAGCTTCTGTAGAAACTGATTTTGCCTACGAATTAATCGATTACATGAGAATATAATCGATTATTCATGGAGTTATTGCAGAATCTGCCAGATTTTCTTGAAAATTGTAACTGCCCAACTACCACCTAATTCAAATTTGAATCTTCTGTGCCTTAATGGTAGTGGGTTAATTCATATTAACTGTTCCTAATTTCAAATTTTGAATCTTTGGAGCCCAAAATCTTCTATAAATACAACCCTTGTTGAAGGAAGAAATCACACTATTCTCATATTCTTTCTTAAAACATTGTTGTGTTCTTCTTCCTTCTGAGTTTAGAAACTCTGTCCAGGTTGTCTCTCGTCAACCTTTAGCCATGTCTACATCTAAGAGAGTCAAAACCTCCAAAAGAAAGGCTGGTGAAATCTCTAACCCTGTTGTCAATAGGTTAGATCACTGGTTTCCCGCTGAGAGAGACAAGATGACCTATCTTCAGTTCAATGCCACCAAATTAGTTTGTCCTCCCAAACACCTTGAACTTGACTGGTTCATTAGGGAAGGTTTTCAATTCCCTGCTTTTCTTGAATCCTAGGGTTTGAGAAAGTTTGTTGAGATGAAGGGTACATTTTACCCTGAATTAGTAAAGGTGTTCTACACCTGTACTAAGGGTTCCATGGATGGGACTCTTTTGTCCCAAGTGAATGGAGTAGCCATGGAAATTACTCCAGAAGTCTGGGAAACAGTGGTTGGAATTTCCTTTGAAGGGGAAAGGAAATTTGAAGAAGAGGCTAGGGGGTATAATAGGGTAGAAACCTATAGGGGATGCTTCTTGATCCCCAAATGAGGTTGAAGCTTAGGCTAAGCACTGGCCCAATGACCCATGAAGATAGACTCCTCCACTACATAATCACCTACATCCTCACTCCTCGAGCCACCAATCATGCCCAAGCCACTGATGATGACCTACAACTTGTGTATGGTCTCAAGAATCCAATTCAGATGAATTGGATTCTTATTCTTGAGGAGATAATGTTTAAGTCCAAGAGGTTAATGAATTACCCATTTCCTTATGTTGTACTTGTTTCCAGGTTTATTGAATATTTTAACATAGATGTCTCTAATGAGGTTGTTGACAACACAAACTCAAGCAACAACCTCATCAAGGAGAAACATCTCACAAAGCTAGGGATGGTCAAAACCCCTCAAGGATGGCAAATGGCTGGCCAACAAATCCCTACTGCTGCTGCTGGAAATGAAGAAGAAGCTGATGAAGAGACTGAAGAAGAAGGCCATACTCAACCGTCTTACAGTCCATTTGAATCTCTTATGATTCAAAAGATGGATGGCTTACTGTCCCTACATCATGAGCATAGGGCTGAGACCAATTCAGCTTTAGAGGAGATCAAATCTAGGCTAGAAAACATAGAGTCTAAGCTTTTCTTTGATGGTTCTAAATCATTTTAGGATTGCTATGTTTTCTTGTATTTCCTCTTCCTGTTTTTCATCTGTTTTCTTTTATGTTTTTTTTCCTTTATTAATGTATTGTTCCTTCCTTATTGATTAATGAATGAGTTAATCGAATATTTGTTCTTAAGAATTTTTCCAAATTTCACATGAACACTTTAATCGATTATTTTGGAACTTTAATCGATTACATTTGTTAAAATAATCGACTACCCTTATGGAATAATCGATTACAGTCAGTTAATTCTGTTTTTTATAAATAGATGCAACTCATTAAGTGAGAAGAGACTTTTAGTTTTACGAAGTAAGCCTTGTAAACACACTCTCAGGAGATTTCAAAAGCACCAAGGCTCTTTAGAAACATTCATTGATTTGGTTTCAAGAATCATGAAGAATCTCATGTGTTGAGTCATCTTTTCATGATTAGTTTTT
>PYAF01005505.1:483606-493906 GCA_007407185.1 Glycine tomentella
GATTATCAAGAAAGATCATGGCATTTATTCTCAGTCTAGTTTGATCATTTAAACTCATTCATTTCACTGAGGATGTCCAGGTGATATCTTTCTTTAATCAATTTCTTTGTTGCTTTGTATAGAAATTTTTTGTTTGTTTTGTTGGTTGGTTGTTGATATAACATTTTGTATCTTTAAAGCATTGCTAGATAGGTATCTAGTTGGAAGAACATAGAGGAGATCTCTGGTTCTTAGATCTTTTGAGAAGTCTATAGGTTTAGATTTTGAATTTTACCTAGGATGGGTAAAAGAGGTCTGTGTTTGCTTGTAAAGATATTCATTTTGTTATAGTTGAAACTCTAATCAAGGTTGATTAGAAGTAAAACTGGATGTAGCCTCCAGGATTGAGAGGTGAACCGGTATAAATCTTGTGTGTAATTGTAATTTTCTGTTCATATTCATATTGTTTTTGAAGTATTAATTTTTGTTAACATCACAAGATTGTGTGAAGCTCAAGAATGGGTTGATTGAGATAAAAGTTGATTTTAAAAGTTTGATATTCTAATTGGTTAAGATACGATCCTTCTTTCAAAGTCTTCCACTGTGTACAAAAGTGTTTTAAATTTTTAAAACTCTCAGGTAAAACCAATTCACCCCCCTCTTGGTTATTTGCATAAGTGTTCATTATTTTTTTCAACTAAGATTACCTCAAGGAAACCAAGAAAGGAGAATTGGGAGCTCCGTTCTCTACCGAAACATTGAGAAGAGTTTGAAAGATTCCGCTCCGATTAAAGGGTTCTTCTCCGTGTCGGGGTCTCGTGGCATGCAACGGCGGCCCGTGGTTGTCTCCGGTGGCTGTGGTGGGGAAGGAGGATGGTGGGGGGCTTGGGAGCTGTTTGGAGGATGAAGAACCTCCATTTTCGTGACTTGGAAGCTTAAATACGTATTCAACACCGCCTTGACTCACCCAAGCGAGCCAAGTAGCCTTCAAAAATTCGCCTGGGCGAGCTAGCCCAATTCTAGAATTTCTGTTTCATTGGAAAATTAATTTATCACGCTACAGACATTATTTGGACAATCTCAACAATCAAAAGTTATATGTATGAATTAGGAACCTATATTTAAAATTTGAAGGTGATCCAACGGTTAACCAATCCAGAATGATCATTTTACTAAAATAGGTTTTCGGGTCAAACTCAGAATCGCACAATTTGACACAGCTTAAACAAACTCCACATAACTTGACATCTACACCAAGCAATTGCATATGGATAATTCACATAAAATTTCAACTAATCCAAGCTAACCAAATACTCAAATAATACAAGAAATACATCACACATATATTTTAAGTTATCGAAATTTTAGGGTGTTACATCCAGGATCCTTACACTTTTATGGCAAGGTGGATGGTGGAATAGAAGCAATAGTTTTGCCCTATATAAGTGCAGAAACATTTATGCCCATCTTCACTTACTCATTTTCACTTACTCTTGTGGGTGCACAAATCCTTCAAGAACTCTGCACATTTTGGTATCTGTTTGTTGACATCCAAGAGGGGAATGTTGATTCGACCCTCCTGAAAGTCTCAAGCAGATCAGAATCAAGCTCCACTTTCTTTGTAGAAATGAATCTATAAGGAAAAGGTAAAGGAATATGTTTTGGTGTAGAAACTATTTTGCACCATCATCAATTTTTTTACCAGCATCAATTTACCAGCCATCGTTTTTGGAAGCTTCGTGCCACTCCTCAAGGTAATAGCACTCACATTCTTTGGATTAATGATTGGTTGTGCTATAATGTTGTCAAAACCTTGTTGTTGCCTCTGGTTAACAGTTGTAGCTAACTGTCCAATCTGAGTCCACAGGTCTTGGATGGTGGCGCTAACATTTTGTTGAAACTTAATATTGCTAGTTGTCATTTGCTTAATTAAGTCCTCCAAAGAAGGTCCAGAACTGGTCTGCACAAGTTATGTAGGTGCAGGTTGCTAGAATTGTGGCTATTGTCTGAACAGGGGAACTTGGTATTTGTTGGTGGAGAGTTGATATTGCTGTTGTTGAGGTCTAAATGACTGATGTTGTTGTGTCTACTGTTGTTGTTGTGGACCAGGACCATACCTCAAATTTGGGTGATCTCTCCAACCAAGTTTATAAGTGTTGGAGTAAGGATTATATTGTTGTTGAGGTTTGAATGAATGTTCAGGTTGTATGGCAAAAACTTCAGCAGCTTGTTCTATTTCTTCGAGAGTGGGACATGCATCTGTTTGATGATCAGTTGCACAACAGATACCACACAGTCTTGGTTGATTGGCTGCCATCACATTCTGTTGTTGACCAATGGCAAGTTGTCTCACAACGGATGTAAATTCTGTCAGTTTATTCTCCAACCTCTGGTTATCAGCAACCATAAAAACAGAAACTTCATTTGCAACAACCTTGGATGTTGCAGCACCTCTGGTACCAAATTGTTGATAATTGGCTGCTATGTTAGAAATCATCTGTCTTGCAGCAAGAGGAGTCTTGTCCATCAAAGCGCCTCCATTGGCTACATCTATCATACTCATGTCCATCAATATCAAGCCTTCATAAAAATACTAGAACAATAATTGCTCACTGATTTGATGGTGAGGACAAATAGCTCACAACTTGTTGAATTTCTCCAATACTCATACAATGTCTCTCCAGGTAGTTGCCTTATACCGCAAATTTCCTTCTGGGTGGATGTTATTTTGGATGCAGGGAAGAATTTCTCCAAAAGTCTTCTCTTTATATCTGTCCTGGTGTTGATAGGATCTGGTTGAAGGTACAACCATTCCTTAGCCACACCATCCAGAAAGAATGGAAATGCCTTCAGCTTCACATAGTCCTCATGAATGTCATGTGGTCGCACTGTGGAACATACCACATGAAACTCCTTAAGATGCTTGCGTGGATCTTCACCTGCAACTACAAGACCATGAAACTTTGGAAGCAAATGGATCAGTCCAGATTTTAGCTCATAACTAACCTCAGTCTCAGGATATTGAATACACCAAGGTTGATAAACAACATCAGATGTAGCCTATTCCTTAAGAGTTAGGTTGTTATCAACCATTGTATCAACAAAATTTTCAGAATCAAGATGTTCAGAATTAGAAGACACTACACTATTAGCTAGAACTACACTATCAAATTCATCTAGATTACTATTATTTATGCTCAATTTGTGAAATGTCCTATCTATCTCAAGATCATATGAATGAAAATCACTTGGTTTGAACCTAGTCATCCACAGTTCAACTCATCAGAGACAGAAATCATAGAAATCACAAAAATAACAGAAATAACAGACAACTACTCTAGTAGGATACTATTCACAATATCTGCTGAAATGAAACAGAAAATGGAAAACTACCCTAAAAATTTTTTAAACAATTCAAAAACACCACAGTAAATGTCTAAAAATCAAACTTGATTTTTGTAATTTTTTTGTGATTTTTAAAAATCATGAAAACACAAAATAAATTCAAAAGTGGCCTAGATCATCGAATTTGGCAATTTGGACCCCAGATGACTGTGTTTGTTCCTCACAGGTCAAAATGGTGTTTTAATTTTCTCCATATTCTGGTAAATTTTCAGCCCATACTGAGATAGTTTGTTGTGAAATGACCAGAATGCCCCTACACTAAAACTAGTACTTAGAGGTCGAATTTGCCAATTCTGACCCACACCAAACCCGCAAGGGGTTATTTTAGCTTAAAATGGGGCATAAACTTCAGAAAGCAAGTGTCGCAGCCAAACTCCATAGGACAGGATCACTTCTAGACACCAAATTGCAACACACACACTTCATAACAACCAACGACAACAATGGAAATATGTAGCAAAGTGCAATTGTGCAACAGAATGTAAATATGCAGTGAATGTAAATATTTTTTTTATCTAACTATGATTGAATTAAAGTTAGCACACAATGAACCGTGTCCCCGACAACGGCGCCAGTATTGATAATTGATGTTGCATCGCTTCAAAACAATTAAACTACGCTAATTCTATAGCACAATCAATTTGGTTCCAACTTCAATTCACTAATAACAACAGGGGGTTTTGTCAAACAATTTGTAGGAAATGAATAAAAATTGTGAAAATACAAACTACAATTGAAGAAAAATGTAAAAACTGATAGAATTGGCAAGAGGTATTGTAAAACAGATTAAAGAAAATCAATCCAACTCACCAAACCAAGCAATGTGAATTATCATAGTTTTCAGATAATGATCTTGTCATGAACGTTCATTCAATTTCATTAGAAGCTGCTCAATCGAATTAACTGCTAAATTAATTGAAATCGCAAACCGAATTGAAATATCATCCAAATAATCTATGATTAAAATTTGAAATTAGGAAATGAATCCATAACCTAATTCTTTTTTAATCCTAAACACATTCATAATCATGAAAATCGAATAAAGGATTGAAGAAGAAAGTGAACATTCACACAGAAATTGAAATAACAAACCAGAACTCAAATTCTCCTTGTTTGGACTGGAGCCTTGGATTGATTGATTGTTTAGCCTTCTATGAGAAGTCAAAATAAGCTAAGAAGAATAGAAAAATATTAAACTAAAAACACTCAATCACATACCAAATGTATAATTAATGTATTTTAAATGTAAATTGGTGAGACAACATTCCGATATTTTGAACCACAAAGTTTTTCCTTCCAATTTTGAACCTCTGGAAAAGTTGTTTTCCCATGTTGCACAAGAACAGATCCTATGTAGAAACAGAAAGCATTTGTGCAGTATAAAGTCAAAAAAGAGAAACCAAATCTTGTACCACTCACAAGCCCCAACCTAAGACCTTGTTTTTTCGGCTCTAAACATTTCTTCCTGTACGTATCCATCACCTTTGATTCAGCACAAAATGATGCAATGGTTCTGATGCTACCAGCAACATCATTTGCCACCTAACTTACCTCTTCATACTTTGCCTACCAACAACATCAGTTCATTGTTTTTCTAAAATTAATTAATTTTTGTGTGATTGTGTCTTATTGTTTTAATAGCTCCCACTGTTTGCTCAACCACATTTCCTGCTTCTGCATAAGCCGCTTGCCCATGACTTGCTATTTTAGTCATCACCATGGACAAAGCTCCACCATTTTAAACAACACATGGTATGCATGCGAGAAAAACAAGAGTGAGACGCCATCCTCTTACAAAGCCAATCACAAAGCCACCAATAAAAGTTGAAGCGAGTTGTAAAACTTCTCATCCTGTCATTATATATAAGTGTTTAGATCATAAGGTACAAGCCAGATCAGTGAGAAAATGATGAGAACGAAATATCATTTGTATATGTTAGCTTATTAGCATAACTAAAGTGACTAGACATTGGATTACATGCTCTTCAGTTTTCATTATAACCATTTGAAATATATAAAAAAAAGACTATTGATTGAAGGTATACTTCTTTGGTAATTATATATATATATATGTGTGTGTGTGTGTGTGTGTGTGTGTGTGTGTGTGTGCGTGTGTGTGTGTGTGTGTGTGTGGAGAAAGAAAGAAAGAGATGTTAATTAAGAAATAAGCAATGGAACCTTGAATGAAGTCTCAAAGTCCTCACATGGCATTGTCTCACATTTTGGATATGCTTTCAAAACTGCATCCTCAGTATATGCTCCTGGAAGACCCTGATTGTAACGACCTAATTTCTAAGTTGATTTTATTACTAGTATTTTTACGTAGAATAAATTTTTTTTCAAGAAACGTGTATTAGTAAAAATTCTAAGTCATAAAATTTACAAAATATGTAAAGACTAATACATTAGTCAATGTCTCTGTTACAAAAGTTTATACAAGTACAAAACTCTTTTCAAAATCCAGCCTACATGTAACACCCCGGACGTGTTATCATTAATAATTACATAAGCGCGCTATCAACGTTAACTAAACACGGTGCGGAAGCGATAGAATCATTTTTCTTGATTACATTATGCATGGAATATAAAACACAATCCAAAGCATCATAAAACAAGCCATATCCTGATCCAGATAAAACATAAACAACTATATAGGCAGATACATAAAACAAAACAAAGATAGCCAGGAGGAAGCATACTCTCATACACATCATCATCTGTACATATACATACTCAAAACAAGACCATATCTGGGTCATACAACAAATATGTACAATATAATTGGGTGTACACACACCCTACCGCTACACAGAGATTCTAAGACCGGCTTCAACTCTTGAAGCTCTACTCTGGTCTTCTACTACAGCCCTCTCTCCAGCCTGTCAGCTCTGCTAGGGCCTCCTGCCCTAAGGTTGCTCCTCTCCTCTAGAAGAAGCACCTGAAAACCACAAACCCCACACAAGGTGAGACAAACGTCTCAGTAAACTCAGGGTTCTGGGAGATCCTCCCTAACCCTGGTTCACCCCAAGCACACACATATAACACAACCAAAACAAGACCTAGGATTTCATCCTGGATGTCATACATCCCAGCCATCTGGGTCCATAATCGGATGCTCTCAGCATTAGAGGTATTCCACCTCACCCTGGCTCTCACAGCCATCTGAAACTCATCTCACAGAGTCAAGCCATAACTATGGCATCTCAACTCATACTGGCTCTTACAGTCGTCTAATAGATATCTCATAGAGGTACTATAACATAGTGTCAACCACTGGACACTTTCCATACAAGAGAGGCACTGCCTCATCCTCTAACAAGCGTTGCCTGAGCCATCTACTCAGGACTTCCAGAATCCAGATATGGCTCATCTAAGAGGCCCTAGGCTCTCATCCCCTCGGGAAGCCCTCTCTTAGAGATACAACATATCTATCTACTGCCTGGTCTCTCCAGGACTTTCATAACTCATGCCTAGGCAAGAACATCCATATAGGGCAATCACTTCCAGGACTTCCACATACACTAGCCTGGGAAAGAACCTCCTTTACAGGGCAATCACATCGAGGACTTTTCAACATCACTGCCTAAGGAGGAACATCCCTATAGGGCAATCCATCCTTAGGACTTTGGTGGAGAGCAGTGGCACCTCCCAAGGAATCTCAGCTATTCCAGGGAGTCCTCAAACTCTTCCTCTGGCTAGGGAACCTCAGCTAGCCTGATACTATGCCAGTATCCTATAGATTCCATCACAGACCACATCATGGTCTGCATCCCATCTGGGTCACTGAACACCTCACAGTGTTCATCCATCAAAGGCCCATGGCCATTCACACCTGCTACATCAGGTGTCTCAATCCCCTCACACTGTCTCAGTGTCTAGCCTAGGGTTCATCATATATTCATAATCCTGGAACGGTCTGAGTTTCACTCCAAGTACCGTTCATATAGCTCATGAGGCTTACAGCACATAGATTCAACAATAAAGGCCACAGAGCCTTCCTCTCAACTGCATGCATATACATATATATATAATTCAAACATGGCATGCAACCTTCACCCCACTTGGGTGGCAAACAAGAGACAAGGAATAATCCCCAGAACGATGAGCTTACCTGGCAAGCCGTGCCTCACAGCTCTAGCCTCGACTGATGGTCTGCTCCTCTGACACCCACAGTGTCAAGCCCTACCAAGGCATACAAACATACATCACAGACCATTCAAGCAGGTAAACATGAACAAGCTCATCAGGCAGTCCACAACTGCCCCAGGGAAAGGAACCACAGTCCTTCCCATCAACCCAGGTCATCTACCTAAGGTTTATCAGGCTCGTCCTCTACAAGCCTTTCCATAGACCCTCAGTGGTCTATCTCAGATCCATCCATGGCCTCAGAGTCATTCCAGACTCAACACAAGCCATCATCAGTGAGAATCAAAGCTCTCTCAACCCATCCCTCAGGGTTTCCACAGGGATTGAACGGTTCACATCACAGGACACCGTTCTCATGGTCTCACAGGCACCACTAGCCCATCAACATTTTCTCAAATCAAGTGACTCAGTCCAAGTCACACATGCACAACCTAGAGCCAAAACCAACAGTCACCAAATCACAAACTGAAAGCTAATCCTTCCTCCTCAAATCATTCTAAACACATCTCTCAACTGGACCCAGAGCTAATTCTAGCTCTATCACAGATGGGTCATTATCCATCAAAACCCCCCAATCCATAAATCAATCGGAGAAACTCAAGTTTCTTACCTCAAAACTGATGAGGAAGGCCTCTGGGCTGCTCTCCCGAGCCCTGGTGTGGCTGAACCATCGTCGTTCCTCGTCGAACTCGAGTTCTCTTCAGCCTTTCTCAGAGAAGGGAATTTCTGGGGTTTCAAAGGATGTGGAGGAAGGATTCTAGCTCATACTTGGTTTCTAGGGGGATTAAAGGGTTAAGGAAGCGTTTAGGGTCATAAAGCAAGGTCATGGGAGCTTGGGAAACTCTCCCATGGCTACTGGATGCTTTGAGGAAGAAGAAAACCATTTTCTTCTCCTCCAAAACGCGACCCCCCCTTTAATAAAGTCTGCACCGACCTTCCCGCGTGATCCGCGCCAGGTGCCGCGCCACACCAACCCAGTTGGCGCTCTTGGAGTGAACCTCCCGAGACCATGGCGCTTCCCGCGCCAACCTAGCGCCCCTGGCGCCAACTTCCAGAGAGTCTGGCACCATCCGCGCCAGCTCTGGCGCTAACCGCGGCACACCCTTAACAGGGTTTTCTGCTGAAGGATCCCAGCGCTATCAGCGCGGGATCTGGCGCCACCCGCGCTGCAAAGAGGGTCCTTACAGTACATAGCTTCTTCAATATATCAACACTACTCCAGAGTCTCAAGGAACCTGACCAGGGCTGCCATCTAAGAAAAACAAAAAACAAATCTTGTGAGAAATAAATTTCTCAGTAGGCAAAGCTAAATCCGACCTTATTAGTAGGTTAGTAAAATCAATCAAATAATCAAACACATCCACAAGAAATATGCAACTATATGAATGCATGAGATGAACTATCCCAGGGCAAATGGCCTCCACATATCGTACTGTATGTGGCCACACTAAGTGTGGACGCTGCTATAGTCTTACGCAAACATGCATGAGTTTTGCCATATATCCTTGCACCTAGGTACTACATATCGTACTGTATGTAGCATCCGATTTTGTTTCCCCAAAGCCTCGTACTGGACTTGGATCATGGAAACATGAATCCACCTATCTTATTCACAACAACATCCATAAAAAATCAAATCCATAAGCAAAATACATATTAGCTTATGGAAAATATTTTCATCATATCATCATAAGTATCATAAGTATGGTTACACCACCATACCTTATCCAATAAGTTTATAAGTATGGTTAAACCGCCATATCTTATTCAAGCAAAATCATTACCAACTTAGGCATGACCAAAGAATATCCTCACAGAAAATTATGTTAGTAATCTAACTAATAATCCATAATATGTCTTTTCAAATAATTTCTAATCCCTTGAAATTTTCATAATAAAAGATTAAAGCCTAGTATGCATATTTTATTCTCCTTTCACCCACCACCTCAGTAATTAATCCTCAAATCAAATCATCAAGTATTTAAACCATTCAACTACATACCATTCATCCTCTACTTCAAAAATTAAATCAAAATCTTTTCATAAAAATATCAACAGACAGCCCAAAATATCATCAAAATCACCTAAAAAAAATCATCAAATAGGCTTCCATACATCACTAATATTGATGGGTATAAATCATCACTTATCTTATGGCTTAAATCAACATATTCTCATCAAAGAATAACCTTCAAATAGCACGAAATTCGAGCCTAAATAATAACCATAATTTAGCCTACTAAAACATGTAAAAGAATCCAAACCATTGATTAACTAGAGATTTAAGCTTAGCCTACCTCAAGTGATTTTGAGTCTTGATATCCTTCTAAGCTTGTCAAATCCTTCCTAAGGTTGTTTTGGCTCTACACGTAATTTCTTCAAGGTGATGGGGTTTACTTGATTTAAGCTTTAAAGGGAGAGATGAAATGAAATGAAATGAAAGTGGTGTGAGGGAGAGAGTTCACGCGAGGTTTGAAGAAAGGAATGGTCTTAGAATTGGCTTGTACTTAGGTTCCTCCTCCTCCCTTTATATAGTGGTGAAGAAATGATTACTTAGAGAAAAATCTCATTAGCCATCATTATTCCTTTACAAGTGTCCCTACACTTGTTATAATCTTAAGGCTTCCTTCCTTTCTTCCTTCCAAGTGTCCTACCACTTGGCATGATCTTAGAGCTTCTTCTCATTTGCTTCCAAGTGTCCAAGCTCTTGAAGTTTCTCCATTTCTCTTGCATTTTCGTGGAGTAGCTTGCCAAGGAAGATTTTTATGCT
>PYAF01005505.1:494006-505476 GCA_007407185.1 Glycine tomentella
AATACAGCCTCAAAGTTGTCATCTTCTAAAATTTGTAGAAATTTTATTCTAGAGTTTTGTGTCACAAAATATGTTGATACTTAGTCAGCTAAGTGTATTTTATAATTTCATCAAGTTTCTACAAAATTTCTAAAGTTATTTGAGCATTTTTGGCCTAGGGGCATTTTGGTAATTATGCCATTCAACCTAGGGGTATTTTGGTCATTTTCAAAAAATGTTCAAGGGCATTTTTGTAATTTTCATCTTAAGGGTTTTCTAGTAATTTATACTTCATGGAAAGAGTGATATAGTTATTTTTCTCTAAACATACTTGTATCCAATTATCATCACATTTTTATAATTTTGGGGATGTTACACTGATCAAGTAATTCACTAGTTATGAGTTATGAGAGACAATGATGCTATGTGAATATTTTTTTTTTAAAAAAAAAAGAAACTATCATGCATCATACCTTGTAAGCAACACGCAAATTTGTCCCACCATCACTTCAAAAAATTCATTAGCCATTAATGGCTTTGCAATTAAAGAAGTTGTATAGTCATGCCAAAAGAAATTAAGAAGAAAAAGGAAATGAGATTAAATCACTTATCTCTAGCAAAACAATAAAGGTTGCATTCATTATGATATAATTTTCTTTTTTTACATGCTCACACATGTATGTGTGTGCATTTTAGCATGGATCTTTAGCTAGTTTGAAGTGTATTCTAAAAAGGAGGATACTACAAAAATCTATAGAGTACAGATTTTTATTACAGCCATCAATTTTAAAATTAGTATGTTAGGAAATTAAATTTCCTGACGTTATTATGTGCTACATATTGTATTAATAATTATATTATTCTATTTAATATATATTGGGTAAATTAAAGTGATCAATTAAATATGCCCAAATAGATTCCTAATTAAATATGGGATAAATGAGTGGGTACCAGTGTTGGGTCAATTAGGTTTAATGGGAGCTTATTGGTCCAACAATAAACACTATATCATATATAGGGTTATGATCATCAATATGTCAAATCAAGCTTATTTTCTTTCTTTCCCATCTATAGAGAATACCCTCTAAGAAGTAATTTGATTGAGAAAGACTAAAGCTCATAAGGAAATGCTAAAGGCTAAAAGATTAAAGATAAATCACTATCGCGATGAAAACAAGTATGCATTATTTGTTTAAGATTTCTTGATGATTCAATATGATGCTTCTAGGGTTTTATTGGGTAATGATTTTCACCATAAGGATTTAGGAATTAATTTTCCAACAATTGGTATCAAAGCCAATGGTTCAACTTGGTGACCAGCTCGGACAAGTAAAAAGGCAGTTGTGGATCCATGAACATGGAGATCCTTTGTATCGAAAGTCTTCCTAGTGGGTGAGTCCATGCATGGAGGTCGGGCCGTCTTGCAAGTGTGTCTTGCAAGTCTTGCAACGGTACAAGGTACTAGAGCATGTTGGCGGCCATGTCTAGACAGACGAGCCAGGGCAGCCACAGTTAAGCTCTAAGGACCACCATTGGATACTTGTGAATTGAAAATGGTTTCCGCTCAAGTGGGAGGCTACCATGTGGGAGAGACTCACACTTGAGGGAGAGATTGTTGGAGTATAAGTGTGAGGTAAAGTCCCATATTGAACAAAAATAGAAAAGTTGAGCACCATATAAATGAGGAGAAGACCCATAAACCTAAGCGTTAAAGGTTTAGGTTAAAATGTAGTGTCTAGTTTGAAAGATAGGGCCTTTAAGCCCGAAGGCATGTGAGAAAAAAAAATTTTTTCGAGCGGAAACACACATACCACACAAGAATCATTCTTTAGGACATAGATGTTACCTTGTTTATATTCGAAATTTGATGATCAAGGATAGGCTTGAAGATACAAGCCCTTTAATGTTGATCCACACCACTTCTTGTCAAGACTCAAGAACACTTCTTGAATGCCACCAACAAACACCAAAGGAGGCAGGCTAGGCACACCAATGGAGAGGAAGATGGTTAGGTTTTAAAGTGTTTTTACTTATCTAAGAGGCTCACCAATAGATGATATTGGTGGCTGAATTTTCAGTCAAAACACACACAAAGGGGCACGTGAAAGTGGAAGAATGTAGATAGGGTTTTTCTCAAAAACTATATGAGAACTATGATCACAAGAGTATATTTTATAGAAGAGTTTGAGTCAGATTTTTAACCAAAAAATCTGATTGTGAAGCATCCCACACGTGAAGAAAAGATAGAGTTGTTGCATTTCAAAATTTGCCAACAACCTCCTATCATATCCTCCTAAGACCAAGTCAATTACTTGGGATTTATTTTGCCAAATAATAATCAAATATCCAACTGTATGATAAGCCCTTAATCAGCCATCAAACTTCTTCCTAAAATCTAGGACATGATCATGATAAGATGCTAGTTGAATTCAAATTCAAATCTAACTCTTATCTTCTCCTTTTGATATGAAACTAACTACTATAGATAATTCATATTTAAATTCAAAATTTAAATTATCAAATTTAAATATGAGATAATTAATTTAACTATTTAAATTAATTAATAGCGTCTTGGACTATCCAAGCCCATTAACTCCATTCATGCGCCCCTCTCTCTTTAAGATAAGTTTCCAAACTCTTTCTTGGGCTAACAACCATTATTAGGCCCAAAACCTTTAATGCTATAATGTCATGACAATAAAGTGTCAGTGTGTGACCCATTAGGCCCAACATAGCTACTGACATAAATGAGTTTGGACCCAACAAGGCCACTACCCATTTAATGACAACACAGAGTACTAGCAATGCTTTGTTGGCCTAGAACTAGTTAGGTAAATGACAAGATCATCCTATTAAATCTATTTGGTTTCCATATGTATTTCTTTTCGTCTCGGTTACCTTCCCATAAAACCTAGGGTAAGGAAACGTATCAGCCCTTGCGGTCTAGGGTAAGCTTTAATACGAAATAGGGAGTCTCCAATTTTACTAACTCTAAAGGCAAATCATCTCATGATTTCTTTTACTATGCATAGATTCCCGAGTCCCGTAAATGTCATCCCGATTTCTTCGGTTTACAGATAACCTAATCTCTCACAGAGATTTGACAAATTCCTTCAGCTAGTCACCCTAGACTCGTGTTCTTTTAGGACATGCCCAAAGGTATACCTATGTGTCTCCATGTTTCAGGCAGATGAGGTATACAATCAAAGCATGTCTTATAGAACACAGTCTAGGTGAAAACTTCTGGTCTAAGGAAAGACTCACCCAAATAATAAGAGACTACTCTAATGATACTATCTGTGAGATTTCCTCATAGAGTCTCTTTGTGGGTTCGTTCAGTGCCAGCTATACCCTTATAGGTCCACCCACGACTTTAGCTAAGACATCTCCATGTCTGTAGCTCATGAGGTCTTTACCTTATATCTGCATACAAGTAGATAAGCCGTGCTAGTCTTACCCGAGATCGTTGATCCCCATTCTCAGTGTCTCTAGACTAGGAACTTAAAATTTAGGAGTAGACATCTGGCATCCTTGAATCCTCATGATCGTGATCCCATCACTGATATTCAAGAGATACCTATTATATTCCAAGGGTTTTATCCAGTTACTCATATATTAATAATGATATTGAGACAGAATATGAAACGGGATAAAGAGCGCTTATAATTTATTCATGACAATATGAAAAATATATGTATGTCCTAATCTGATGAAAAGATTGTCTCTAGGACATCCATATACTAACAATCTCCAACTTGGCCTAGAGCCAATCAGACCTAAGTCGTAAACCCAAAGCCTCATAATGACTATCATGTTTTCTCTGAGAAACAGCCTTTGTCAAAGAGTCAGCAAGGTTATCATCCATGGGAATATAATTCATCTTTACATCCATCCTATCAATGATCTCTCTAATTAAGTGATATCTGCGGAGCATGTGCTTAGATCTTTGATGAGACCTAGGTTCGTTTGACTGCGCAATGGCCCCAGTGTTGTCACAATACAACTGTATGGGCTTATCCACGCTTAGAACCACCCGTAGTTCAGATATGAACTTCTTGATCCAGACAGCCTCCTTGGTTGCTTCTAAAATGGCTATATACTCAGCTTCTGTCGTAGAATCTGCTGTAGTCTCCTGCTTGGACCTCTTCCAAGATACTGCCCCACCATTTAAGGTGAATACAAACCCTGACTGTGACTTGCAGTCATCTTTATCACTCTGAAAGTTGGCGTCAGTGAATCCTTTCACTAAAAGCTCATCTACCCCTCCATAAACCAGAAATGCATCCTTAGTTCTTCTCAAGTACTTAAGGATGGTCTTGACTGCTATCCAGTGACCATCTCTTGGGTCTGACTGGTATCTGCTAGTACTGCTCAAAGCATATGAGACATCAGGTCTTGTACATATCATGGCATACATGATGGACCCAATAGCCAAAGCATATGGAATTCCACTCATGCGGTCTTTCTCAGGCTATGATTTAGGACACAGCCTTGGAAAGATGTACCCCATGACTGACGGGAAGAAAACCCCTTTTCGACCCTTCCATGCTAAATCTTCTTAGTATCTTGTCAATATACGTGGATTGAGATAATCCCAGCAGCCTTTTAGATCTATCTCTATAGATCTTTATACCAAGTATAAAGACCGCTTCTCCCAAATCCTTCATGGTGAAGCTTTCTGAAAGCCAGTCTTTAGTTGTTTGTAATGTGGGGATGTCATTTCCTATTAGTAGTATGTCATCTACATAGAGTACTAAGAAAACAACATTGCTCCATCTATCCTTCTTGTAAACACAAGGTTCATCCTCGTTCTTGATGAATCTGTTACTTCTAACGATTTCATCAAAACGAATATTCCAACTTCGTGATGCTTGCTTTAGCCCATATATCAACCTCTGCAGCTTGCATACCATATGTTCTTGGCCTTTGGATTCAAAACCTTCAGGTTGTGTCATGTACACTTCATCCTTCAAGAATCCATTCAAGAAGGCAGTCTTGACATCCATTTGCTAAATCTCATAGTCGTGATATGCAACTATGGCAAGCATGATCCTAATAGATTTGATCATGGCAACAGGTGAGAAAGTCTCATCATAGTCAACACCTTGCCTTTGACGATATCCTTTCGCAACCAACCTAGCTTTATAGGTTTGCCATTTGCACCAGTCTTTCTCTTAAAGACCCATTTATTACCAATAGGAATTATTTCTTGCGGTTGTGGAACCAAGGTCCATACCTTGTTTACATTGAATCTATTTCAGATTTCATGGCTTCTAGCCATTTAGAGGAGTCAACATCCTTGACTGCCTCCTCATAGTTACTTGGTTCATCATCCTTTACGGTTTGTTGATTCTCAATAACAAACCCATACCTCTCACGTGGATGGATGACCCTAGTAGACCTATGAAGTTGTGTGTTTACTTCTCCATTGGAGAACGTCGCTTGCGGTGCAGACTCGGATTCCTCAATCTGTTCTTGTGGTTCTTGAACTTCTTCAAGATCAATTTTACTCCCACTAACTCCTTGAGAGAGTAAATCATTCTCAAGGAATTCAGCATTTTTGGACACAAACACCTTGTGTTCGTCCAATGAGTAAAAGTAGTATCCCTTAGTACCTTTGGGATACCCTTTGACATATGCTGGCGATCCCCATACTCTGAGATAACTTAGGTTGGGTCTCTTACCATTCCATATCTCATATGGAGTGATCTGAACAGATTTAGATGGTACCCTATTTAGAAGGTATGCCGCCGTGTCTAAGGCATATCCCCAAAACGATTTTGGAAGTTGAGTCGCACTCATCATAGACCTAACCATGTCTAACAAGGTTTTGTTTCTCCTTTCGGAAACACCATTTTGGTGTGGTGTGTAAGGTGCAGTAAGCTGCGAGAGAATTCCATTCTCTCTCAGATAATCTTGAACTCATGGCTTAGATATTCACCACCACAATCTGATCGTAATGTCTTAATCATTTTTCCACGATGTTTCTCTACTTCATTCCTATACTCCATGAATTTTTCAAAGGCCTCGGATTTATATCTCATCAGGTAAACATACCCAAATCTCGATTTATCATCCGTAAAGGTAATGAAATAGGAGTATCTTCCTCTAGCCTCTATAGACATTAGGCCACAAACATCAGAGTGAATGAGTTCTAATAACTCACTAGTCCTATGACTCTTAAGCACTTTGGGCTTGTGACGAATCATTTTCCCATATAGACAAGATTCACATTGTCCATAGGATTCAAAATCCATGGAATCTAGGTATCCATTTGCATGCATCCTAGACAATCTTGTTTCGTTTATGTGCCCTAGTCTACAGTGCCACAGATAAGATTGATTATCTATCCTAGGTCGTTTTACATTCATATTGAGAATTTTTGTTCCCGTTTCTAAAACATATAAGCCATTTACCAAAGAAGCAGTAGCATAAACCATATCATTCATAATGATAGAAAATGTATCATTAATTCCTAATAGTACAAGAAAAACCATCTCGTTCTAAACAAGAAATTGAAATAATGTTTCTAGAAATGCCCGAAACATAAAAACAATTATTCAAATACAATAAAAGCCTCGTAGGCAAAATGAGGTCTATATCTCCAACAGCTTGAGCAACAACTCTTGCTCCATTACCAACAAGGAGGTCAACCTCATTCTTCTCCAATCTCTTGTGACTCCTAAGTACCTGCAACATATTGCCCATGAAGTCGGATTAGCACAAAAATAATTGATCTCAATCATGTAAATACTTGAGGCAAAAACATCACTATGTTTCTTGTCCTTCACACTCTTCAGGTAGTCTAGATAGTTTCTCTTCCAATGGCCAGTCTTGCCACAGTGGAAGCACACAGTATCGCTTTTGTCCTTAGGTGCACTCTTACCCTTCTTGTTGCCCCTCTTTTTCTTGGGTTTTCCTTTGGGCTTAAGGGAGTTTCCTTTTGCAGGATCCTTAGCCTTACCCTTGGCCTTATTAGGCCCACTAATCAGAAGAGAGTGTGTCTTATCCTTTTTGATAAACACCTCAGCAGTTGTTAACATACTTAACAACTCAGGCAAGCTCACAAGCATCCCATGCATGTTGTGATTCATAATGAATTGACTAAAGGAAGGTGGAAGTGATGTGAGGATTAAGTCATTACTTAGCTCGAGATCCATCATGAAGCCTAGATTTCATAGCTTCTCAATGAGCCCGATCATCTTAAGAACATGACTGCTCACACTCATGCTTTCAGACATCCTACATGAGAACAATTCTCGAGAAGTCTCATACCTCTCATGCCTGCCTTTAACATTATACAACTCCTTGAGATGCAAGATGATAGAGGGAGCACCCATATGCTCATGCTGCTTTTGTAGTTCAAGCGACATGGATGCCAACATGATGCATACTGCCATTGTATTGTCATTCATGTGCTGCTTATGAGCTTCCATATCGTAGAACTCATAGTCAACTTCCCCTTCCTTAGGAGCTATGGTTAAATTACCATGTAGGACATAAGCGATTTTCTCGGCCCTAAGAACAATTCTCAAGTTCCGATACCAGTCCGTAAAATTTGAACCGTTCAGTTTGTCCGTATCGAGAATAGAGCGCAGTGACAGTTAATTAGTCATACTATTAACTGAGAAGATGTAAAGATAAACTAATCAATATATTGTCATGAAATAAGAACAAATTATTAAAGACTTTAAATAATATGCCCCTCCCACTATTTTATCTAAGTCAATTACCCTTGTTATTTTGACTTAGGGTTATTTTATCTTAAAATTACCTTAGTGGGACTAAGAGTACGATTATTTATTTTAATCTTCGTCTGAGATCGCAAAATTAAACTAAATAATGGGTTGATCCTTATCAACAGTATCTCATACCTTCTCTTAGCATCAGGTTGACAACTCCTTGTAACTTAGTGGTGCATCTCATGCAACCAACCTGGCATTATTACCCCAAATACATAAGCCCGGCTGAGTCTGCAACTCATGCATTCAGGTAAGCACTAACCAGCACCTTAAGTGTCTCACACTTCTAATACCGCTCTTATTCAACGAAACAGTGGGTCCCAACTGAGTTGTGGCGCACCACCATGTAGAGGAATTTCGAGTGGCATTGGTGGTGGGAGGTAATCATGTGCTTAATAATTGATTCCTTTTAAGGGTTTCTTTTATTTTAATGGGTCTCACCAAACGTGTAAGTACTATTATCATGCTAGTCGTATCCTATGTCAAACATCTATCGGATTACACTAGTCGCTTTTGGACATGCATAATAAAACATACATTCGCGATACTCTATCTTATGCATACTAATCATTTTTAAAACATACATCTGCGATACTCTATCTCATACATACTAGTCGTTTTTAAAACATAAAGCATACATAAAACAGATTTTATATGAGATAGTCATGGTGCTCGTGCATTCTTTCTTCTTGCTTCCTAGGCCCCGGCTCTAAACGACACTAGCCTAATTTTTCTAATTACAAAATAATTAAAGAAACTCCAATACATCTTTGGAGGAACAAAAGAATATACAAAATTTAAAATTCAAAATTACAGCTCCAATTTAAACTAAAACAAAATCTGAATTAAAATTTAAAACATTTGAATTCAAATATTTAAATTCAAAATTTAAATTCGGGCACCATGACCATCCCCTTCCATATCTGCACTTTAAAAGTTAAACAACTAACAAGCACACAATATAATTATTTCTCAAATGGCCGAGATATGCATCCAAATACATAATTCAAATTTTTGTTGATTCTTTCTCAAAGAACACAAAATTAAACCATACAATCAACTATTTATATACATAGACACTACTACATAAAAGGCCTTTTAAGATGGTTCCTGAAGGCCTACAAAGACGGTTCCGCACCCGTCCTTGTTTCGAGCGTCTTTGAAAGGTCACACTTTCTAAGACGGTTAATCGACCGTCTTTGATTGCTTTTTTATTTTATTTTATTTTTTTTACAGTTTCTAAGACGGTTGTGATGGGAACCGTCTTAGATTGGTACGAAACAAAGATGATCATTCATGTAGACCGTCTTTGAATGCTTTTTTATTTTTTTTAAAATTTTTTTTGACATTTTCTTAGACGTGTGTGGCGAGAACCGTCTTAGATTGTGTAAGAAATGAAGACGGTCATCTATGGAGACCGTCTTTGATTGTTTTTTATTTTTTTTTAAATTATTTTTGACAGTTTCTAAGACGGGGGTGGTGGGAACTGTCTTAGAAAGGTACAAAACAAAGACGGTCATATGTGGAGACCGTCTTTGATTGTTTTTTATTTTTTATTTTATTTTTTTGAAAGTTTCTAAGACAGGTGTGGTGGGAATCGTCTTAGAATGGTAAGAATCAAAGACGGGCATATGTGACGACCGTCTTTGATTGCTTTTTTATTTTTATTTTTTGACAGTTTCTAAGACGGGTGTGATTGGAACCGTCTTAGATTGGTATTTTTTTTATTTTTTTATTTTGGAACTGGATCAAACCCAAGAGCATGTTCCACTACTAATCCATTAAATTGTCTTTCTTATTATATATGTTTTTGATGGAACAACATGTCTCAGGAAGCAAAGTTCCAAAAGGATCAATCAAGATAAAATATACCCTGAACTAGTAGCTAATGTTACAATGTAATATTTAAACTATATAGAGCCTACCACACTTAGAACTAGTAGATTACACTAGTAATAACTTTTACTCACCTTAGATATGTATGGTATAAGTTTCAATCTGGAATTTCTGAAGGCATCATCACGCTTCATAAAACTCTCTAGCAAAGGAGCATCTTCCACAGGAGTATTCATCATATATAGTATAGTAGTGCTAGACTATATGTAGTAGAACCTGGAACCTGGTTCATAGAAACACTTAATTAGTGTGGTGCTCAATTTTATGTAACAGCCTAAGCACAAGAAGAATATAAATTTACCTTAATGTTTACAATGAATAAGAACTCAGGTCCTCCCTGTGCTACATATTTCTGCAAATAACAAATTTCAGCAAATTGATTTTTGGAATAGGATTTTTGTTTCCTACACCTTCAACTTACTTTCTGCATCTCTTTTTTGGGTTTTGGAATGACAAATTCAAAATAAAATTATATTTCGGATGATTACAGATTTTAGCTTCCAAAAATAATTTAGAGGTTCAGGAAGCAATAGTCTATGAATAGAGTTGTTACTTTGATCCTAGGCCAAGGGCCAGCCCACTTCACCTCTTAAATTCATTTCAGTCAGCATGTCGCTTTCTATTTTTCCTTTAGAAAAACATAATCTTTAGCATATTCATCCTGAATCTCACTCACCCTGTGGTGCTTCATCATTCATAATAAGGATAAGAAGTATAAGTTTGTCAGCATTGTCATCATTAAATATACAAGTCAAATCATCATCAAATTCAAGGTCAATCTTCTCTGTAATGTCAACCATACTCACTAAGTTTTAATAAATAGAAAAGCAATAACACAACAATGTGAAAAGCAATCCAAATTAGTAATAAAACATCCAATGCTTTGTAATTTTTTTAACTGGAAATTCAAGAGAATATGTATATTAGGTTCTTTCTTTCCTTTACTGAATTTTAAGGGCCTACTTTGGTAACAAGATAAAGGAAATATAATTGATTAAGAACTAGTTCAGTTTTAAATCAAGTTATTAAATTACTACTTTCCAGAACTAGTTCAGTTTTTATCAAGGTATTAAATTACTACTCTCCCGAACTAGTTCAATTAACATATTAATTAATTATATGTTGCCTTGTTTATAAAATGTAGCTTAAGGAAGCATCATATAGTGGAGGGGAAATATTACATTCAAAATATCTCTTGGAGAGGGTACTTACTTGAAGAGGACAATCTTTCAAAGAGAGTTCATTTTAAGCAAGTTGCTTATCCACTTAATTTATATGTAAGTTATCACCTCTACAAAAATTGGTAAAAAAAGCTTTACATATCTCTATCCTCGGGTTTGAAGCATGATAGGGAGGTTGCATGCTCATGTCTTTCAAAATTTTAAATTGTTAGGTGGCTTTGGGACCTCACCTGCACTACCTAAGATTGTACTAACTAATATTGTAATTTATCTTCAAATACACAAATAATATATTTTCGTTGATCACATTTCTGGAATTTAACCAGAACTAGAGCACATAATTGCTATAGACTGCTTCTCTTAAAAAGTTTCCTATTGGACACTACAGTAACAAAGACTATACTATTTTTTCATAACTTATTACCCATTTAAATTATTTAAGCTACAACTTCATAAGGTCTATTAGTTAGAGGGTTGATGAGTCACTATTTATCACTATTTACTCATCTTTCTGTACTCATTTTAATCCCTGAATTGTGTTTAATTGTTCATATTTGCACTATTTCTCATTTAGGACTTAATTGGACCAATAATTCGGATTTTAATTAATTTGGATTATTTTAAGTTTAATTATTCTAATTTTTATTTACAGGGCAGTTTAATAATTAATTG
>PYAF01005505.1:518363-534578 GCA_007407185.1 Glycine tomentella
TATCTACAGATGTAGCCTCCTCAGGCAATTGTATTGAGATAGGTTATGAGATGTTCCTGCGATATAGATGTAGCCTCCTGGTTGGAGATGTTCCTATATCTGCAGATGTAGCCTCATTATAAAGAGATGTTCCCGTTATATAGATGTAGCCTCCTAAGTGGAGATGTTCCTATATATACGGATGTAGCCTCTGATAGATATATTGAGATCCTGCCATGAGATGTTCCTAGTATATAGATGTAGCCTCCCTGGGTGGAGATGTTCCTATATACATAGATGTAGCCTCTGCAGGATAATGAGGTATGTGATGAATGGCTGTATGCCATGAGTATAGCCTGATTATTGACATGTGGATGTGCATTGATGGTGCATGATAATTGATTGAGTGATTCACTGATGTTGATAATGATTGTTTTTGATATACTATTTCCATTTATATGTATGAAAGTGAACCAGGGGAAGGAAATACCTTCAAGGGCCCTGAGTTTACTGGGATTTTATATCTCACCCCTTTTTTTGGGACTTATGTTTTCAGGTAAACCCTCAGGAGGAACAGATAGATCCCAAGGCAAGAAGCCTGTGCAGGGATAGCTGTGTTTTGAAACCTTAGGCATAGATGACATGAGCATGTGGCTCTGATGTTTTATATTTTGCCTTTGGTTTGGTTTTGTTGTACCCTGAGGGGATATATTTGTACAGTTTTGTACTTAAACAGAGATTTTATGTATATTCACCATATTATAGTGTACAATGTTTATGATAGTGACCTTTGATGACGTCTTTCTTAGTTTATACTTCCAAACTGCTTAAACTCTGATGATTATATGTTTGATTGTTGATTAATGTTTGGTAATGACCCTAATGATTGAATGGGGCGTTACAGAGAGGAGAGTAAAGGGTGAGAGCAGCGTATATCACGAGAAAAATAAACACGGATTAAAGACAGATTCGACCTTCAGTGTTTAAATTTTAGGACGGTTTTAACAAAAACCGTTTTTGAAAAGAGGTTGCAAATTTAAAAAGTTCCAATTTATTACCAAAATGCCACCGCACCATATTTTGAAAACGGTTTGGTTAGAACCGACTTTAACCCAGCATCTTAGAAGATGTTTTATGTAGTAGTGAGACTTGTATGAGAAATTTTGTCACCAAAATATTATGTCATGCTCATGAACAATTCATACAAAAATACAAAATTAACATGATCAAAATGAATAAAATTAATAACCCTATTTTTTATTCATGTGACCACGGCATGCATAGAATATATTTTGAAAACAAAATTATGGAGAAAACAATACATTTGAATATTCATATCATGGCTGAATCATATTCCTTTCTTAAAAGATGTTTCTTTGAAATCTTTCACAAAGAATCATAAAGAAACAAAACCATGAACACATAAAGATATATGTAAAGCGTAATCATATTACAAACAACATATTATAACAAACAAGGTATCATCACCCGTTGATAGTAAAGCAACCTGGCTCTGATACCACATGAAAGATAGGGCCTTGAAGCCCGAAGGCATGTGAGAAAAACAATTTTTCAAGCGAAAACACACATATCACACAAGAATCATTCTTTAGGACATATATGTTACCTTGTTTATATTTGAAATTTGATGATCAAGGATAGGCTTGAAGATACAAGCCCTCTAATGTTGATCCACACCACTTCTTGTCAAGACTCAAGAACACTTCTTGAATGCCACCAACAAACACCAAAGGAGGCAGGCTAGGCACACCAATGGAGAGGAAGATGGTTAGGTTTTAAAGTGTTTTTACTTATCTAAGAGACTCACCAATAGATGATATTGGTGGCTGAATTTTCAGTCAAAACTCACATAAAGGGGCACGTGAAAGTGGAGGAATGTAGATAGGGTTTTTCTCAAAAACTATATGAGAACTATGATCACAAGAGTATATTTTATAGAAGAGTTTGAGTCAGATTTTTAACCAAAAAATCTGATTGTGAAGCATCCCACACGTGAAGAAAAGATAGAGTTGTTGCATTTCAAAAATTGCCAACAACCTCCTATCATATCCTCCTTAGACCAAGTCAATTACTTGGGATTTATTTTGCCAAATAATAATCAAATATCCAGTCGTATGATAAGCCCTTAATCATCCCTCAAACTTCTTCCGAAAATCTAGGACATGATCATGATAAGATGCTAGTTCAATTCAAATTGAAATCTAGCTCTTATCTTCTCCTTTTGATATGAAACTAACTACTATAGATAATTCATATTTAAATTCAAATATTTAAATTCAAAATTTAAATATTAGATAATTAATTTAACTATTTAAATTAATTAATAGCGTCTTGGACTATCCAAGCCCATTAACTCCATTCATGCGCCCCTCTCTCTTTAAGATAAGTTTCCAAACTCTTTCTTGGGCCAACAAACATTATTAGGCTCAAAACCTTTAATGCTATAATGTCATGACAATAAAGTGTTAGTGTGTGACCCATTAGGCCCAACATAGCTACTAACATAAATGAGTTTGGGCCCAACAAGGCCACTACCCATTTAATGACAACACAGAGCACTAGCAATGCTTTGTTGGCCCAGAACTAGTTAGGTAAATGACAAGATCATCCTATTAAATCTATTTTGTTTCCGTATGTATTTCCTTTCGTCTCGGTTACCTTCCCATAAAACCTAGGGTAAGGAAACGTATCAGCCCTTGCGGTCTAGGGTAAGCTTTAATACAAAATAGGGAATCTCCAATTTTACCGACTCTAAAGGCAAATCATCTCATGATTTGTTTTACTATGCATAGATTCCTGAGTCCCGTAAATGTCATCCCGATTTCTCTAGTTTACAAATAACCTAATCTGTCACACAGATTTGACGAATTCCTTTAGCTAGTAATCTTAGACTTGTGTTCTTTTAAGACATGCCCAAAGGTATACCTATGTGTCTCTATGTTTTAGGTAGACGAGACATACAATCAAAGCATGTCTTCTAGAACACAGTCTAGGTGAAAACTTCTCGTCTAAGGAAAGACACACCCAAATAATAAGAGACTACTCTAATGATACTATCTGTGAGATTTCCTCATAGAGTCTCTTTGTGGGTCCATTCAGTGCGAGCTATACCCTTATAGGTCCACCCACGACTTTAGCTAAGACATCTCCATGTCTGTAGCTCACGAGGTCTTTATCTTGTATCTGCATACAAGTAGATAAGCCGTGCTAGTCTTACCCGAGATCGCTGATCCCCATTCTCAGTGTCTCTAGACTAGGAACTTAAAATTTAGGAGTAGACATCTGGCATCCTTGAATCCTCATGATCGTGATCCCATCACTGATATTCTAGAGATACCTATTATATTCCAAGGGTTTTTATCCAGTTACTCATATATTAATAATGATATTGAGACAGAATATGAAACAGGATAAAGAGCGCTTATAGTTTATTCATGACAATATGAAAAATACATGTATGTCCTAATCTGATGAAAAGATTATCTCTAGGACATCCATATACTAACATAGTTCACTTATATGGTTTGTCCATGGCTCATCGGTGTAAATCTCTCCGATATTTACTCCCCTCAATTTCCTAACATAGTACTCTTAATGATTCATTACAAGAAACATAAACAAATTTTCTTAAAGAAATGTGCAAACATCAAAATGAGAGAGGGCGAAAGGTCTTGAATGAGATTCCCTTCAAAGCAATCAAGAATTTTTTTTTTCATAACTCAGGAACTACATATAAAAAAAAAATGTCAAATTGATCAAATGACAACTGAAGCTTATATTACTTAATACCAAATATTAACAGAATACAAGAAGCAAAAAGCATAGTCATCACATAGTGAAGACAGCTTATGCCAAATAATGAAAAGTAAGAAAAAAAATGTCTAAAACATTCTTAACATACAGAATTGCATTTAAGGTACATAAAATTCTGAACCTCGTTTTAACCCCTAGCTAGTGACCCTTCTATCTTAAAAATTATCATTAAAAGCAATGTTTAATTCACACTAACAGCACTGAACAATTTCGATCCAACGAAATACTGTCACCAATAACAAAAGAGTAGCTAAACAATTTAACAACACTAAACAATTTCTATCCAATGAAAATACCTCTACCAGTACCAAAAGAGTAACTACCAGAGAATGTTAAAGCTTCCAAGCAATGAAACATGACGAATCTTCCTATCTTATGAACATTCAATACTAAGCAAACAAAAAGGTTCCATTTCTTTTCTCCATATACATTCTCCTACATAAATAAGGCCTATTCACTGTAAGGCTATTGCATTGGAAAATAAAAACGGAGAGAAGAAGAGAGATAAAGAGAAGCATTAAAAGATATCTTCCTTGCTACTACAACCATGGGTTCCAATTATTCAAACAGTGAGAGTGTACAAGAAGGCAAAACGTTAATTACTTCACATTTTCTCTAGAAGCTAGGTAACCAATTATTCAATAGAGTCCAAACACCACAAGGGGAAGTCTTTTTCATCCTTAGTTCCATCTAAATCAGACATTTTTCTTTTCCACAGACTTCCATGAGTTCCCTCGGTATATGACTAACTCAGAACTTTAGCTAATGAAAGAAATTTGGTATTGACAATATAATTTGGATATAACAAGTGCTTGATAATGGTTTTTATAACTACATACAAGTCCTTGGTTTCATGTTTTGACGTAAGGAATTAAAGATATAGGTTCTTACCTCGACAGAGAGAGACGAAGTAGTGGCGATGGCGGAGGCACCATGACGGCACAGAGAGGACACGACAGAGAGGAACTCTGCCACGTAGGACAGAGGCACAGAGCTAGCAGCACGGCGGAGACAGCACCACGACGGAGGCTACACCACGTCAGCAACAAACGATTTGTGAAGGGCGCGAGATGCTGAGAGAGAGACCTATAGGCTGAGTAGTTAGAGACTGAGAGAGACCCAGAAGTTCGTGTAGTGACAAGGGTGCGATCTTATTCATGTATTTTTGAAAACCACGACAATTTTATAATCACCGTCATTAAATTCTAAAAGATTACGATGGTTTTTTAAAAAATGATGTTGAACATAATCAACCATGACAAGTTTTGTTAAAATCGCCCATTTTATTTTAATTATAATATTGTTACCATATTTTCTTTGATGACGGTTTTTTGGAATCATCATTGATGGAGCATCATATAATACTATTATTTTAGTAGTAGAAGAAGTATATTTAAGCAAGTGTTTAATTTTGATACTCTTTTAAGTGTATTTTTACAGCTTGTAAAAAGGGTATATTTTTAAGGTGTCAACTAATTAAAATTCCTTTAAATATAACTTTAAGTTAATTATTATTAAATTCAATAATATTTTCTATTTACATTTTTTATAAGCAAGATTTATTTAACAATAACCTTTTACTATTTGACCATATTGATGTTGTAAAAGAAATTGTATAATCATAATTATTTGCATCATAAACAAATTTTATAAAAAGTCAAAGATTATCTGTAATGGCCAAGTTGTTGCCCCCTCTAAAGTTTGGATGTTCCCGCAGAATATATTACATACCAGGAACAGTGTTACATCCTCATGTATAGAATTCCATTTATTTTAATTTACCTCCAAATAATTTATAATACTCCCTCGTCATGCATTGTCTAGCAGAGCCTCTATTAACATAAATCTAAGAATCATGCACCACTGAATATAAATCTCCTCATTAAAATTCTATAAAGATATGGCTTTGTTAAATCGAAGTGTATTCGATAAAATTCAGAAACATAACTAAGTGGCAAAAACCAGTTCCCACGAAAAGAAAGCATGTAACAGGACATTCCCCAGGCAACTATGATTTAAATTTGCGTGGTCAATATATCCACCAGCGCACTAGCTGAATTGACCAAGTTAATTGATACAATTATTTTTTTCTTTTTTTTTCTTTTTTTGTTAATGAAACGAACATATATAAAAACCGGAATCCTTAATCCTAGAAGAACCAGTTCAAAACTCTTTCAATCTTCGTTGTCATGGATCATGAGTTGAAGTTATTAGGAACTGTGACACATTCTTTTCCATGTCCAATTTCCAAGTCCAATTTCTCTGTGTTGTTCCCCTTCTGCAATTCCACCTTGGTAGGCTCTTCCGTCACTCTCCTCTTCCAGTATTTGCAGTGGAGAACTAGTTGGAGTATGCCTAAGGGTGTTCCAATCACACTTGGCCCCTGTGACAGATGGAGCATTAACACAACATCCTTAAGATTTGTGAAATTTATTATAGAGAAAGAGTTATGCAGAAAAAGTGTAAAAAAAATTACATTTTTATTTATGTATAATAAATTTATTTATTTTTAAAATAATTATCTTAAAATAATTTATAATTAGATAACATTGTAAATTTACATTATCAATACATAGACATTAAAATTTTTGTAATAATATAATTAATAATTAATTAAATAAACAATTATACACTAACAATATAAATTAACTAATTTTATATCATTATTCAATCATTAATCTAAGTTTATTTATTTTTATGATAATTACTTTAAAAATTATATAAACTATACTTTATGATTGAATAAAATATAAAATGATTATTCATTGTTAATGTGTCATTTATAGACTCTTAAATTAAATATTAGTTATGGTACAAACCGCAATGAAAATGTCCCGAATGAGGAGTCCGTAAGTCAGCCACAGTACACTGGCCAAAAATGAGCAGAAAGATAAAGGTAGTGGCATGAATTCCACACTCTTGGTTTGTATCACTTTCTTCTGCAATAAGGTCAAAAAAATTAAATTATGTAACGATAGGCTAATGACAAAAATAAACATGTTAAGGGTATTTTTTCTTTTATTAGGCTATTATACTTTCCTTATCTATTTCACTTTAATTTCTTAAAGTGATAAATTAGTTTTTCTATTAGATTTTTTTTTTCAAACAATGTTAATTTTAGCTTAAGTAGAATTTGTCATGTGTCACTAAGTGTGATAAACTGATCAAGAATCATTTTAGTCTAATAAAAAAACTTGGAAAACCACAAAATAAGATGAGAAGCACAAGTTTTTTTTTTTCCCTTTCTTTTTTACTAGGATTACTCATGATGGAACTACTCTGTTCACCTGTTTCGGTTTTGCGTTTCCCTGTTTTGTTTAAACTGAAAGAAATATTATATATATTATAAGGAAAAGATGCGTTGCGGTGGGAGACGAAGATGGCTCACCATTACAACCAAAGGAGATGCATACATTGCTATTGACACCCCCAAGCCTATGCTACCCACCAGAAGCTTCCGGTGGCGATGATCCGGGAAGACAAAAGCTGATACAACAGCAATCACACAGAACACTATAAGAACTGGTACTGCTGTCATGGCCACCTTCACCTACAAAAATTTCGAGTTTTTCAGAAGCCATACAATTATGTGAAGCATGCATGTTGATCAAGAGAGAAACTGATTATCTTTTATATCTGATTGAGAACACATAAATTAATATTGTTCAAGCACAAATCTAAATATGTGTTTCTTAAGTCACATGCTTCCTTTTATCTAATTTCTATTTCTTGGTTTAGACTGAGGTGACCATGAAATGAGTTAATATTTTTTATCATCGAAATTGAACACCAGAAGGTTCAACTGAATTAGACTCTTTTGGTAACTAGAGTTAATATTTGACCATTCCCTATGTTTTTGGAAGAAATTTAATATATGATGAAAATTTTCCATGCATGTATCATTGATGTTGCTTGGGTATGAATCCTTTGATTTTGATTTAAAAAATGATGTAAAGTTTAGTAAGATTCTTTTTTTTTTTTTATGCATGTATGGAGAGAAGAACTTAGTCTTAAAAGAGGGTGTTAGAGCATGTATACAAATTACCTTTCCTTTTGGTGTAGAAAACC
This sequence comes from Glycine tomentella, assembly GCA_007407185.1. NCBI lineage: Eukaryota > Viridiplantae > Streptophyta > Magnoliopsida > Fabales > Fabaceae > Glycine > Glycine tomentella. The sequence goes on from PYAF01005505.1 coordinate 526,245, forward strand.
AGAAATAGATGAGAACATAGGCTAGCTCAAAAAGAATCCCAACTCCATTAACTGTGACAAGAGGGAAATTTTCCCACTTGTTGCTTACTACTGGCAATCCATACCAAGTGAAAAGGAGACAATTCAGCAGTGCTATGATGTAAGGAATGCATGAGAACTCCTCTGTGCTTTTCTTCCTTATGACCCTTTTGAAGGTAACCCTGCACAAGCAAAAAGGCCAATGCTAATTAATTTATGATCACTAAAAAAGAGAGAAGATAAAACAACTATTAGTGTGTTCAGTTTAATTATTTCTCGCATTGCAATGCACCTTGAACGCTAGAGTTTCCTCATTTTCCTGAGAGGAAGCTTTGGCGTTCAACGTGCTAAACGCGGATACAAACACAACTTTGGAATGGTGGAATGTAACATAAACATACGTTGGTGCAGCATAAAGGGACACTGAGGCAACATTCCCTGCAAGAAACACCCAAATGTGTCACTTTTTTTGTTGAAGATTTATACTAATGACCAATAATGCTAAGAAGCTAGGGAATGAATGAACAAAGAAGTACCAATAACAGCAACAACCATACGAAGGGTCTCTGCCATGTTAACCTCTTTACTCTATCGTGAAGTGAGAGTGCCACTTAAGAGTTTCTCTCTCTCTCTCTCTCTAATACTAACGGTAAGTTATGTGTACCAATGAAGAGAACCTTTTCAGGATGCTCTATTTATAAGGCTTTGAGGGCACTATTCAACGACAAGTGGCAGTTAAAATATTGCGGTAAAATAAGAATATTATGAAAATAGAATATGAAAAAAAAAAAAAAAAAAAGGAAGAGATGGAGAGAGAGGAAGTGCTGTATGTGTCTTTAATAAACTTGTGGACGCAAAACATTGTTCAAATTGAGAAGCTTTTCTCTCAACTTGCTCAATACTACGGCTAATATAAATTCCCCTTTGTATTTGATTTTTTTTTCTTTTTCCGTTAATTTAATGGCTAATATTACTGTATAGCATGGATTCATATTTGCTACTAACTTTGATGAGAGTGGTAGATGGCACTAGATTTGCACCATCCGTTTTTGACAAAATTTCCTACGTGTGATTTCAAAAATTGAAACAATCTAGAATATTGTTGTTGGCTATATATGTTCCTTCTTTATTTTTATGGGTATGATTTGATAAAGTGTGCCTTCTGCTTTTATGTTGCTAAAGCATTAATAATACCAATAATGCGTTAAAAAAACATTACTAAATGAAGTGCTCTCTGCTCTTTTGATGATGTGGCTCCCATTTTCTAGAGATATGGGAATTTAATCGGCATGCCACGGATTGAGTTTATTGTGGATTACTGCTTCAGAATTTACTCTGTAGAATAAAAACTTTTTTTTTCATCTTCATGTTTTTTCAAGTATTAAGAAAGCAAAAAAAGAGAAAAAAAAAATATCTTGCTCCATAAGGCAAAGTTTTTGTTTTTCATTCTTCCATGTCAATAGGGTGTGGCATGGTATTATCATTGGTATCACACTTTGTTTGTCTTCTACAGTAAGCAAATACGTGTGTATCAGATGCACCAATTCTAGTTATTAGCTAAGCCAATAACCCAATGGGAACATCCAATGGAAAAGGAAATAACGATCAGATTGTACAATTGCATGATATAGATTTTATTATATTATTCTCATTCACGCATCACCAAGAATTCTTTGAACCTTACAAAGAAGAATTTCTAGTATATGGAATATAAAAAAACTCATCTGACAGAAAGGATTTCAGTGATGCGCAGTTAACCAACTCAGTTGCTCAACACTATTCCAGTTCACTGCTAAAATAAAGTGGGTTTATCTTGGAAGATGATGGTGATGCCTCAAGATTATGAAAGAAAAAATTATGGTAACCACAAATTAAGGTGGGAATCATTCTGATAATGAAATACCGATCGATACTTCAATTTACTTTACGTACATATCTGTATCCTATACATATTTAATACCAATACATTTGGATACTTCTCTGATAAGTATGAACAGTATGGTTGACGTATCCAAGCCTAATAGAAAATTTATGAAAATTCAGTTAAGATACGTACGTGAGATCTATAAACATGTATAATATAAAAACATGAAGAAATATTCATTCATGAACTAAAAATGAAAATTTTCCTCTTTGTAAATCATTTCAAGATAGGAATGAGATTAATAATATTATTTATAAATAGTAAGAAGTAATTTATAGTGACAATGATTTATAATTTTTTTATTTATTTTTAGTAATGTCCAAAAAATATATTTTTATTTTTTTTAATTTAGATAACTATGTTATTGATGTGAATATTCATTAACTTTGTTAACTTTGTTGATGATTAATTTATGTCAAAAATTTATTTTATCATTTTTAGTTAAATATCTTTTTTAATCCCGATTTTCATTCACAAAGTTAAAGTTGAAAACCTTATTTAAGAGACTGAGCATGTAGACCTTATTAGTATATATTCTTAATCAGAATTTATATAACTATGATTATACATGTATCATGTTCTATGAATTTTTATATATATCTAAATAGTCTTAAATTAATGTTTGAAATTCCTGATAAATCTTTTTTTTTTAAATATCTAATAATTTTGTTGTTATATAGGATCTCAAATCTTTCCAACATATATGTCAATAGTTAAGATAATCATCATTTAATCTATAATAAAAACTTAAAACAAAAAAATTAATATATCAAAAATTTAATACAACCAAAAAATCTATAAAAAAACTAAAATAAAAATCAATAACTTTTTAAAAACTTAAACATATTTAAGTCATCTAAACATATATCTTACCCATATCATATCAAGTGCATTTTTAAAATTACCGTATCATTGTATTGAATACGTATGTATCCAATACTCGCATCGTATCTGTATATCATGTTTCTGGTTAGACATATACCCTCCTAAAATTCAACGCGAACCAGCCAGAAAAACAAATTTGTTAATTAGGATGTGATCTTAAAGCCCTTTTTTTGTTAGTCTTGTCAATGTACCCTCTAATTTGCTAATGGCCTTAACAGACTGGAAATTAGATATCCGCAACCCAGTCCACAGGGCAAAGGGTTTCTGATGCTTCCTGTGTGTTTGGTTCTGCATTTGTGATGCTGTGGTATTAGGCAAGAAGAATATTATTATTTAATGACTTAGAATAGGCTATGTCGTAGCTAGCATCGTTTGTCCATACAAAAATCCTCTCCAGTTACATGTTTCAGCTGCAGCTAGCCACTGTGTCAAATTTACAGCACCGCTTTCTTTTGACTTGAATGATCGTATACAGTGCAACTTTTATGATGTACAGTGCAGGTGGGGCCAATTTCTCCATTACAAGGGAACTTATAATAAAGAATAATTTTTGTAATATGATATTGGTATCAAATAATTAAAAGACATGATTAATTTTTTCGAATTTTTTAAAATAAATATAAGATAAATATTTTCCTTTAAATATAATTTATTTCATATACAAAAATAAATGAAACTTTCAACTTTGAATTACATATAAATAGTATATCTTAGCTAACTTACCCTTAGACATTTTATCTTATTTTTTTAATTAAAAGTAAAGTTTATCTTAATAACTTTGGATATATAAAGATAATTTTAAACTTATTTTATTTTTAATCGTATTTTTTGGATTAAGTCTTTATTAATTTTATTAATGATTAGTTTTTATTACCTATAAGATTTGAACTTAGATTTTGTTTAATGAAACTGAATCATATTTCATTTGGACCAATTATATGTTTATATATATCTTAAACTTGTTATTAATTGTTGGAGTAAAATTTTAATTTTAATTACCTCCTTAAATCATTTGTCCTCATTTTTATTTATTTAATTTAATTTCCAAACTATCGTTAAGAAAATAATTTATTTTTGATATATCATTAGTAAATATTTTTATATCATTAATTAAATATAAATTATTTTAGAAATAATTTTTAAGTAATTATTAAATATTAATAGTTTTTAGTTATATAATGATATATTATTAAATGTCAATGTAAAAATATTATACTGTTGGTGTATTTCAATCAAATTCCTAAAAATTAATATTTCAGCAAAAATAAATAAATAAAATTAAGATAAATAAAATAGGTGATTTCAATTGTAAAATGTAAGTATGTAAAGCTAAAAAAGTATGTGTAATTAAAATATAATTAACTGAAATTGTTAAAAAAATTATATTATTTTTAATCAGACATTTTTTTGAAGAATTAATCAGACGATTTGGAAATTTTAAAGTAAAATGATATTATATTTTACCAAGAAATTTTATTTGTCTATTTGAATTGACCATTGATCCAATATCCACTTTTGATCTACATTACTCGTGGAGTATTGATTTTCGAGGAGGGGATGCTTCTTTTTGTGCGATAAGTGATTAGTAATTCAGGATATATAATCACATCATCTATAATTTTAACTAATAATCATATGACATATTAATAATTAAAAATATATTTATTAAATTAAAAATATATTCAAAAATTATTAAACAAAATTAATTGTATTATTTTTTAATTTAAAAAATTAAATCAATTTAAAATATTAAATTATTTACATGTCATATATTTTGTTGGTTAAGATCATAAATAAGGTACTGTTAATAAATCAACTAATAATTTATCGTCTTGTGCACACAGTGTGTTTTACTTCCCAAGACAAAATATCTATATTTGAGAACACAGAATATGTTCCTAGCTAACCCCAATTAAAAGAAAACATTGCTAACGCGTAGTGTTTTTGTGAAGCACAAAATCCACACTGACGTTGACACTATTATAGTAACACATACACGCTTTTTTGTCACATGCATATGCAAACAAAAATTGGGACTTGGATTTTTATGTACCGAATAACTTCTATATTCACCAAAAAATAATGGATGGGAATTCACCAGAAATTAAAGAACAACTTCTATATGAATTTTAATTTCGAAGAGAGATGGAGATCTCATGACAGAATTGATTTGTCTCGATCAAGCAGGAAACCATAGTCTCTGGATCAGCCTATTCCAATCTTATCATTTTTTTTTTTAATAAAGCATTCTCCTTTTGATATTTCATGGCTAATTTTTTTCCCTCTAGATTCACCTAATTAAATTTTATTTTAGTTTAATAATAACATGTGATAGGGATAAAAAAGATGAAACTCTAGTTGCGAGAGGGAATAAAATGACTGCATACTAACGGGCGAAGGGAAATTAAATATCTTTGTCCTGTCATCCATTACTTGCAACGTTTTTCTTGCTTTTTTATTTTTTATTTTTTGTTTTCCATATTTCTGAAGTTACCAATCAAGTTTCTTCCAATCCCTTTTCAAGTCCACATGTGCAAAACCTTTTTCCAACTTCTAGTAATTTCTGTCTCGACTAACAACAGGGTCTGCACCTAAAAAATCAAAATTTTATTTTGGGTCCATGATGAAGTTGACTTTGCATAGAAACCCCATAATATTTTTAATAATAATACTATTATGATGAATCAGAAGCCACTAGCGTAACTATTAAGTGATATATATGGATATATGCTGTTGTAATAGGAGGCATATCAAAACAATAAGTAATTCCTACATTATGTAGTTACATGCATTTCCATGTATCCATGTATGAACACACAACTGAGCTACTGCCCTGTAGATGGCAATATGTATCCACGAATACACATGGCATCTATCATTTTCACTTTGGTCTTTCTTCCATACTTCAGAGTTTTGGTTAAACATCAGAGCTAATCATGCATGCAGCCTCTTGATTTAATTAATCATTCGGTGGTCATGGGTACGTGCACTTTTCTTTAATTTGGTCTCTACCTTCTTTAGGTTAGGAAAAAATGTTGGTTGTTTTATTCTTGAAGATAGGAATGTCTAACTTAAGATAGGAATGTCTAACTTAATAGCTAGTAGATTAATTTTGGATGAAGGATTCTCTTCAAGGTATCTATGGAAGAGATACCCCTAGATTAAACAGATCACTGTGCACTTTGGTATTGATACAACGTTTAGTTAATGGGGGTGGTGTGTGTGCACAGTGATAGCGTAACAATAGAGTAGAGAGAGAATCCCTATACCTGTGAGCGTACCTCTTATTTATAAAGGTGTTACCTCTAGATTAGTTGCTGCCACATCTTGATTGGATAAGCTAAAGACTCTGATTGTTAGGATTAGGATATCTATTTATTGGGATCTCCTCCGATGACTGTTATACGCATTGTTGGGATCTCTTCAGTTATTGTTAAGATTCTGAGCTAATGGACCCTTAATGGGCCTCACTGTAGTGGGACACCTTATTAGCTTATATGCTGGGTCCATAACTGTTGCCCCACAGCCTGGCTGTCGAGGCTTCTAGGCAGTCGGGGTGTATTAGTTGATACAATCCCATCTTCTAGTTTTGACAGGCTCTAATTTGCGCACACTGTTTCCCTCAAGTGGTTTGTTGATTTGTGTCTTTTCTTGACATTGATTTATATGACCATCCTTAATAGGGATGGTTGATCCCGATTTTTCGTATATTCTAGGTTGTTTCTTTATTGCTACCCTAACTGTCCATATCCAAGTACTGCATGCATTTTGGTCCCCCTGAATTTGGACAGTCGCAAGGGCTCCACGTGTCTCACATCTGGAATAGGGAATGTCTTTCTTGAAGTTGCTTTTTACAGCTGTCTTATCATTAGTAATAGCACACTGTAGGCATTCAATGCTACGTTGCTTCACAATGCGCGCTAATTATGAAATTCTGAATTGATTTTCTTTTTTGACCCCAAACGTAACGCTTTGTACCCCTCTGACGGTTACACTTGCGTCCCCCCTTGTGTGTGTGTGTGTATATATATATCCTTTTATTTTCATTTGCATTTTCCTCCTCCTTTGCTTCTTCTTTCTGCGTATCTCTTTGCATTTTCTGAGCCCTCATTTCTGCCATTCCCAGCATTTCATTACTTAAGCTTTAGGAAATCCTCGCAGAAACAGGTACCCCCACTACCATTAAACTTCTTGATTTCTCTTTTGCTTCGATTGTAGTTTGTTGGTTCCTCTTGGGGTGATTTCCATCTTTGGTCATTTTCTGGATTTTGTTTTTTTGCTGCAAATATTTCGATTCTTTGGACAATTTTCTTGCAAAGTTTCTATTTTAAATCATTTATAATGAACATTTCTCCCGAAGAAGAAGCAAGATTACGCCAAACCATTCCCCCTAGGGTTGGGTATTGGTTATTTGGTTTTCCCCTTCCAAAATAAGAAAGGGGAAAGGCTCTACTTCGCTCACATAATCGTGGGATTGGCAGAAAAAAGAAAATTAAAGTTCCTGAAAATAAAATTCCTTTAGACAAGACTAAGGTTCGATTTGACACTAGGGCTTCCCCTATATGTCCTTCCCCTTTCTCTCCGGGCTCTGAACTGAAGAGTCCGAATTCTTCGTTGTCCCAAGGTAGTGTTACTTTTACCTTAGAGAACCTGGCTTGGAAACCCAGTTCAACCCGTGTTTCAACTGCATTTATCAAAGCACCAAACTTTTTGAATCCAGCTGCAACTCCATGGCTGAATCGTTGCTTGGGTCTTGTCGTCACAACTAGATCCTTGTCCGTAAATCGAGTCTCGCCAAGCCAAGTAACGCCATTTTTGTGCCGAGTAGTTGTTAGGGATTTTTCACCATGGCAAGCGTACCATTTTGTCGTTGTAAGTTTCAAAATTTATAAAAGTTCGTCTCCACAGGGATTTGGGTTTACGTCGGTTGATTAAAATTAACAGTTTAGTAGTTTATATACAGATGATAAAAAGCGAAAATTCATTTGTTGTTTTTGCGTAAAATAAAGATAACGGAAAACAAATAAACGATTACGGGAAATGAAATAAATAAACGGATACAAGTCAAGTAAGTATAGGATTGGATTTCGTCTTGCTTATCCCTTTTAATTGATTTTACCTATGCATGTTCTATTCTTATTGCCGCACACGTCTAAGTAACCCTAATTCGATTCCTCGCAATTACGGTCCTATGGATATTTTACTAAATATCGATCCCTCGCATATTTAATTAAATACCTAAGCATTAAGAGCTTAATCACGTGTTTAATGCGATCGAAACATTAAGCCCTATTCCTAGCAACGTAACGTAACGAGTGATTAAATTCAGTTCAATCCCTAAATTTACTTTCCAGTCGCCTTTAGGGTTAATTTCATGAACTAACGGTTAATTAGAATCAAGTATTAAGCGTAGAATAAAATCACCAACAAGAAATAGAACAATGCATAAATAATTAAAAAAAGCATAGGGATAAGAAGAGTACGTCCAATCCTTAGGAAAGTTTAAG
>PYAF01005505.1:534678-544710 GCA_007407185.1 Glycine tomentella
GCATTTAGGCGAGCTAAAGCCTGTTGTCTTGGAACTTGAACTCGCCCAGGCGAGTGAAATGCACTATAGTTGGTCGCTTGGGCGAGCTTATAGCTTAATGGTGAAGTTTTCTTTGGGCTTTGTGGATTCTGGGCCTAATTTGCTTGTGGAACTTCCCATACTTGCTGTGCACACCCCATGCTCCTAGTTTCGCAAGCTTGGTTCTTCTGTAACCTTCAAACCTAGCAAAATTGAACCAATTAATTGGACGAAATCTTTTCGAAACATAAAAGCATGACTTACCTTTACATAATCATCATTTGACTAGGTTTCTAGGGTTATCTTGTGACTAAACCAGTTAAAATAATGGATAAGTGTCATATTGTAATCCTATTTTTACTGAAATGTGGCACTTATCAACTCCCCCCAACCTAGAATCTTGCTTGTCCTCAAGCAAAGGTAAAGATATCATGCTTTGACAAGAATCAACTTAATCTTTGATCAGAACAGATTTTTCAAAAAGTAGTTAACCTTGATATTTTGAGAAAACAATTTGATGGATTTTCATGAAATCAAAATGAGGTTAAAGTCAAATTTACACTTCATTTCAAAAAGACCTCAGAGGAAACATTTGACTGATATTAAACAGAGGAAAACCTCTCAATAAGTGTTTAATTCTCCCAAAGGTAAGTGTTTACTCTCACATCCATCACTGATATATCATAGGTAAAATTTGCAGTTCATTTCCCATCAAATCATAATACATACTCATCATGGATCATTAGGTCGTTTATGGCTGGGCTTTGGCTAGAAAGAAATCTTGGTTTTTCTAGATATTCAAAAGACCTTAGGACTAGGAGAGCAAGCTAGAAATATAGACAATTAGATCTTTTACTTCCTATTCCTTTTCTCTTTTCCAAGACATCTTATTTTTATCATTTTCCCAACTTTTCTTTTTCAAGGAATTTTATTTCCTTTTTCTTTTTCTTTTCTTTTATTTCTTTTTCATTTTCCTTTTCTTTTCTTTTTCTTTTTCACATGAAAAGCATATAACCACTACTAAAATTCTTTTTCATAACATAACTATCCACAAACATTCTTCCATAACAACTCATTCCCTTTTTGCTCTCCTAACCTTAGGTAGGGTATGGAATTTCCTATCCTAGGTTTAGGGTTCCAATAAAATATTACTGTTTAGGCTTAAAGGGGTTTTCAAAGGATACATCATTTGATATATTTGGGATAGTTTTTTGGCCAGTGGCTTATAAGATGTTCAAAAAAGAAAGATGGCCTAAATCATATCCATGAATCATATGCTTATGACAATTAGAAATTCATGCAAAAATTACTATAGATTATATCAGTGAGATCTCTCTGTGTATAATGTCTGTTTGGATGCACACACTCACTTGGGCTTTTAAGGTCTGTTTTCATGTTTTCTATCAAATCATTTGTTTCCCACTGAAGTTATTTATCAATTTCCATGCAAAAAGACTTTTTACCTTGATTTTGATTTTTCTGAAAAAAAAAACATTTATTTTTGTTTTTCATTTCTCAAGGTTTCCTACAAAAAACTTCATTTTTGTGGTTCTGATCTTTAAAAAAAGTTTCAAAATATTTTCAGTTGATTCATTTCAAAACACCATATGTTAAGAAAATTTTCTATTTTTACCCAAAAAATTTTGTCCTAAGTTACTATTTTATTTACAAAATTATGTTATATGCAAAAAGTGTAACTTTATCAAAAAGTGTTTTTCTAGTGCACATTCCCAAAAATATTGTCTAACTGTGCACCATTCCATTATAAGCTATATGCAACAAAAAAGTAACATAATTACGACAATTCACATAACAAAAACACATAATACTATTCATATATAAAAAGTACCCATAAAATTGCAAGTGCATAAACCACAGTATGCAAGTATATATACAAAAACCATAAAGAAAGCGATAAATGAATTAAAAAGAGTGTCACAAATTTTGGAGATCCGTCAGATAAGATCCGCCAAATATGCTGCCAAGTCTTGCTCTACATCATCCGCAGCCTCTCCTCCTTCTGCTGCAGGTTCTTCAACTGCAGGGTCCTGTTGGGCTGTGGAGCCCCCCACCTCCTCCTGAAAAATAGGCCTGTCCCTAGGCCATGCCACATGTGCTCTAAACTGATCGGGAGTAGGCGGCCATGGGAATGGGCTCGGATCCTGTCGATGCTGATGCAGTGTATAGTTGTAGAAACTCTCGTTTAGCTGCATCTGGCCTCTGAAGTTGGCAGCTTGTTGGTCCGCTATATGCTGCATGTAGGTGTGCATTTGAAGCTCCATTCTCTGCATGTGGGCAGAGATAGATTCCAAAGAAGCTGGCTCAGTAGCAGGCTGCTGCTCTACCTGTCTAGCTAAGCAATATTTTTCAATAAAAGCACGATTAATAGGAGGACGGATAGTCCTAGAAGGGTGGACTTGGATTCCAAATAACTGACATAATCCAGTAATGAGAGCGGGGAATCCAAGAGCCCTGTTAGCTCGCTCGAAGTTTAGAGGATGCCTAGTTGGCTCTAAGATAACAAATTGATGAATGACATCGGAAATGATCTGAGCTACATCTATGCTAAGCTGTGTCAATATACTATAAACCAGTTGACACTTACTCATAGGTAGATCGGAGTTGTGGTCACTGGGTAAGATGATGCTTAGCACAAAGGTCATCCATATCTGGGTAATGGTGGTCATGTTATTTCTCATTACCCTTACCCGATTACCTGTGATACTGCGAGCAAAATCAGTACCTGGAATGCAAAGAAGTTGCTGCATGGCTTCTTCATTAAAATAATTTCTCATTTCCATGTACTCGCAGAGTGACCTTCAGGGAAGACAAGTGGATTTCCTAAAAATTGGTTTATGGCATCTGAGTCATAGGGGATCCATTATCCTCTGACAAATGACCTCTTATCACATAGGGCTCCCTCTAGTGGCCATGCATTGGCATAAAACTCTAGAACAATCTCGGGATCAAACTTTTGTAAGGGAGTGGCTAGTGGTCTCCACTTTCTTCTATCAAGTTCATCTGCAAATTCGGTATATTCCTCATTAAACAGTTGAACTCTTCTTTCTTTAAGAAAAGACCAGTTTTGTATGGTTTTGAAGCGGAGTTGGTGGTCCTTGCTCCTAAACCGTTGTTCATCATAAATAAAGTCCTCTGGTGGAGGTGCACTCGTCCCTTCATTTCTAGCTCTTTTATGTTGGAGTTTCTTTGGGGCCATCAGATTAAATCTGAAATATTCACTCAAAAATAATTTCAGCATTTTTAATAAGCAGGATGCAAGACAAATACAAGACATGGCAGCCATTGTGATATCAATTTTCCACAAAATTCCTCTATTTTTAATGCACAAGGTAAATCAATGAAATCAACATTTTTGCTTTCTTTCATATTTATGCACAATACAATCATGTTTAAGACACAAAACTAAGTGTTGGAATTCCACAAACCATAACCTTGGTAATTTAGTGTCGAATTATGTCAAAATAAAAGGCTATGTCTTTCACACAAAATGCACATATTGATGGTTTCATTACATGTTGTGGCCTAAATTATGATCAATGTGACATGTGAATGTATTTAGGACCAGTTTTGTGAACCATAAATATGTATTATAGAAGCTGATTTCTTTGTGGCAAAATAACAAACACCTTGTGTGCACTTAAGTTTTGGACCTTGAAATGGTTAGTGTGACACATAGCTATACCAAAATTTTCAAAGAAAGGAGAGGTAAGGGTGACCAATTACACGTATGTACAGCCAAGCACTCAAAACATAACAAACCATGTGCACTAAATGTAAAACCTATTTTAAGTTTTTGTGTAAAATGAAGGCAAAAAGGTCACTACATACCATCGTAGTAACCTACAAAAGAAGAACAAGACTTAGAAATTTAGTAGATGCAGAAAGAGGTACTTACTTGTAATCAAAAAGCAAGGAAAATGAATGAGATTGAAGGTGCACAATTGTTTGGGCGAGTTAGATGGATAGGGGAGAAGAAATGGACAGCCAAGGTAAGATGCAAGTGAAGATAAAGGTCAAAAATCACAAAAGAAAAAGGCTTTGTACCTTGCTGTTTGTAGTCTGCACGACTATGCTCGCCTAGGCGGCCAATTTAGCCTAGCTTCACTCGCTTGGGCGAGTTAATGATCCCTTATTTTTTTTTAGGGATAAGAAATATTGTACTATGTTAAAGTATTTACTTATTTATATTCTATCCTATATTCACTATTTTTTAGAAATATATATATATACCTATATATTTATTAAAAACATAAGCGAAGATTTAAAAACATACCTGACTAGGTTGCCTCCTAGAAGCGCTTCTTTTACGTCGTATTAGCTGGACGCATAGCTGCTCAAACATCTTGAAGTTGTATTACTGTGGTGAACCTTTCAAATTCACCACCTAGATATGGTTTGAGTCTGCTTCCGTTGACAGTCCATGTTCTTTTTGTACTGGGGTCCTCGAGTATCACAGCTCCATGTGGCTTGACTTCCTTTATAATGAAAGGTGCGGACCATTTAGACTTCAGCTTTCTTGGAAATAATCTCAGTCGAGAATTAAATAACAAAACACTTTGTCCAGGATGAAAATTTCTTTTCACAAGCTTCTTATCATGATAAATTTTAACTTTTTCTTTGTAAAGCTTGGAATTCTCATAAGCTGAGAGCCTCATTTCTTCCAGTTGGTGCAACTGTAGCTTCCTTTGTTCACCTGCAAGGTTAGTGTCAAAATTAAAGAATTTTAAGGCCCAGAAAGCTTTATGCTCCAACTCTACCGGTAAATGGCAGGATTTGCCATAAACTAACTGAAATGGAGTAAGCCCAGTAGGTGCTTTAAAAGCAGTCCTATATGCCCATAAAGCTTCATCAAGTTTTTGGGACCAATCCTTGCGTGACTGAGTAACTGTCTTCTCTAGAATTCTTTTAATTTCTCTGTTGGAAACCTCAGCTTGCCCATTGGTTTGTGGGTGATATGGAGAAGCTACTTTGTGACGAGCATCATAGTGCTGAAGGACCTTTTGAAGATGAGCATTACAGAAGTGTGATCCTCCGTCAGTGATGAGTACACGCGGTGTTCCAAATCTAGCAAAAATATTTCTTCAAGAAGCGAATAACTGTTTTTGAATCGGCTTTTTGCACAGCTACTGCTTCAACCCATTTGGTCACATAATCCACTGCTAGCAAGATGTATTCATTAGAGTATGAAGATGGAAATGGACCAATGAAATCAATTCCCCAATAGTCAAAAGCTTCAACTTCTAAGATATTTTGTAAGGGCATTTTATTTCTTTTTGATATTCCTCCGGTCCTTTGGCAGCTATCACATCTCTGTACATATTCATGGGCATCTTTAAACAATGTCAGCCAATAGAAACCTGCTTGCAGAACCTTTGCTGCAGTTCTTTCTCCATTGTAATGCCCTCCATAAGGTGAATTGTGACAGTGCCACAGAATGTTCCTTGCCTCATCTTGGGTCACACATCTTCTCAAAAGGTTATCTGCACCTATTTTGAAGAGGTAAGGATCGTCCCATACAAAGTACTTAGCATCATTGAGAAACTTCCTCCTTTGGTGCCAAGAATAATCTTCCGGAATTGCACCGACTGCCTTGAAATTAGCCATTTCTGCAAACCATGGCCTTTCTGAGATATGTAGGAGTTTCTCATCGGGGAATTCTTCTCGAATTTCTAGATCTGGGGTGGCTTCATGGGTGAGTCTAGACAGATGATCAGCCACATAATTCTCACACCCTTTCTTATCCTTGATCTCTAAATCAAATTCCTACAACAATAGAATCCATCGGATAAGATGAGGTTTAGAATCAGTTTTAACCAGCAAGTACTTGATTGCAGCATGATCCGTATAAATCACCACTTTGGATCCAATGAGATATAATCTAAATTTTTCTAAGGCATACACTATGGCAAGCAATTCTTTTTCCGTAGTTGCATAATTAATTTGAGCATCATTTAAAACCTTACTTGCATAGTGTATGACATGAAAAACTTTATTCTTCCTTTGACCCAAAACCGCTCCCACCGCGTAATCACTTGCATCTTCAAAATCAAGATTCCAATCTGGTGCAGTGATTACTGGTGCGGAAACTAGTTTTTGTTTCAAAGTTTCAAAAGCATGTAAACATAAATCATCAAAATGAAATGAGAGCTTGTGACCTAATACAATACCTTCAGTCACCATAAAGTGGCACTTTTCCCAATTAAGCACAAGGTTAGTTTCAATACAACGTTTCAAAACAGTATCAAGGTTAGACAGACATGTATCAAAAGAAGTACCAAAAACTGAGAAATCATCCATGAATATTTCAATGCTTTTCTCAACTAAATCAGAAAAGATGGAAAACATGCATCATTGAAAAGTAGCGGGTGCGTTGCATAAACCAAATGACATCTTTCTATATGCAAAAATACCAAAGGGGCAAGTAAATGCAGTTTTCTCTTGGTCTTGTGGATCAACACAGATTTGGTTATATCCAGAATATCCATCGAGAAAACTATAAAATTTCTTACTTGCTAGCCTCTCTAGCATTTGATCCATGAAGGGTAAAGGAAAATGATCCTTCCGGGTGGCGTTGTTGAATTTTCTATAGTCAATGCACATCTGCCATCCAGTGACAATACGTGTAGGAATCAGCTCATCTTTATCATTCTTGATTACTGTCATACCACCCTTCTTTGGCACCACTTGAACAGGGCTTACCCATTGGCTATCTGATATCGGGTATATCATGCCTGCTTCTAACAGCTTTACTACTTCTAACCCATCTTTCTTGTGGAAGAATCTTCTAGAGTCGGAAATAACTTCATCGAGAATGTCAACTCTAAAACATTCTTTCTTATCTACTGGGTGCTTGATGGCTTCAAGAACATTAAATTGAACTTGATCATCATGAACTCTGACAGTGAGCTTTCCCTCATCAACATCAATCAGCACCTTAGCAGTCTTCATAAAAGGTCTACCAAGAATCAATGGAACTTCACTGTCTTCATCCATGTCCATAACTACAAAGTCGACTGGGAAGAAGAATTTGTCGACTTTCACCAATACATCTTCAATAACGCCATATGGATGCTTGATTGATCTATCAGCTAACTGCAGCGTCATCCTGGTAGGCTTAATAACAACCTCTCCTATCCTCTTAACCATGGATAATGGTATAAGGTTGATGCTTGCACCTAAGTCAAGAAGAGATTTCCCCACAGATAATCTACCAATTGTTACAGGAATTGTAAAGCTACCTAGTTCTGGGAGAGTCTTTTGGATGATAGCACTGCATCCTGCATCCAGCTCTATGGTCTCCTCGTCGGTGTATCTTCTCTTTTTAGTTAGGAGATCCTTCATGAACTTGGCGTATGTTGGCATCTACTCCAACGCCTCAGAAAAAGTAATGTTTATTTGTAACTGCTTGAAGATGTCAAGGAAACGTTTGTATTCCCTTTCCTTTGACTTCTTGGATGGAGCATGTGGATATGGCATATGTTGGACTGGTGGTGGGGTTAAGGCTGCCTTGCCTTTGTCACTCCTTTTCTTTTTATCCTCACTTGTCACTTTTCTCTCAATTTTCTCATTAGGTTCATCCTCTTCTTTTTCTTTTTCACTTTCTTTTTCTAACTCATCATTTTTCTCTACATTTTCTTCATTTTTCTTTTCTTCCTCATCATTTCTACCCACTACAGTACCCCCTTCTAGTGATAATCGCTTTACACTGCTCCTTGGGATTGACTTGGATATTTGCAGAGAAAGGTCCACCTCCATTATCAGCTAACTGCTTTGCAAGCTGCCCCACTTGAACTTCTAAATTGTTGATAGAAGCTTCAGTGTTCTTTTGGTTGGTGATGGACATTTGCATGAATTGTGTCAGGGTGTCTTCCATCTTTGTCAATCTATTGGACTTAGCTTGTTGTGGTGGATTTCTATTTGAAGGACCTGAAAAAGAATTAGAAGAACTACCAAAGGAGTTGTTAGGAGGACCTGCAAAAGGAGGGTTAGTGGGAATATAAGCATTATTATTTTGCCTCCAATTGTAAGGTTGATTAGAACCTGGACCACCGCGATATCCTTGGTAATTTCCTTGGTAGTTTTGAGGTCTTGACTGATTTTGCATGTAGTGCGCTTCTTCTTTTTGTGGAAAATCACCGGGTACCATGCAATGGCCATTCTGATGGTCTCCTCCACAAAAATCACATCTCAGATTTTGAACTTGATAGGCTGAATGAGATTTTTGTGAGCTTCCTTGCTGAAGTTGAGGAATTTGGCCTATTTGTTTTGTTAAGGCCTCTAGTTGCTGGGTCAAGAGCTTGTTTTGAGCCAAGATGGCACTTTGAGTGTCAAGCTCTAGTACGCCTTTCCTTTGAATGGGTGACCTATCATGGTGAGACTGATAGTCACTTGCAGCTATTGAATCAATGATTACTATTGCTTCCTCAGGACTCTTTGACATCATGGTTCCCCCAGTTAAAGCATCTAAGATCATCTTGGTTTGAGGCCTCAAACCACTGTAGAAGATATGCAACTGAGCGGCGTCATCAAAATTGTGGTTTGGGCATCTTCTCAATAGTGATTTAAATCTTTCCCAAGTCTCACAGAGAGGTTCATCTACTCCTTGAGAGAAAGTGGCAATGGCGGATTTTGCACTGATGAATCTTGAAGGAGGGAAGAATCTGGTGATGAATTTCTCCTCCAAATCGTCCCACGTGCTTATACTTTTGTTCGGTTGAGATTGAAGCCATGTTTTAGCTTTACCTGTCAAAGAAAAAGGAAAAGCTCTAAGGTAAACAGCTTCGGCGTCTTCATCTGATGCTCCCATTGTACTGCATAGCTCCATGAATGTAGATAAATGCGTGTAAGGATCTTCATGGTCTAGCCCAGCAAATGGATGTGAGCCAATGAGACTGAGTAGTGTTGGCTTCAACTCCACAACCTTGTTGTTGAAAGGAGGAATGACTATGCTGTTGTAGTGCTTGGGACCTTGTTGATAAGCATAGTCAGCAAGAGTCCTCCTTATTGGTCTATTTTCTTCTCCGGCACGATCAGCCATGTTGTCTTTTATTTGGTGAAGGAGGGTCAATAGACGAAGTCCCCTCAGAGTGCTTGTCAGATTCTTGTTTCTTTTTCTTTCTGTTCTTCCTTTCGGTTTTGGAGATTTCAGGATCAAAATGAAGCTTATCTGCAGACTTATCTCGCATAAAGAGAAAGGAAAGAAACTACAAGATTCTTGTTAAGCACAGAGGTTTCTTTAAAAGAACAAGGAAATATATATATACATACACAAACAGGAAATAAAGAACAAGAAAATACTAAACTGAAATTTAAACAACTTAAGTAAACAAGCCAAATCCCCGGCAACGGCGCCAGAAACTTGTTAGGGATTTTTCACCACGGCAAGCGTACCATTTTGTCATTGTAAGTCTCAAAATTTATAAAAGTTCGTCTCCACAGGGATTTGGGTTTACGTCGGTTGATTAAAATTAACAGTTTAGTAGTTTATATACAGATGATAAAAAGCAAAAATTCATTTGTTGTTTTTGCGTAAAATAAAGATAACGGAAAACAAATAAACGATTACAGGAAATGAAATAAATAAACGGATACAAGTCAAGTAAGTATAGGATTGGATTTCGTCTTGCTTATCCCTTTTAATTGATTTTACCTATGCATGTTCTATTCTTATTGCCGCACACGTCTAAGTAACCCTAATTCGATTCCTCGCAATTAAGGTCCTATGTATATTTTACTAAATATAGATCCCTTGCATATTTAATTAAATACCCAAGCATTAAGAACTTAGACGTAATGTAACGAGTGATTAAATTCAGTTCAATCCCTAAATTTACTTTCCAGTCGCCTTTAGGGTTAATTTCATGAACTAACGGTTAATTAGAATCAAGTATTAAGCGTAGAATAAAATCACCAACAAGAAATAGAACAATGCATAAATAATTAAAAAAAGCATAGGGATAAGAAGAGTACGTCCAATCCTTAGGAAAGTTTAAG
>PYAF01005505.1:544810-556690 GCA_007407185.1 Glycine tomentella
TCATCGTCCTAAACAAGTTTCTCAACTGGACCCTGGGCTAATTCTAGCCCCATCTCAGCATGGGTCACAAAACTCAGAAAACCCCAAACTCACAGAGACCCAAGAGAATTCGAGTTTCTTACCTCAGTGGCGATCAGGAAGACTTCAGAACTGCTTCCTCAAGCTTTGTCGTCAGTCTTCTGCCTTAGGTCTCGCCTATATATTCTCAAGTTCTCTGAGGTTTCTCTCTAGAGAACTCAAACTCTCACACAAATGGGGTTCCAAACAAAAGGATGAAGGATTTCAGCTTTCTGATCGGTTCAAACGCAGTTATATGTCGTGGGTAAGTGTTTATGCTAGTGTCTAAGGTCTAGGGAAGCTTGGAAGCTCCTCTAATGGAGGTTTAGGTCAGAGGGGAAGAAGAAACCATATTTTCCCCAAAAATCTCGTAAAATGGCCTTTAAATTTTGGTTCTGCCGACGTTCCCACGCTAGTCGCGCCGCATTTCACGCTACCCACTTGGGATGGCAGACAGAAAATGCCATTTCTAAGCCACTTCCCACGCGACTCGCGCCGCACTTCACGCGACCCACTTGGGATGGCAGACAGAAAATGCCATTTCTAGGCCACTTCCCACGCTACTCACTTGGGCATCCACGCTACCCACTTGGGAGGCCAGACAGCATTGGCATTTTTGCACATCTGGCGCGGGTCGCGCCACACTTCACGTGGGTTGCGCCGCAGGCCAGAATAGCCTATTTCCACTCTTTCTCAAGCGTTTAAGCCTCCTTTCAAGGGATTCCAAGGACTAATAATATCTCCTCATTTATAAGCTTCATCCTAAGCTTATAACGTGCTTAATCCAGGCTTAAACATATGTTTAAAAATTCAAGATATTACACTTCCTGATTCTACCAAGAATATTGACGGATCTAAGGACATCATCCTTATCTCGGATGATACCTCTAGTACAACAAACTCTCCTCCCAACCAAAACTATCCTTCTACAGGTATGTCACTGTTTTACTGATTTTTATTTCTTTGACTTAGGTATTTATGGACCTATCGTCAGCGGAACTAGTTGTCGAGTCCCAATCTGCTGGATCGTATTCTAGTTCCCCTTCTTCTTCCATGATTTCCAAGTTCCCATGGGTAACCCATGAAGTACTGCGCACATTGTCTGAGCTGGATTCTAAGGACGTTGCCGCACTCCGTGTCGGTAATCAGGAGACTTTTAACGTGCGCCCCCCTGACGTAGACGAGCCTATCTGTTCTTTTAGGGAGGGGAATAACCCTTCTTTTTTCTTTTTCTACAAATATTTAATTACCCGAATAGGGATCCTTATCTGAGTTTCAAATGAGTATTTTAAATCATCTTCATTTGGCTCCCTCACAACTTCATCTGAACAGCTGGGGTTTCATATAATCTTTCGAACATTTTTATCAACAATTGGAAAATCGCAAATACCATTCCGCTTTTTTTCTATTATTTTACTGTCCAAACTGGTAGGACAGGTAGGGAACCCCTGAATTGGAAAGGATGGACATCCATCCGGGGTCACACTGAGCGTAAGCTCTTTCATGTATATACGGACTCTTTTAAAAATTTTAAAAGCAAGTATTTCAAAGTTGTTGTCGAACCCGGCAAACAACATTTTTTCCTTTGTTCCACTGAGTCTAGGGATGTAGAGTGGAAATTTCCACTCTATTCGTCTCACACCCACCATGAGTTTTCTCCTTCCACTTACCGTTTTGATGAAACGGATTTGTCGAATTCTGATGTTTTCTCGGTTACCCGGATATCTGCTTATAAGGAAGCTCACGGTCATCCCAGCGCTGCTTTCTTTATTCGCAAATATCGATTCGGGTTTCCCGCACAATCGAGTATGATGATATCCATTTTTATTTGTTATACACGACTTGGCTTGTTTTAACTGTTTCTTTGCTTTTATTTTGTAGTTTCCGATATGGGAAAGCTGCCAGTCTCTACCTCGACTCCGGCTTCCGGTATGGGAAAGCAAATGCCTCCCAGCTCGACCTCTAGCAACCCAGCCGCATCAAAGCAACGATGGCGACCTCAACCCCCTCATTTTCTTGTCATTCTGGAATCTAGGAAAGGTTCTGCGTCCACTGACCCTGGGTCAAAGAAGCAGAAGCTTTCAGAGTCCCACAAGGATAATGCTCCGATTGCTCAAAGGACACTTGTTCAAACAGTCATCTCACCCCTAGCACCTTCTGCTCAGGGAGAAAAACAAGCTCCAGATACCTCTTCTTCCGTTGCAACCGGTTTATTACCTGGGTGCCTTTGGGGGAAGGTTATTTCCGAAGAACTTTTCTATGTTGTTCATGCGACCAAGCATTTCACGGATCTGGTTCCCTTCTCTGATGTTGAAATACAAGAACTTGGCCTTATAGAGCTTAGTGCCATGAAGTGCTTATCCCTGGTTCAAACTTGGGCGACTATGAAGACCAGATATATCAAAACATTTAATGCTCCTTTTGGCTCAGAACACTGTTACGAAGGTGAAGTCTGACATTGATTCTCTACATAAATTAAATGTCGTCAACGTTAAAAATTTTAAGAATTTGAACGTGTTGTATGAGATGCTAGAGAAGAGTCATAAGCAGACTGAGGCGGAGCTGGATTATGCCAAGACTGATTCTGCTAACGTGAGAATTAGTTGTTAGCAACAGTGGAGGGGTCCTTCAACAATACCCTGGATCAAATTCATTGTTTGAACCCCGGAATTGAGCTTAATACTGCCGGTATGCACTTTAAAGCTTTCGTTAATGATGGAAGGTTGATCTCTCCCCCTTCTCCTCGTGAAGATTCAGTGACTCAAGTGGATGAAGATCAGATTCGTGAAGAGGAAGAGGTGATCCCTGTCAATCAAGATGATGACCAAGCTCAGTCTCGAGCAACTTAGGTATTGAAGGGCCAGGATGTCGGTTTTAACTTGTAATTGTTTTCCTTCCTTTTGGGGCCTTTGAGCCCCTTTTGAATTTGTACCTAATATTGTTAGGTTTCATTTTGGTTAACATTTTGCTTAATGTTTTGCTTATCTTTTCCTTGCTTACTGTGTGAATTCAGCCCTTCTTAGAGTTTCGATCACACGCATGAATCCCTAGTATGCCGGATTCTATTAAATGATCTAGCCAAGATCAAAAATATTTTTTGCAGTCTGCATAAATATCCATCTGGTTTCAACGACCAGACACTTTATTGTGCAAAGATTTTTATCTTTGCAACGTGTTCCAGGTTATCATCCCTAAACTTAATCCCGACAAAGATTACTTTGCTACATGTAGAAGTTTGATTTTTAACCAAATATTCCTACATTTCAACCTGATCAGGGTTTAAATAGCATATTTCTCTTTGCCAAGATAATAATTTTGATGCATCATGCACGCGAAATTTTTTACTATGTCCGCGCATCATTTCACAACAGAGACAAAAATCTTTGTTTGCAAAATCACAACAGAGAGAAAAATGCTTAATTTGTTTGCAAACTTGCCCTAAAACGGGTCATGATCCCAATAAAGGAGAAACAATATTGTTGCTAAATTATAGCTTACGAACCCTTAAACAAAGGAAAAAATCACTACTTGCCAAAATCACAACTTATTGATCCTAACAAAGAAAAATAGTAACTTGGGATGAAACTTTGGAATCGGATCTAACTGTAGTACACTTTCAGTTTATCTGTGTTCTAGGTTCGTTTAATTGCCTTTCCATCCAAGGTTTCCAACATCTAAGCTCCCTTGTCGAGATTCTCTATAACCCGGTAAGGTCTTTCCTAGTTGGCTACTAGCTTTCCATCTCTAGCATTTTTGTTTCCAATATCCGCTCATCGGAGTACTAGATCACCCTTGTCGAAGGTCCGGGGCTTCACTTTCTTGTTATACTTGGCGGTTGAAAGTTGTTTTGCCGCTAAATCCTGGCAATGTGTCATGACCTGGACTTCGTCCGCCAAGTCCAACTCTATAGCCAGAGCTTCCGGCATCTTGCATACGCTCCCTCAACACGTCTACAATCACTTTATTTGCAGCCTCAACTTGCCCGTTTGACTGTCGGTGTTCTACAGAAGCAAAATGGTGCTTGATCTGGAATCCAGCCATCATCTCTTGGAACCTCTTATCAATAAACTGAGTTCCATTATCTGTCACAATCTTTTCCAAGATGCCAAACCTGGAGATAATTTCTTTGACCTTATTCAAATACTTTGCCAACAAGGCCTTTTCACCTGGTACTGCCCCTCAATCTAAGCTGTGACGAGCTGGGAATCGGTAAGCACCTTTACCTTTTTAGCTCCTTGTTCCTTTGCCTTAGCCAAATCGGCTATCAGTGCTTCATACTCAACGGCGCCTACTTGGCTTGGTTGTTTGATGTTGGGAAGTTTAACTGGAGTGATTGCTCAACGGCTATTCCCTCCAGGTTTTCAACTATGACCCCGACTCCACTTCCTTTGACACTCGACGATCCATCAACATATACCTTCCTAATATTAGTGTTGTCCCCTGTTCCTCCATCAGACGAGGTTAGCTCCATGACAAAGTCGGCCAACGCTTGAGATTTTATAGCATTTCAAGTTTGGTACTTCACATCAAATTTGGACAATTCTATTGCCCAATTGATCATTCTTCCAGCCAAATCTGGTTTATGGATTACTTGCAGAATTGGCTGATTGGTTCTAACAATGACTGTGTGGCCCTGGAAGTAGGGGCGAAGCCTCCTTGCTGTCACCAACAATGCAAAAGCTACTTTTTGTAGCTTTTTGTACCTTAACTCATAACTTTGAAGGGTCCTACTTACAAAGTAAATTGGCACTTGGGCGTTCTTTGTCTCCCTCACCAATACTGCACTAATCGCTTCATCTCCCACGGACAAGTATAATATTAAAACTTCTCCTGGTTCTGGCTTCGACAGTACAAGTGGAGAAGCTAAGCATTTTTTATTTCCTTAAACGCAGCTTCAAATTCCAGGTCCCAGCCTCCTGTAGCCTCCTTTTTGAGCAACTTAAAGAAAAGAAGTGCCTTCTATGCCAATTTCGGGAGAAATCGGGTTAAAGCCGCCAGCCTTCCTGTTAATTGTTGTACCTCTTTTTTATTTGTTGGAGGCTTCATGTCCAACACGGCTTTACACTTGTCTGGATTGGCTTCTATTCCTCTCTAGGTGTAAGACCTTGAATTTTAAGCCCTGTGATTAAGAAAAGTAATCATGCCTTAGTCTTTCCCAAAAAGGGAACCTTTAGCAGAAAACCCTGTGAGGGTTGTGGCGCTGATGGCGCCAGGGCTGGCGCTGAGGGCACCAAAGCACTGGAATCCCACGCCTAGGGCGCCAGGTTCACGCTGAGAGCGCCATGGTTCTGGAAAGTGGCACCTGGGGCGCCAGATTCACGCTGGGAGCGCGAAAGTGTCTGGAAGTTCACGCTTGGGGCCCCAGATGTGGCGCCAGGAGCGCCAAGTTTCCAGCTGGCGCTGATGGTGCCAGATGTGGCACTGGGGGCGCCAGAGGTTCTGGAAGTTGGCGCTGAGGGCGCGAAGGTGGCGCTGGGAGCACCAGAGGTCAGGCAGGTCCATTATAAAAGGGGGAAAACGTGAAAAAGGAGAGAGAAAAGCCTTCTTCTTCCTTCTCCAGCCCTAACCTCCATTAGAGACTGGTCCAAGCTTACTAGGGCCCTATTTCTTGCTTTAAATACCTTCCTTTAGCCTTTGATTGTGAGAAAAACACTTTGGAAGCTTGAATCATTCAATTGTTCTCTTGAAAAACCCCTTTTGAGTGAGTTTTGGAATCTCCAGAGAAAAGCTCAGAGAACTTGAGAGTGGCTGAGACCCACTGTGTGGAAAGGACACCAGAGCTCGAGGAGGTTGTCCTTGGGTCTCCTTTGTCACCTTTGACGTAAGAAACTCAAGTTTCTCCGTTTGATTTTGATTTTTGGGGGTTCTCATGAATAATGACCCTATGAGCTGGGGCTAGAATTAGCCCAGGGTCCTATAGAGAATTGTGTTCAGGGGGTTGTTCTGATGAAGTTAGAGCCTTGAGTCATCATTATTGATGAAGTTTGATTTTGGCTCTGAGTTTATGTATGAGTAGAGAAAAGACTGGTTATTTGGCTATTATGAACCTTAAAGCAGTTGATAAAGTTGCTCATGGGATAGTATAGATGTTGTTTATGAGCTGAATTGATTATGAGAAGCTTGAAGTTGATATGGCTCAAGCAAGGATACGCTTTGTATTAGCCTGAATAGAGTCTTAGAAGAGGCTCTGGAGCCTTGCTTAGGCTGAGAGGAATTTTGTTGAGGGTCTGAAAATCACTTATGAAGTGATTGGCTATGTGTCATATGGAAAGGATTATAGTTCCTTTCGTTCTAACGGCTTAGAACCGTTGTTGATAGTTATGTGTTTGCTCTTATGTAGGACGTGAGCTTGATAGTTCTGGTGGTGGTGATCACGAGGCCGGGAGAGCCGGTGTTTTGCCTAGAGCAGGTAAGCTCTTGGTTCTTGTGTATATGTCCTTACTGTGTTCCACCATGCTCTAGAAGGAGTGATGGTTCTGATGTGAGCAAATACATGTATATGGAAATTGTATATTGTGTGATTGATTGTTAAATTGATGTGTATGGGAATGAGATGCTTGAAATGTGATTTGAACCCTGTGATGGGGGAATGATGGGTGTTGATTTGAGATGCATAGAATGGAATGTGAAATGATGAGATGCATGATGGACTATTAGAATTGAATGTGAATTCTGTGAATGAATTGAATCCTATGGTAGTAGGATAGATGACATGAGATTGAGTAAGACCTGTTGTGAGATGTTCCTGTGAAATAGATGTAGCCTCCCGAATGGAGATGTTCCTATATACACAGATGTAGCCTCCTCAAGCAATTGTGTTGAGATAGATTACGAGATGTTCATGTTATATCGATGTAGCCTCCTAAAGTGGATATGTTCCTATATATACAGATGTAGCCTCATATAGATTGTTGAGATCCTGGCATGAGATGTTCCTAGTATATAGATGTAGCCTCCTAAGTGGAGATGTTCCTATATACCTAGATGTAGCCTCTGCAGGTTGGTGATTATGCTATGGACGATTGTAGGCCGTGCTTGGAGCACCTGATTATTGACAGGTTGATGTGAATTGAGAATTTATGGCTGTATGATATGTGTCTGAATGATATTCTGATATTGAATCTGAGAATGACTATTTTAGATATACTATTTCTATGTATATGTTTGGAAGTGAACCAGAGGAAGGAAATACCTTCAAGGGCCCTGAGTTTACTGGGATTTTATATCTCACCCCTTTTGTGGGACTTATATTCTTGCAGGTGATTCCTCAGGAGGAGCAGATAGATCCCAAGGCAAGAAGCCTATGCAGGGATAGCTGTTATTTGTAAACCTTAGGCCTAGATGACATGACCTTGTGGCTCTGATGTTTTGTATACTGCCTTTGGTTTTATTTTGTACCCTGAGGGGAAATGTATGTACAGTTTTGTACTTAAACATAGACTTTATGTATATTCACCATATTATAGTGTAAATGGCTATGTTAGTGACATTTGATGACGTCACTCTTGTGTTATGCTTCCAAACTGCTTAAACTCTGATGATTATAGTTAATGATAGTGATTAAGGTAGGTTAATGACCCTGGTGTTTTACGGGGCGTTACACTAGGTCAACATGAACCCCAAAAAATTTTTGGTCGGAACACCGAATGCACACTTGACTGGGTTTAACCGAATCTTGTATTCCCTTAACTTGTTGAACATTTCTTCTAAGTCCTACATGTGATCAGCAAGGTTGGCTGTCTTAACAATCATGTCATCAATGTACACTTCAATATTTCGACCGTGTTGATGCTCGAATACTCTATTCATCATTCTTTAGTATGTGGCCCCTGAGTTTTTCAACCCAAAAGGCATAACATTATACCAGTAATTTGCTTTTTCGCATATAAAGGCTGTTTTATCCTGGTCTTCCGGGTACATTGCTATCTGATTATACTCGGAATAAGCATCTATAAAGGCCAATAACTGGAAATCAGACTAGTTATCCACTAGCTGATCATTGTTGGGCATTTGGTAGGAGTCTTTAAGGCACACTTTATTCAAATCAGTGTATTTTGTGCATACCCTCCATTTGCCCTTGGGCTTCTTGACCATCACCACGTTAGACAACTACGTAGTATATTGGATTTCTTGTATGAACATGGCGTCCATCAGCTCTTTAACATGTTCCTCCAGTGCTTGTTTCCTTTCTGGACCGAGTTTCCTCTTCTTTGTGCCACGGGCTTTGACCCGAGGTACATTGACAACTTGTGGCAACAAAAATTGGGGTCTATCCCCGGTATCTTCGAAGCCTTCCATGCAAAAGAACTTGGGCTTGGGCTGAACCACATTTAGGTTCTGAACCACCACTGTAGGTTCCTGAATGTCAGG
This sequence comes from Glycine tomentella, assembly GCA_007407185.1. Taxonomy (NCBI): domain Eukaryota; kingdom Viridiplantae; phylum Streptophyta; class Magnoliopsida; order Fabales; family Fabaceae; genus Glycine; species Glycine tomentella. The sequence goes on from PYAF01005505.1 coordinate 553,238, forward strand.
GATCAAAACCAGGACTTGGGCTGTCTGATTTGCTTCCGCAGTGGCAGTTTGGGGCGGAGCTACTTGCACGCGAGCGTCATTTTCAATGTCGATTTGGATTGGGTTTGCATCTCGAGATTGGGTTGGATCTCCAACATTCACTCGAGATGAACCCCCGATCTTCATCCGATTAACTAGTCCTCCTAAATCAGCCCGAATCACACTTGTGTTGCCTCTTTGGTCTCTGTGCCGACTTATTGGAAGAACTCGGACTTGACTGACATTTTGGTTCACATCGTTCCTAACTGTATTCTGGCTTTGCTGTTCTCGGTTCTCATTATGAGCCAGGTTCTCCATGCTCCTGAAGCGCTGCTCTATAAGCTGCATACAGTGCTCTTCTTAACACCTCAATGCAGCATTACACTCCTCAATCTGGAGTTTAAGTTTCTGATATCCTCCTACCTTTGCAAGGCGTGCCTCTTTTCCATTTCATCCATCCGGGCCAAGATTGAATTGAGGGCGTTGCTCATGAGACGCTTGTTAGGCTCTGGATTACGAGGCCATAATCGGGTTAATTTGTTGACCCTGAACCATTTGAGTTTGGTTCAGGCGGTGAGCATCTATTTGATTGGGTGGGACTGCTCGTGTCGCTGGAGTAGGAGTGGAGGATGTATCTGAAACCTCTTCACTGAAATGGACAACGTTATAGTCCACAGGTAAGGGTAGTGTCGTGTTTTGGTCTAGAGGGGGCAGTGGGTTCACCTCTTCCAAAACAGGATTTAAAGGTAAGTCCCCCCTTACACCCGCATTAGAGCATGTGTGTGCGGTCTGATTGTTACTTCTCATGTTTACCACCGTGAACGTTGGATTTGAAATTTAATATTCCCCACAGACGGCGCCAATTGTTCTATCCTTGAAGACAAGAATGTCTAGCTTGATAGCTAGTAGATTAATCTTGGATCAAGGACTCTCTCCAAGGTATCTATGGGAGAGATACCCCTGGATTAAGCAGATCACTGTGCACTTTGGTATTGATACAACGTTTAGCCAATGGGGTGGTGTGTGTGCACAGTGACAAAGTAACAATAGAGTAGAGAGAAAATCCCTATACTTGTGAGCATACTTCTTATTTATAAGGGTATTACCTCTAGGTTAGTTACTGCCACATCTTGATTGGATAAGCTAGAATCTCTTATTGTTGGGATTAGGATATCTGTTTGTTGGGATCTCCATTGATGGCTGTTATATGCATTGTTGGGATCTCCCCATTTATTGTTGAGATTCTGAACTAATAGACCCTTAATGGGTTTTACGGTAGTGAGACACCTTATTAGGCCTATATGTTGGGTATGTAACATTGGCAAACACATTTTTTTAATGGAACCATTACGGTTAGTCCACATGTGGATTTTTTTTTTATTCGTGAGAATCTAATACAATCATAAAATTGTAATAATTTATACATTTTATTTAACTAATTGAACTAGATTTTATTAATTACTGGTGAATTTAGGTAAATGCAGGAAAATTTAAGTTTGATTCTTATTATTGTTATTATAAAAAAAAATATTTAAAATATATCTTCTCTTATTATTAAAATTTATTTAAAGTTATAGAATTTAATGGGTCCAATATCTTATTTAATTAATAAATCTCTCTTATAGAATTATAATTTTAATTAATAATATAGAATGTGATACGTACAAATAATGTGTTGGAGAATATATCGTTACACTCTTCTTAAATTAGGATGGAACCATACAACTATAGTTTGCTATAATTATAGTGAAAATGCTAATTAAAGAAAAAATAAAATAAAAAGTTAAGAAATTATTTTCTCACAATTATATAATAGGCATTTTCTGCATAGCACAATTTTGTTGAGGCAGACAAGATCATTATGAATAGTAATATTATCCCTTTGAGTGTATGTAATGTAATTATATATCTAAGATTCAATTTGAAAATCATTGATTAAGATTAAATAATATCATATCAATTAATCTATATATTTGGTGATTGAAAATTTTTTAAAATTACTGTATAATTTGAAAATTTTATAAAACAATAAGGAAAATAAGAAATGACCTCACGAGACAACATTCTATATAATAACCAATTCTGAGAAAAATCAATATATATCATGTGTGAATGGGTGACGCTATAAATTTATGATTGATATTAAAATGTTAATATAAATATTACGAGTTTATACTGATAATATGATTTATTATAGTAGTAGATAATTATGTTATTCTATTATATTATATTATATTTTTAATACATATACATTGTTTTTTAGTGTAAAATATTAAGTATTGATATATTATGTTATTTATGTAGATATATAATTACTAAGGGATCCAGAAATTTTATGATTTGGGAGCAATACCCAAGTACATAAATTTATGGGGGCATTACATTAATATACATTAAATTTTTATACTACATTTTAAATATGGGAGCAATTTTTAAATTATACATGTATATTACGTTAACAAAAAATTAAAGTTAGTGGGAGACAATTTTCCTCAAATACTCCAATGTTGTCTTGGTGTATAATATCTAGCCACATATAGAATAAAATATAATTTTCGTTTCTCTATTTTTTAAATCTGTAATTTTAATCTTTTTATTTTTTAATTGAAATATTTTGTCATTCATTTTTAAAAAATATGTAATTTTAATCTCCTAGATCAATTTTAGACTTGTTGATTATTTATTTTTATACTTTTTTTAATAAATTAAGATTTTTAGCAATTAAATAATTTAAAAAAAATGTGTCATATATATAATAAACAAACAGTTGTCTATCAATGTTTAGAAAGTACATAGATCAACATTTGAAATTGAAGGACTAAAATTATATATTTTTTTAAAATTAAGGACGAAATGTCTCAAATAAAAAATAGGGGAATAAAATCACAATTTTTTTATATATATAGAAGATGAAATATCTCAATTGAAAAGGAGAGGACTAGAAGCACAAATTTTAAAAAAAATATAAAAAAATATTTCATTTCAACCTAATTTATTTTTCTCTGTTATAAGGATTATATGAATGAAACTTAACCGTACCTGTAACGCCCCAATTTTCTAATCAGGGTCATTACCAAACATACACCACAATCACGCATATAATCAATAAGAGTTTTAAGCAGTTTGGAAGCAAATACTAAAAGTGACATCATCCAATGTCATTTGTATAGCACTGTACACTAGCATATGGTGAATATACATCAAAAGTTCCACTGTATAATTCAAAACTATACCATATCCCCTCAGGGTACATCAAAATACATAACCAAAACGAAATACAAAACATCGGAGCTACAAGCTCATATCCTCTAGCCTAAGGTGTCCATCAGCAGCTAATCCTGCATAGGCTTCTTGCCTTGGGATCTATCTGCTACTCCAGAGGAATCACCTGCATCATAAGTCCCACAAACAGGGTGAGATATAAAATCTCAGTAA
>PYAF01005505.1:566573-583524 GCA_007407185.1 Glycine tomentella
AAATCAACCTTACTTAAGTTCTAACTATTTCTTTTGTTGATATCTCTTAAGGAATTATTTTAATGTTATTTGTTTAATTCCATTTTGTGGTTGATTATTTTAACTCAAGCAAGAAGATACAATGATGTTAAAGTAGATAATTAGAAGTTTAGTTCTGTGAGGTGTGATGAAACTGTATGACACTTGATATAATTTGGATATGAGTGTTGTTAACAGTATATATTTAGTGTGTTAAAGACCATTATCTGTGATGATATGATGATAAAACTGTAATCTTGTGATGTCATGATGAGTCTGGGATGAGGACCCTATGAAGATGACTCTATGATGTTGAGGGGTGATGAAAATAAAATAATAACTTACAAGAAATAAAATGAACCAGTTATGCATTTTCATGCGCATATACCCAGTGGGGTATGAGATGATGAGATGTTAAATCTCATAAAGAGGAGTGTCAGATAACTAAACTGAGTCCATATAACTAGGGGGTAGAAACAGTGAGGACCACACCACCATGATGATCACACGGATGGAAGTGATAATCCTACGCGCCACTGAGCTACCCTGACCGGATGGATAAGTTCGTTCCACTAAGGTGAGGGTGGGGTTATCTGACAGTGGCCACAATTATTTAGATGTTGCTGAGATCTCAGTCATGCATCATATAACAAAGATGAGCATGCATTTTTTATGTGTTGTGAGTGGAAAAGAAATGATTTAAATTATGTGTGGAGAAAAAAAAATACATAATAATAACTGTTATAATACGGCTTCTGTCTTTTATCTAGTTAGTACGTAAATATAATATTTCTGTATTTAATATTTTGTGTATATTTAAATTTTGTTTATCATGACTTACCCTATTTTGTGTCTTGTGGTTGACACCTGTGATGACCCCAATTATTTGGGCGAGCAGAGGAACAGTGAAATGGATGTTATACAAGAAGATTTGGTGAAGACTGTTGTGATAATTCCCTGTTTTCATGTTCTCTACTGTGCTCTGTATTATGGACTGTATGGACTGTTTAAGCATCAAACTATAAATTGGTAATAATGGTTTGTATGGCAAGTATGTGTGAACGACTTAAACTACGTTATTTAGATGACGCATTAATTTTTATGTTTTTTTTAAAATCGTTTTTAAAATTAACGAGGAAGTTATTTGAATCTTCATTCTTCCTGTTTTTCGAAAAAAAAAAAAACCCTGTAATTTTATAAAATAAATACGAAATAAAGTGAAGTAGAAGCGGTTGTTTCACTAGTCACCTGGATGGCATGAGAGTTGCCATGTGTTCCAGTTGGTGGTGTGATGGATATATCACATGTGAAAAGCCCGACAGTGCACAGATTTGAGAGAATCTGATAAATCCTACATGACCTGTGAGGTTGTGAAGTAAGTTTAGTCCATAGTGAGATATGGATTTGGGAATTTTGCGAACAAAATTCCTAAAAAGGAGGGGTGAATGTAAGGACCCTCCATGTGGCACGGGTGGAGCCAGATCCCACGCTGATAGCGCTGGGATCCTTCAGCAAAAAACCCTGTTAAGGGTGTGGCGCGGTTAGCGCTAGAGCTGGCGCGAATGGCACCAGACTCTCTGGAAGTTGGCGCCAGGGGTGCCAGGCTGGCGCGGGAAGCGCCATGGTCTCGGGAGGTTCACGCCAGGAGCGCCAAAGTTGGTGCTGGGAGCGCCAAGTGGGTTGGTGTGGCGTGGATGGCGCGGGGTTTGGCACGGATCGCGCCACAGGTTCGGCTTGTCCACGTTGTTGGCGTGGGAGCGATGCTGATGGCACCATAGTTCTGTACCTGGCGCGGCACCTGGCGCGGATCGCGCGGAAAGGTCGGTGCAGACAGTTTTAAAGGGGGGGTCGCGTTTTGGAGGAGAAGAAAATGGTTTTCTTCTTCCTCAAGGCCTCCAGCAGCCATGGGAGAGTTTCTCAAGCTCCCATAACCTTACCTTTTGACCCTAAACGCTTCCTTAACCCTTTAATCCCCCTAGAAACCAAGTATGAGCCAGAAACCTTCCTCCACATCCTTTGAAACCCCAGATTTTTCCCTTCTCTGAGAAAGGTTGAAGAGAGCTTGAGTTAGGTGACGAACGGCGGTGGCTCAACGACACCAAGTCTAAGGAGAGCAGCCCAGAGGCCTTCCTCATCAGTTCTAAGGTAAGAAACTCGAGTTTCTCCGATTGATTTCATGTTTGGGGGTTTTTGATGAATAGTGACCCATCTGTCATAGAGCTAGAATTAGCTCTGGGTCCAGTTGAGAGATGCGTTTATAATGATGTGAGGAAGAAGGATTAGCTTTCAGTTTGTGATTTGTTGACTGTTGGTTTTGGCTCTAGGTTGAGCATGTGTGACTTGGACTGAGTCACTTGATTTGAGACATGCAAGAGCCATGTTGATGGGCTTGTAGTGCCTGTGAGGCCATGAGAACGGTGTCCTGTGATGTGAACCGTTCAAGCCCTGTGGAAACCCTGAGGGATGGGTTGAGAGAGCTTTGATGCTCATTGATGATGGCTTGTGTTGAGTCTGGAATGACTCTGAGGCCATGGATGGATCTGAGATAGACCACTGAGGGTCTATGAAAGGCTTGTAGAGGATAAGCCTGATGAACCTTAGGTAGATGACCTGGGTTGATGGGAATGACTGTAGTTCCTTTCCCTGGGGCAGTTGTGGACTGCCTGATGAGCTTGTTCATGTTTACCTGCTTGAATGGTCTGTGATGTGTGTTTTGTATGCCTTGGTAGGGCTGGACACCGTGGGTGTCAGAGGAGCAGACCATCAGTCGAGGCTAGAGCTGTGAGGCACGGCTTGCCAGGTAAGCTCATCGTTCTGGGGATTATTTTCCCTTTCTCTTGTTTGCCACCCAAGTGGCGTGAAGGTTGCATGCCATGTTTGAATTATATATATATATATGTGTGTGTGTGTGTGTGTGTGTGTATATGTATATGCATGCAGTTGAAAGGAAGGCCAATGTGGCCTTTATTGTTGAATCTATGTGCTATAAGCCTGATGGGCTATATGAACGGTACTTGGAGTGAAACTCAGACCGTTCCAGGATTATGAATATATGATGAACCCTAGGTTAGACACTAAGACAGTGTGAGGGTATTGAGACACCTGATGTAGCAGGTGTGAGTGGCCATGGGCCTTTGATGGATGAACACTGTGAGGTGTTCAGTGACTCTGATGGAATGCAGACCATGTGATGGTCTGTGATGGAATCTATAGGATACTGGCATAGTATCGGGCTAGCTAAGGTTCCCTAGCCAGAGGAAGAGTTTAAGGACTCCCTAGAATAGCTGAGATTCCTTGGGAGGTGCCACTGCTCTCCACCAAAGTCATAAGGATGGATTGCCCTATAGGGATGTTCCTCCTTAGGCAGTGATGTTGAAAAGTCCTGGATGTGATTGCCCTGTAAAGGAGGTTCTTTCCCAGGCCAGTGTATGTGGAAGTCCTGGAGGTGATTGCCCTATATGGATGTTCTTGCCCAGGCATGCGTTATGAAAGTCCTGGAGAGACCAGGCAGTAGACAGATATGTTGTATCTCTAAGAAAGGGCTTCCTGAGGGGATGAGAGCCTAGAGCCTCTTAGATGAGTCATATCTGGATGAGCAAAGTCCTGAGTGAGAGTCCTCAGGCATTGTATGCATGGTTTCAGGAGGCGGTGCCTCTCTGGTGTTGAGAAGTGTCCAGTGAGTGACACTTATGATATGGTACCTCTGTGAGACGGGCTATGAGAGCCAATATGAGATACTGGTGCCATGGTTATGGTTTTGATATCTGAGAGATGGCTGAGAGAGCCAGGATGAGGTGGAATACCTCTGATGCTGAGAGCATCCGGTTATGGACCCAGATGGCTGGGATGTGTGAAAGCTAGGATGATGTCCTAGGCTTTGTATGTGTGAGCGAGGTTGATTTCCTTAGCTCTGTTTATATGTTTTGTGGATGCTTGGAGGTGAACCAGGGTTAGGGAGGATTTCCCAGAACCCTGAGTTTACTGAGATGTTTGTCTCACCCTGCGTGGGGTTTGTGGTTTTCAGGTGTTTCTTCTAAAGGAGAGGAGCAACCTTAGGGAAGAAGGCCCTAGTGGAGCTAACAGGCTGGAGAGAGGGCTGCAGTAGAAGACCTGAGCAGAGCTTCAAGAGTTGAAGTCGGTCTTAGAATCTCTGTGTAGTGGTAGGGTGTGAGTACACCCAATTATACTGTACATATTTGTTGTATGACCCAGATGTGGTCTTGTGTTTGAGCATGTATATGTACAGATGATGATGTTGTATAAAAGTATGTTTCCTCATGATTATCTCTGTATAGTTTTGTGTTTTTGCCTATTGTTTTTGTGTATGTTTATCTGGATCAGCAGGGGTATGTTTTATTATGTTGTATGCTGTGTTTCATATTCCATGCATAATGTAATCAAGAAAAACGATTCTATCGCTTCCGCACCGCGTTTAGATAACGCTGATAGCGCGCTTCTGATATTATTAATGATAACACATCCGAGGTGTTACAGCTGATGAAGCCATATTTCTTGGATATTCATTGCAAAGTAAAGCATATAGAGTTTTCAACAAAAGAACCATGTGCATGGAAGAATTTGTTCATGTAATTTGTGATGAATCTAACCCCTCAAAAGAGGAAAAAGATTGTGATGAAGATGCAGGTCAATTGGAGCAAAATGTCCAGCTAGAGAAATTATCTATCAATGAGAAAAGTGAACCTAGTGCTGAAGCAATTCCATCCACTTCCAATCAAAGGCCAAAAGAGTGGAGAACTACAAGAGCCCTCTCACTAGACAATATTATTGGAGAAGTGTCAAAGGGAGTCTCTACTAGATCTTCTCTTAGAAATTAATGTGTGATATGGCTTTTGTATCTCAAATTGAACCTAAAGATATTAACCATGCCTTACAAGATGAACATTGGATGCATGCCATACATGATGCACTGAATCAATTCAAAAGAAATGAAGTTTGGGAACTTGTTCCTAAACCATCATCAATTAAGCGTATTGGTACAAAGTGGGTTTTTAGGAACAAACTTCATGAAAGTGGAATCATAGTAAGAAACAAGGCTAGATTGGTTGCTAAAGGTTACAACCAAGAAGAAGGCATTGACTATGAGGAAACTTATGCTCCAGTTGCAAGATTGGAAGCAATTAGGCTATTACTTGCATATGCATGCTTAATGGATTTCAAACTTTATCAAATGGATGTCAAAAGTTCCTTTTCAAATGGTTACATAGAGGAGGACATCTATGTTGAACAACCTCCAGGATTTTCTGATTTTAAACATCCTAATCATGTTTTTAAACTTAAAAAGGCCTTCTATGGTTTGAAACAAGCTCCAAGATCATGGTATGAAAGATTAAGTAAATTTCTTCTTGAACAATCTTTCATAAGAGGCAATGTTGATAAAACCTTGTTCATTAAGAGGCATAAGGATGATATCCTATTGGTTCAAATATATGTTGATGACATTATTTTTAGTTCAACTAATCAAATGCTTTGTAAAGAATTTTCTGCAGCTATGCAAAATGAGTTTGAGATGTCTATGATGGGAGAGTTAACATTCTTTCTAGGACTTCAAGTTAAACAAATGAAGAATGGAACTTTCCTCAATCAATCAAAGTACTGCCTTAAAGTCATCAAGAAGTTTGAAATGGAGAAAAGCAAAGATGCTGCAACTCCAATGGCAACTTCAACATACCTTGATTCAGATGAAAAAGGGAAGAAGGTGGATGAATCCAAATATAGAGGAATGATTGGTTCTTTACTATATTTGACAGCTAGTAGACCATATATTATGCTAAGTGTTTGCTTGTGTGCAAGATATCAAGCAAATCCAAAAGAGTCTCACCTTACAGCAGTCAAAAGGATCATCAAATACCTCAAGGCAACACCCAAAGTTGGGCTATGGTATCCTAAGGGTGCACCAATAAATATTATTGGATATCTGATTCTGATTTTGCAGGATGTAAACTTAACAGAAAAAGCACAAGTGGAACTTGTCATCTTCTTGGAAGCTCACTCATATCATGGCATTGCAAGAAACAAGCATGTGTGGCTTTGTCAACTGCTGAAGCTGAATATATCTCAGCTGGAAGTTGTTGTGCACAAAGCTTATGGCTTAAACAACAATTGCAAGACTTTGGAGCTGATCTTAAGGAGATACCACTACTTTGTGACAACACAAGTGCAATAAATATTTCAAAGAATCCTGTCATGCACTCAAGGACCAAGCACATTGAAATTAGACATCCTTCATAAGAGACCATGTGCAGAAAGGTAACATTAAGATTGATTTCATTGATACAAACAATCAATTGGCTGACATATTCACAAAACCTTTGGCTAGGGACAGATTTTATGCTTTAAGAAACATGCTAGGTATACTTGATGAATCTAACTTAAACTAGCTTGTTTGATCATGCCTTTTCATGCTTGAATTCAATCCATTACTTAAAACATCACAAAAAGCCGTCACAACTTCGAAAAAGCTCTGCTATCTGATATTTTCTCTGTAATAATCGATTACTTGTCGGTTTAATCAATTATTTTCATTAAAAGTCATATTATTTTTTATTTTTTAGCTACTGTAATCAATTACAGCTACTTGGTAATCGATTATTCTCTTATTTCTGAGAAATTGTTCTTCCTGGAGTAATCGATTACGCATTGGGATAATCAATTACAATGAACAAACATGCTATTTTCAATTTCCATGTTCCCCTGGAATAATCGATTATAGGAAAATGGTAATCGATTATCTTTCAGTTTTTCAAAATTTCAGATTTTCAAACTTCCTGGAATAATCGATTACACGTCGGAATAATCGATTACATGAGCTCTGATACTTGTTTGGATTTTTATCTTGATTGATATAATCGATTACTGAGGCATATAATCGGTTACACATCATCTTCAACCTCTGAATGCTTACAAAATAATCGATTACCTCATTAGGTAATCGATTACTGTGTGTTAATTTTGTTTTCTGAGTGTATTAAATAATCAATTATGTTAAATTTTAATCGATTATTTAAGCTGTTATTTGAATTCTGACAGTTTTTTCTGGGTTTGGTAAATGCCCAATCCAATCAATTTCGTATCTAATCATCATTGATTTGTGTTAACTGTCTCTAACAACTATATTTTTGAATAATTTGAATGTTGGTGATTGATTTTTGTCTATAAATACTTGCTTTGCATCAATATTTGTCTTTGCACCAATATCTCTATCTTCTCTTGTTCTCTTTCTGTCTTAGCCCACTGTTTCTGTAACCTTTTGTTTGTGTCCTTGCTCTCTATTCAACATGTCTACACCAAAATGTATTAGGACTGGTAAGAAAAAGGTAGGGGAGTCTTCTTCAAACCCACAGCCTCAACCACCCCCAAATAGGTTGGACATTTGGTTCAACAAAGAATCTGACAAAATGAATTATTTGCAGTTCAATGCAACCAAGCCCATTAGTTCACCTAAGTATCTCATCCTTGACTGGTTCATAAAGGAAGGGTTTATATTTCCTGCCTACATAGAAGCCCAAGGCCTTAGGTCATTTGTTGAGATGAAGGGTACTTATTACCCTGATTTGGTAAAGGTTTTCTATACCTGTGCCAAAGCATCTATGAATGGGAATCTCAAGTCTGTTGTCAAGGGAGTTGAGATGGAAATCACTCCTGAATTATGGGAAACAATTGCTGGAGTAGTGTTTGAGGGGGAGAGAAAATTTGAAGAGAACCCTGTGGGTTATAATAAGATGGATACCTATAGAGGTATGCTAATTGACCCCAACATGCAACTGAGGAATAGGTTGGGAACTGGCCCAATGACCCATGAGGATAGGCTCCTCCATTATATCCTCACTTATGTCATCACTCCAAGGGCAACAAACCATGCCTAAGCAACCGATGAAGACCTACAACTTGTGTGTGGTCTGAAGCATTCGATACCCATGAATTGGGTAATTATCTTTCAAGAGATTATGTTAAAATCCAAAAGGCTTGTCAACTATCCATTTCCTTATCCCATTTTAGTTTCTAGATTCATTGATCATTTCAAGATTGATGTGACCAATGAGGCGATGGACAACACCAACTCCTCAAACAGCCTTATCCAAGAAAAACATCTGTCCAAGCTTGGATTAATGAAGACACCAGATGGGTGGGTAATGGCAGGGCAACAACAGCAAGTGCCTCCTCGAATGCCACAACATGATCTTGCTGATGCTAGTGATCAAGAGGACATTTCTGCAGACTCAAGGGAACCTGACCAGCCTCTCTATACTCAATTTGAGTCTCTCATGCTGGCAAAGATGGATGGGCTGCTCAGCATGCATCATGAATTAATGGCTGAAACTCAAAGCTCTTTTAGGGATATCAATGATAGGCTAGATAATATAGAAGCCACTCTTAGAATGGATGAATCTGAAGAATTTTAAGTCTGAGTTTTATTTGGTTTATGAACTCTATTTTTTTGTTTTTTTTTAAGCTTTCTAGTTCTATTCTGTAATCATCTCCTAATATTAATGAAATGTTATGTTTCTAGTTTCTTGTATCCGTTGTGTTTTGCCATTTTTTTGCCTTTAACAAGACAAATAAGGGGAGAAAAATTGATTGAGTAATGCTCTGCATACACCTCTGTTTGCCCTTGTTTTTCGTGCACATTTTTTACTAAAAATTGGTCTGAATGGCTTGTGAAATTTAGGGGGAGATAACTGTTAAAAATGATTGCATTAAGTCAATAAATCATGTGAATGAATGCTAAGTTAATCTCAGATGCTTTTAACACTTGTTCTTGCAAAGGTATTGAATTTTTTTTTCAGGTTTAAAAAAGCTCAAATAAGTGCTAAGTTGGTCCCTCAAATTAATCTCAAGACTCACTGCTAATCAATTAAAGATTTGGCATGTTTAAAGCCAAAAAGGGGGAGATTATTGAATTCAGGGGGAGCTGCTTGAAGCATAAGCAAAGATTGATTCAAGTCTAAAGTTTTGAGCTTTCAAACATGCAAAGGACAACTTGGAGATTAATTAAGATAAAATGTAAGAGAAAAGCAATTCTAATGATCCTAAAGCATTGCATTCATTCTAACTCATAAATAACTTAAAATGGTTTAATAAAAATCACTAGGCTTTCATAAAATGGTTAAGTTTCAAACTTGTTTCAAAGGTTTTTTTGGAAAATGGTTTTCTTGTTGTTTTAATCGATTACAATATCGTATTAATCGATTATTTTGTTCTTCACGTATTCTAGAAAAGCTTTCATGAACATCGTAATCGATTACATATCGGATTAATCGATTATTATACCTTTGGTTTTTTGAAAACTGTCTTGTTGAACATTTTAATCGATTACCTATAGGTAGTAATCGATTACATGCTTAAATATGTATTTTAAGAACTGCTGGGATAATCGATTATCAGTATACTGTAATTAATTACATAGGCTTATCTGAAAATAGCCACTCCCTGCTTTAATCGATTACCATAGGCGATAACCGATTACATGTTGTGTTTAAATTCTAAGTTTTGTACTAGATAATCGATTACCTCGATTAGTAATCGATTACACTGTGTAATCAGAAAGGCTATGGCTCCTGCTTTAATCGATTACCATTTCCAATAATCGATTACATAGTGTATTTTGAAAAACATGGATCTTCTGTCTTAATCGATTACAAGATGGAATAATCGATTATTTGTTCCGTTATAGAAATTTCATAAAAGCTTATGAACATTTTAATCGATTACATTCTTGGATTGATCGATTACATAAGCAAAACAATCAATTATTAGGTGCGTATTAATCGATTATTTATGTTACGTTTTTCTGTTATAAATAGGAAATCACTTTGCTTATTTTGTAACGTTGAATATTGATACCCATTGAGCCAAAATAGTTTTAAAAGCCTTTCTCAGTGTTTTCAAAGTGTTTTTACATGCTTGCTCTACTTCTTCATTGATCATGAGATTGTGAGTCAAATCTTGAGCAAAATTTCATTCAAGATTAAGGGAAGTTGATTTAATTTGTTAACTCAACCTGTGTTAATCCATCACTTGCATTGTAAATCATTGGATCAACAGGTTGTTTCTCTCCTTAATCTTTCTGTAATTTTCGTTTTGATTTTGGATGTAAGTTTGTGTCTATTGTAATTGGATTTCTTGCTTGTAATCTAGAGATAGGGTTTCTCTAGGGGTTGTACTGAGTAGTGTTCTCAGTAGGTTTGTCTCTAAGAATCTAATAATTTTAGATTTCTGTACTTTATCTAGAGTTGATAAAGGGAGACTTTGTAATTACTTGTAAGAACAGAAAATTGCAATAGTGGAACTCCATTCTAGTGTTGAGTGAAAGAAAACTGGATGTAGCTTCATAGTGTTTGAAGTGAACCAGTATAAATCTTTTGTGTATTGATTTTTATTTCTGTCTTGATCATATTCTGTTTATCTTGTTTGTTTGGGTTTGTGTAACAATTACTTTGAGCTATTGGATACCTTGGGCTGAGCATTTGATTGAATAAAGTTTCTTGGTTTCAAAAGTGATAAAGATCCTAAGGGAAACTCTGATTTTGTCTAAAGAAATTTTTAATTTACCAAGCCTAACCAATTCACCCCCCTCTTGGTTAAGTGTGAAGTGTTCCTATATTTTACAATATCAAGAAAAAATGACCAAAACAAGGTATCTTTATTAGTTAATTAGAGCTAGCGCCAGTGTTAATTATTAGCATATCATATTCTAGGAAAATAATAGACTATATCCTTGGCTCCCTTTATTTAAGGAATAAGAGTTGGATTCTAAATTGCAGAGATAAGATTAAGGTCTTGTCTATGCCAAGGTGAATGGTAGATCCCTACATCAATTCCTTGTGCAGTGGCTGCATTGACAAAGTCTTCAACAGCATCACCCTTGCCACATTGTCAGGGGCTACTAATGACAGAATGGTCATCATCAATGGGCCAAAGGCAGAAACCATCATGGTGTTTTGCAGTTATTATCATCAATGAAACTCTTGCATCTGCTGCCATAGTGGCTTACTGGGTGGAAAATATTTGTAAGAATAATATGTGATATGATTTAGGGAGATATAGAGAAAATATTTGTAAAATTTCAATGTTATTTCAATAGTTAAAAATTGAAAATAATATAAGCAAACAAACTTTCAATATTAAATATTACACCAAGCTAAGAATTATATACATACCTAAAATTCTCCAATGTCAAAAGTTGTGTGATTTCCTTAAAAAGTTCTTTATTAAATGTGGCAAAGACTTTCAAATCCTTCACTAATATTTCTACAACCTTGGACCGATCATGCTTAACTAAATATTACACCCTACTATCCTAATGAGACAAAACCAACCTGTATGGTATATGCCTATGATGTTGTATTAATTCTAACCTTAGAGTAGCCATTGGGCATTTTTTGAATATTAATTCTAACCCTACTATCCTAAATATTACACCCTAAGAAAGAGAATTCTTTTTCCTTTCTATGATGGTGTATTAATTCTAACCTTAGGGTAGCCATTGGGCATTTCTTGAATTAAGCAACCTGAGGGCCTTCTTGATCGCGGTCGTACGCAACCAAATTAATTCAGTTTTAAATGTAGTACTAGGAAGTGACTCCTAGGTCGTCTCTCAAGGATCTCAATTATCTGCGTTAGGGATTGAAAACGTGTTTTGGGGGGGATTTTTTTGGAAGAATGCGAAAACTAATTTAAAACAGACTTAACAATTAAATTGCAGTGATTAAAAACAAGTCAGACCCTTAGAACAGATTGCGCCTCTAATATCCTTGGTTCACGAAAGATAATCTGTCCTGCTTAATTCTCATCAGTCCAGATTAATCAACTAAGCGAAGATTAATCTAAAACGTCATTACACGAATTAAGCAAACGTGAACCTCGTTAGGGCAAACTCTCAGAATTAAGCAAACTGAGATTCTGAATCAATCAATACCAGAATCATTAAGCATGAATCCAATTCAAAAAATACAGAACAAAAACCCTAACAAGGAAGAACAAGCAGAAAACGAATTAGAAGAACAAGAACCTCCATTAAAGGTTTGCAATCTGTCCTAGGGTCCAACCCTAGGTTTAGCCTTCCATTAATTCATGATTAACAACAGAAACGCAATTTAAATTGAAACTAAACATTAAACAAAATTAAGAACAGAAACGAAATAGAAGCAGAAAGCGAAAACGAAAATAGAAGAAGCAGACAGAAAACGGAATAGCAGAAAAGGAAAACGAATTTAGAAGGAACAGAAACGAAAACAAACACTAGCAGAAACGAAATTGTATTCCCAAATTAAAAATCCAAACAGAAACGAAATTCAGTCATAGAGTACTCAGCAGAAACGAAAAACTAAAGAGAAGGAGCAGAGAAACCCTAAAACGAAAAATAGCTGAGCCTCCTTTGCATGGGCACAGTTCCCAATTAAATAGATACTGCTCTCACAAACGAAAATGGGCTTTTTTAACAGTTTTGGCCCAAAAACGAAAATACAATTAAAACGGAAATAAAATATTCTGAAATTAATTTTGACGCGCGGCATCCCAATCTTCAAGTCCACGAATTAATTCCAATCCCAATTAATTATTAATCTACCCTGAAAATCAAATTAGAATAATTAAACTTAAAATAATCCAAATTAATTAAAATCTGAATTATCGGTCCAATTAAGTCCTAAATGAGAAACAGTGCAAAATATAAACATTTAAACACAATTAGGGATTAAAATGAGTACAGAAAGATGAGTAAATAGTGATAAATAGTGACTCATCACTTCTTCCACATCTGGCTGAAGGACTAGGACACAAATTATATGTATATACGTCCACTACTGCCCGAGTCCTGTCATGCTAATGATAATAGTTTATTGATAAAAATTGAGTATGAAAATTTAAAAGCAAATGCAAGCCTCTACAGCTCCATCATTGAAGATTCCCATGAAAGAACCACTAGCACTTTAAGACATGCTTGATCAAATTATCCCTTAAGAAAAACAACAAACTTGAGAAGAAATACCACGCTTTGCCTAAATAAAGTCAATGACTTGTGTAAAAAAAAAAAACTAGAAACATTATATGAATGGGAAGTCATGGATGACTTAAAATAATTATCTAGTGCATCTTATCTTTTTAATCCTTTTAATGGATGATCTACATCTTATAGAGAGACATTGCCAAATCATGCAGAAAGAAGGTCACCAACCTAATCTATGAAGATATCATATGCACACATACTAGTGGTTTATTTTAGCTTACATAGCTAAAAATTAGTTCCACAAGCTGTGACCGATCTGTATTGCCACTCTCAACCACCATCTATGAACAAAAAAAAAAGTATGAATTTCACTAAAGCTTGATAGATAAGTGTAAATTTTTTAACTGAAGTACCATAATAAAATTCAACAGAAGTAGAACAATATCTACCATAAATTATGAAATAGCTTTCTCATCAGACATATAACCCTGCTATATGATTCAGACAATATATCCTACTAAAATGCTAGTAGGGCCAATCTATAAAAACCAAAAGAAAGATGTTAGTAGGGGAGAGGAAACGTGTTCCAATCCAAAAAGAGAAGAGATGGATGCATTATCTTGAGGAATCATTGATCATATGTTGGCTCTTTTCTTTGCTTTCATATCATATGAACATAATATTTTTATTTTTATTATGATGAATAAGAAATCAATAATATGGGATATATGATGGGTTAAGGGACAAAAGAAGATAAAGATGGGAAAGAATTAAGGGGTTTGTTAACGATGGAATTAAGAAAATTCATAGGGCAAACAATAATTAGTAGGGAACACTTTTTGTGGTCTTGTTTGGGATTGTACCACTGGAAAAGGGAACCCTTGATGCTGATAGTCTACAATGTTTGTGTGTGTGTAGTGTAGTGCAGGCTGCAAGGTTGGAACTTACTCATTGTTGATGCGTATTCGTCTTCATTCAAAGGCTTAAGATTCAATCAACAACGTCTGAAAAACTAGTTAGTTGTTAGCTATATGAGGATGATTATACAAATAAATAAAAGATCAGAAGACTTAAACACCAACATATAAATTCTCTTCTCCTTGTCTCTTGATGTTTAAATTAAATTAGAATCTAAGTGTTTAGTTGGGGGGGAAAATCCTATAATTTGTGATGGCTGCAACATAAATGTCCTAATAAGAAGAATCGTAATGTTCAACATCCTTAAGCCAAGGTTGTTTAGTAGCGAAGGGGTGATACATAATATTTTCATTTATTAGATTATTGATCTTATGGAGGTGTACATTAACTAATAGCTACATAAAATAAGACTTTGGTGGCAATGAGAAAAGAATTTACCTGGCAAGGGTTTGCTTGCATTCCTTTCTGCTCTAAAGTAAGTCTTGTCCCTCCAATCACAACTTGAACACCAATGGTAAGATGATATTTCAGCAATTTAGTGGCCTCTACAGCAGCTTGACTTGCAAGCTCTCGAGTTGGGCATATGACAAGAACAAAAATTGGTGGCTGCCTATGATCATGGTCACTTAGAGGTGACTTTGCCACAACTTCAATTGATGGAAGCCTATGATCATGGTTTGAAAGCGTCCGCACATACATTGTATGTCTTCCTCTTCTTCCATAGAGAAGAGTTCATACTTATGATTGAGGAAATGAGTTTGTTCCTCTTTACCTATGACGTTCCTTTGTATGTTATAACCAAAATGTCCCATATTTGTTTGGTACTTCTAAAGTTGTGTACCTTGGTGTATTCTTCTTCTGAAAGAGCACACAACATCACATTTCGAGCCTTGGAGTTTAGCAAAAATCTAAGTATTTGTTCCTCCGTCCATTGGCCTCTAGGAATTTCATTCAACTAATCATTATATGCAATATAATCTCCATTTTCCACCATGACCAATAGATCTATATGAATCGATTTGAAGTGGACTATTATACGTTCTTTCCAGTAATGATACTTTATGCCTCTAAACAGAGGTGGTTTGCTGGTGGAGAATCCTTCTTCCATATCTGATATATTGGATCTTTCCCTTAGTATTGTCAGATACTCAACCCTTAAGAACAAGCCCTGATACCAATTGAAATAATAATAAACACACTAAGAGGGGGGTTGAATAGTATGTATATCAAAGATATAAACTTTTGCAATATTGAAGCAGATATAAATAGTGATATATATGCGTGTGTGTGTGTGTGTGTGTGGAAAGTTGTCCATTGAAGATAACACAAATATTTAATGAAGACAAATATAGTAGTCCAGTGACTTGATAAAAGAGAGAGTTCTTAAAACAGTTTTTCAAATAAATACTTGGTGTTAAAAAGGTGATAGAAAGTGCTATAAGTGAAAATATAATGAACACTTATGCAAATAACCAAGAGGGGGCTGAATTGGTTTTTCCTCAGAGTTTTAAAAAAAATTCCTTTCGAAAATGTAACAGCGGAAGACTTTCAAGAATAATCGTATCTTTTAAAACAACAAAGAAAACAATTTTTCTTCACCAATCAAATCTCTTTTGTGTTGTGACCAATCTTGTGATATGAACAAAACTAATACTTAAAGAATATTATGAACATCAACTGAAATATTAAATCACACAAGATTTATACTGGTTCACCTCTCAACCTCGAAGGCTACATCCAGTTTTCTTCAAACCAAATCTTGGTCAGAGTTCCACTATAACAAATATAAGTTCTTTACAAGCTTACAATGATCTCTTTTGCCCTTCCTAGGTAAAATTCAAAATCTATACCCTATAGACTTTTCAAAAGATCTAGAACCAGAGATCCCCTCTCTGTTCTACCCTTTAGAAACCCTTGTAGAAAAAGCTTTAAGATTACAATTTGTTATATGAACATTCAACACACAAACAACACAAATATCAAACAAAATAACCAAGCTTATAGTTCAAGAAAGATATCACCTCTTAATCCTCAGTAAATTCAATGAAATGAATGATCTAACCAAACTGAGAATGTATGCAAATACTCTTTCTTGATGACTTATTTAACCAAAAAGCTTGAACAATTCTTCACACCATGTGAATAATGACTAACATATCATGCAACACTTCATGACACTTAGCATCTTTGATTTTCTCTTCTCTCTCTTGCCTTTGTGTTTTAAGAACTCTTGAAAGTGTTTTTCTCAAGGCTTGTATGAATATTTCACAAAAATACTTGTTATGGAAACTCAGTCATAGTTGTTCTATTTATAAAAAAACAGATTTAACTAACTGTAATTGATTATTTCGTCAAAGTAATCGATTATTTTTACTGATGTAATCGATTATTTTAACCAGATAATCGATTAAAGTGTTCATCAGAAATCTATAAATTTGTCAAGAAGAAAATAATCGATTAAGTCATCATATATTCGATTATTCCAGATGACATGGATTTTCTAATACACATGTGTAATCGATTAAATTCACAAATAATCGATTAACACAGACCATGTTAAAATGTATCAATGCATATTTAATCGATTACGAATATCTGGTAATCGATTAAACCAGATAAAAATGTTTTTATAAAATGTATCAATGCATATTTAATCGATTACGAATATCTAGTAATCGATTAAACCAGATAAAAATGCTTTTATAAAATGTATCAATGCATATTTAATCGATTAGGAATATCTGGTAATCGATTAAACCAGATAAAAATGCTTTTATAAAATATGCAAAGACTCAGATAATTGATTATTCCGTGAAGTAATCGATTATCACAGACAACGTCTATTTCTGTGTTAAGCACATTTAATCGATTACAAATCAATGGTAATCGATTAAAATGTTCATAAGGCAATATGCAATCTCAAACACATGCATTTAATCGATTATATCATATATGTAATCGATTGACTCGGTGAAAAACAATTTTTATAAAAATCTAATTGCCTTTATGAGTTTATATCTAAATACTTATTACCATATGATTAAACATGAT
>PYAF01005505.1:593202-604185 GCA_007407185.1 Glycine tomentella
TGGAATAGCTTTAGTTTTAGGAATTTTGTGCTTTTATTTCATTTAACATATATTCTTATATTGACTAAAATTATTTCTATAACCTATTAAAGCCTAATTCCAATTGCTTTCTTAAAAGTAAAATTCTAAATTTATTAGAAACTAGCTTAAGTCTTAATAGCATTTTAGGATATCATTTAACTTCTCTCCCATGGTCTTTCATCTATATTCTTATTGATTAATTTTGCCTTGGATTATTAAAATTACTAAACTAACTTATTTAGGATACATACTCTTCTCATAATTAAGAGAAAATTCCATAGATTATGTCTATCCTCTTCTTATAATTTTCTGATACCTGAGGTTGTCTAGATTGAGCTCTTTTCAGAATATCTTCCAAAATTCCTAGAAATCACAATTTAGGGTTTTCTGCCACCAACCATATTGATAATTTGTTGTCTAAAGGCATTTTATTCAATACTCAGGTTCCCATAATTTTCTAAAGTCATCTTGGTCAGTTTTGACCTAGGGGCATTTTGGTAATTTTACCCTTTACCCTAGGGGTAAAATCGTCATTTCTAAAATGTTCAAGATATCTCAATAATTGTTACCCTGGAGGTATTCTTGGTCTTTTCTAAAGCATCTAAGAGTCTTTATAGGATTTCTTTCCTCAAGATGTCTTGCTAAACTTCCTAGGGCAATTTGGTCATTTTTTGAAATGTCCAAGGGTATTTTCGTCATTTTTCCCAAATCCTTCCGCACTGCCTCTACTTATTATTTTACCCCAGTAATTGATTGTGGTTCCAAAATTTGGGGTGTTACACGATCAATATGGTTCTAGCTTCAAATCATTGGCAATAATAAGGGGGGATTTTTTTCGAACAACTGGTATGCGCAAAGTAAAACATGCAAGAACACAAATTAAAATTAAAGAATAATGCAGAAATTAACAAGATTACCAAGGAGTAAAGTAAAACAGATTAGAAAGCATAAATCCAATTCACCAACCCAAGCTATTCGAATCATCATCATTCCCATAAATTGATTCTATCATGAACATTCATTCAATCTCAATAGAAGCAGTTCAATCGATTCTACTCCTAAATTGATTGAAACGACAACCCTAACTGAAATATCATTCAATTAATCTTGTGATTATCATTTGAAAATAAGACATGAATCCATAATCCTAATTCACTTTCAATCCTAAATGCATTCATAATCATGAAAACATAATAGAAATCAAAGAAGAAGGTGAACATTCAAGTAGAATTTGAAATACCGAACCGGAACTCCAATTCTTCTCTTGCTTGAGTTAGATCCTTGGATTGATTAATGATTTAGCCTTCCATGATGATCACCAAGGAAAGCCCCATGAAGTGAATGCAGAAAAATGGAAGAATAGCAAAATGGAAATGAAGAAAATGAAGAACAATGAAGAACACTTGAGAGAAAATGAAGAACAAGCTTTTGATTCTAAAAACTAAAGAAAGAAATATAAAACTTGTTTATTGAATTGTAAAGTGCTGTCCAAGTTTCACTAAAGTCACTAATATATGTAGTGACTAAGTTCTAAAAATATAATGGGCCATAAACAAACCCAACAATCTAATTATTCATTATTTACACCACTAAAAGTCCAATTCGTAGCCCAAAATTACAAGTGCCGAGGTGCTAACTTCGAAGCTTAAAATGACCCTCCAAATGACAGAATTGGCCTTGAGCTATTTCTAGCAAACTTGTAGATCTTTTTGTTATCTTTCCACAGACTCCTAGAACTCTCCATTCGAAGATCGGCAGTACTCTATAGGCCCTGCACAAGTCAGATACGTTAAGTGAGCAAAAATCCGAAAATACGCAACAATTAGCAATTAAGCCCACTTACTTGCCTAGGCCAAAAACTGAATTAGAATGGAAAAATAGAAGTCCAAAAGAGGTCAAATAAGCTAAGAATGATAGACAAAAATTTAACTAAAAGCACTCTATCATTCCACTATAACAAATATAAGTTCTTTACAAGCTTACAATGATCTCTTTTACCCTTCCTAGGTAAAATTCAAAATCTATACCCTATATAGACTTTTCAAAAGATCTAGAACCAGAGATCTCCTCTCTGTTCTACCCTCTAGAAACCCTTCTAGAAAAATCTTTAAAGGTTACAATTTGTTATATGAACATTCAACACACAAACAACACAAATATCAAACAAAATAACCAAGCTTATAGTTCAAGAAAGATATAACCTCGTAATCCTCAGTAAATTCAATGAAATGAATGATCTAACCAAACTGAGAATGTATGCAAATACTCTTTCTTGATTACTTCTTTAACCAGAAAGCTTGAACAACTCTTCACACCATGTGAATAATGACTAACATATCATGCAACACTTCATGACACTTAGCATCTTTGATTTTCTCTTCTCCCTCTTGTCTTTGTGTTTTAAGAACTCTTGAAAGTGTTTTTCTCAAGGATTGTACGAATATTTCACAAAAATACTTGTTATTGAAATTCAGTCCTGGTTGTTCTATTTATAAAAAAAAATAGATTTAACTAATTGTAATCGATTATTTCGTCAAAATAATTGATTATTTTTACTGATGTAATCGATTATTTTAACCAGATAATTGATTAAAGTGTTCTTCAGAAATCTGGAAATTTGTCAAGAACAAAATAATTGATTAAGTCATCATGTAATCGATTATTGCAGATGACCTGAGTTTTCTAATACACATGTGTAATCGATTAAATTCCCAAATAATCGATTAACACAAACCATGTTAAAATGTATCAATGCATATTTAATCGATTACGAATATTTGATAATAGATTAAACCAGATAAAAATGCTTTTATAAAATATGCATAGACTCGGATAATCGATTATTCTGTGAAGTAATCGATTATCACAAATAACGTCTATTTCTGTGTTAAGCACATTTAATCGATTACAAATCAATGGTAATCGATTAAAATGTTCATAAGGCAATATGCAATCTAAAACACATGCATTTAATCGATTATATCATATATGTAATTGATTAACTCAGTGAAAAATAATTTTTATAAAAATCTAATTGCCTTTATGAGTTTATATCTAAATACTTATTACCATATGATTAAACATGATTAAATGTATATATGAATACATGAATTAGTCAAGGCTAGTGAGGATTATGAGGCTTTAACCACTTGAACCAAACTTAAGCAAGAAATTACAAATGTCATCAATTGAGTGGGCATGTAAAACATCAAAACTTGCATTCTTCATTCTTCTTGATTCCATATCTTCATCTTCCTCATAGCTAACAATAAGAACGTTCAATAAATCATTGTGGAGAGAAGTGGAAACACTTATTTCTACTAGTAAACTAAACTTAAGCTATGTTAAGTTCTTCTTTACTCACCAGTAAAGTGTTGCAATAATCAAAACTTGATTACAAAACAAGTATTCTGACCTGCCACTCTTGGCTTTACAAGTATTCTTAATACCATTTATGGAACTTTCTTAGACTCCCCATGAATCTAAGAAACCCAAGTACTGTTTAACACTAAATCACTCTTGGCTTTCACAAACAAAAGTTTGGATGAATACAAGTATTCTGTTACACTCAATGAGGGAATAAATAATTAAGCTCAAATACAAAATTACTTTGCTTAGCAAAGAGTAAACAAATAAAAACTGTATATCAGTCATCTGGTGATTTCAACAGAGTTTTGCTTCAGATATTTTCTTGCTTTCTTGTAAGAATTTTTGTCATTCATTTTTTGGATGAAGACTACCTTTTATAGACTTCAATGAAGGATCCATTACAGGATCAATGTCAATTCCTTGAAAAGACTATTGTCTCACACTTGAAGATAAGACTACGTGTCATGCTCTGATTTAAGAGGAATGAACCATAGTACAGAGCACCATGTGCTCTTTGTCTATAGCGAAAGCGACCTTTAAGAGAATATTTTGTGAATACCTTCTATATTCTTCTATACTGTCCTTTTCTTAAATATAATTGTTAGCAATTCAAAATAAAGAGAGGCAAATTGAATTTGTATAAAATAGAACACATGTACTTCCGTTTTTCGTGTATTAAAGTCTTTGAGTTTCTTATTGGCTGCATGGAAGAGCTAACTAAAAGATAGTATATAACATTGATTCATAATGGTGGACGCTCTCTTGTTTTAGCGCGTTGGACGCTAGATAAAATAGAACATTCTCTCTTGGAGTGAAAATTGAAAATGAATGGAACACTTCAAAACAACAAAGAGGGGGGTGAATTGGTTGAACCTTGGTAAATTAAAATTTTCAAATCAGAGTTTTTCCACAGGATCTTTATCACTTTAAAATGTTTTGAAACCAAGAATCATTTATTCAATCAAATTCCTTTGTCAAGAAATCAATGAGCAATACAAAACTTTCTGTGCAAACAATTTGAATCACCACCAAAACAATTGAGAGATGAAGAGATAAGAAGAAAGCTTAGCCACAGATTTTTATACTGGTTCACTTCAAACACTATGAAGCTACATCCAATTCTTCCACTCAACACTAGAGTAGAGTTCCACTATTGCAAAAATATTCTTACAAGATATTACAAGCCTCTCTTTATCAACCCTAGATAAAGTTCAGAAGTCTAAAACACTATTAGACCCTTAGAGACCAAACCCAAAACTGAGAACACTACTCAACTTCCCTTAGAGAAATACTATCTCTAATCATGTAAGAAAACCCATTTACAATAGACTAATCTTTACAAAATTCAATTAAAATAATTACACCTTCAAAGAATAAGGAAAGATTTCACCTGATAATCCAAAGAACATATGCATGTGAATGATTCAATCAGGTTGAAAGAAAGATTACAGACTCAATGCATTCCTTTCCTTAAGCTTTGAAAACCAATGATGCTTCACTCTTCAAATCAATAACCCATACGAATTTGTGAAGCCTAAATGTGTTTTTGAAACTCAGAAAACTCACTAAAGAAATCTTATGAACGTTTGTGATTGCCCAGTATTCAAAAAATTCAATAATACAAAGAACAGGGCTATGGGTTCTATTTATAACAGCTTTCTAACTGAAAATAATCGATTAAACACGCTCCTGTAATCAATTATTTCGCATATGTAATCGATTAATTCAAGAATGTAATCGATTAAAATGCTCCTGATATGTTCAGGGTTTGAGCTACGAACAATGTAATCGATTATTCCGTGGAGTAATCGATTAATCCAGACAGTCATGTTTTTCTAGATACACTATGTAATCGATTACAACATTTGGTAATCGATTAAGCCAGTCAGTACTCTATTCTCAAATGTTCTATGTAATCGATTAAAACGACATGTAATCGATTAAACCAGCAGAACATGTTTCTCATAGGCATAGATGTAATCGATTACGAATTTCTGTAATTGATTAAGGCAGTCAGTATGATTTTCTTATTTAAGTCTATGTAATCGATTAAATCGATATGTAAAATATGACAATGTTCTTGATTTGTTTTCCAGAAGGCACGAAGAACAAAATAATCGATGCTATCAATGTTGTAATCGATTAATGTAGTAAAACATCATTTTTCCAAAAACTTAGCTTTTTAAATGCCTACTTGTTAATTGCTTTTACTTAGACCTTTAATCTAACAATCCTAGATGAATGATTATGCATGATATGCTTTTGGATTATCAGATTACACAACTTCTCTTTTACATGAATCAAATTGATCTTCATGGCTTTTTGACATTTTTTCAATGAGGCATGTTGAAAGCACAAAACCACCAAAGCTTGATCCTTGTTTATTCATGCATGGTTCCTCTTGAATCAACAAAAATGATACTAAATATTGTTAAGTCCTTTAACATATTGATCTTGTCCACTTGTTAAAAACTCATTAGAACATCAATAATTTATACTTGTTGTCATTCATCAAAATCCAAGGTGGATGAGATGAATGGTTGTCCAAAACTAACAAATTGTTGGGAAAAGAAAGGTGGAGTGTGTGTCAAGAAAGAAGAACTTAGTGACAACAGAGTGATGGATTAGGGAGCAGAGAGATGAATTCAGTATGTGAGTATTTTTTTTTTTAGTTTTTTTTCCTGCTAAAAAATTGTTTGGCTTCTCAATAAAATTTTGGGTATCTATTAGATCTTTTTTTTAAAATTATAAAAATTGTAGTGCCATACTTCAATTTATTTACTACATATAGGCAAGACAATTTGTCATTCAATACAGTGGAGAAGTAATATCATGGAAAGAAGGCAAACGTAGATCCCAGGCTTATGAAAATCAAGGTCATATGTCAATTAATTCAATTTTTCTATCTGATTGGTATTTAATCTTGCGTTTTTTATAAACTCTTGTTTCCTTTGCAGGTCTTAAAGATGCATTTATCATTTTCCTTAATCAATTTCATATCTCTTATATATATATATGTATACTCATTTTAAATATAATTTTTATACCTGGATCTTTCTGGCTTATCAATAATTGTCAGTTCAAAACTTTTTGGCATGTTTTTTCTTTTTTATGTTACTAAAATTATTTTGTTGGTTGCTACTGATTTGAGCCAAGTAACTTATTCTGATTCTATTCACTCCCTTAAGTTAATATTGGCAAATTATTGGCTTCCATTCATTGTGAGGTAATATCAATTCATAAAAATAGTTTCAGTTTTAATTATGTGATTATGTCAACTATGACAATAATTATTAAAAACCATTTGTATATATTCATATATTATGTGAAATAGTAAACTATAAAGCCTAAAGACCCAATGTTATTTTTTGGAGGAAAAAAAGCAACATATTTTTTTATTTCATTAACAGCCCTTGAAAACATTTATAGCTTCCTCACTACCTTTCTTAAGGTGCTTATAGACTTTGAAAACATTAGCATTTATGATGTGCCTTTATAGGATTCTTACATAATCTCTTTGTGTTTCTAGAAAGATTTGAGGAATGAATCACTCCAATTGGCTTCAAAGGAACAAAAGATAGCTGATAAGACTGTCTTAAGTCTTGTTGAAGAGCAAAAGGTTTGCCTTTTATTTACTATTTAGTGTTAGAGCATTAGAGTAATGAACTACAGGAAGCTAGTAAAGAATTAATAAAAGTATGACCTCGTTTACTTTCTCCCTAATAAAAGTATACCCTCCGGTCCCCTTTTCTCTATCTATATATAGAGATTTGCCAATTTACCCCGACCTTTTTTAGGAGTATTTAAATTTAGTAAACTATACCTTGACCTTGGATGCATTTAAGAAAATCCTATTTATATCTTTTACTTAGATTCTTGGGCATCACTTTTCTCTTCATTAGCTTTTCTCCCATTTGAAATTCTATTATTGTATTGTGAGTGGATTGTGGAGACTAATTTCTTTTTTTTCTTCACATACCACTACTTAGTGCGGCTGGCATTTTGTTCACTGCAAGAATGAAAAATGAATTCAGTTAATGGCATGATGGGTTATTTCAGGAGCAAAATCAAGAAGACCAAATTCAAGGAATTTCAACTCTTTTAATAACTTTTCTGTCAGTTGTGATAGCTTGCTATCACTTTTAATGATTGGTATTTAGATATTATCTTGTGCATTCCTAGATTATGAATTTACTTGGCTCTTGGTTTGAAATATCAAGATTGTTAAGTTTCATATATTATTCAAAACTACCATGGTTTGAAAGCGTCCGCACATACATTGTATGTCTTCCGCTTTTAAAATAAATAGAGTCAAAACTACTATTCATCTATTACTACTGGTGCAATAAGAAAATAAATTAGCTTCCAACTCAACGATTTTTGCTATTATGTTGAGGCTCAAGTAGACTTTTTGGTCTCTTCTTATATTAAACATTCTTAACCAATATTTTAAAATCTTTCAAGATATTTGATCAACATAGAACTTTCTTTAATACTCCCACTTCCACTGCAGACTAGCTAAACGACAAAAATAGTGCCATAAGCAGCCTCCAAAAAAGACAATTAAAAAGAATACAGAAATAGAAATTCCCTATCATCATGATAAAATATCCAACTCTGAATCTGAAGCCCAAGGAATTAAGCAAAGTGGTCCAACCCTGTAGTTTGCTTATTTAAAGGTAGCTTAGGTACCAACTGTACCTTACATTAATTGTCGCCCATAAAGGAATATGAAGAAACATTAATGATAAAGAGGCTATTAGTCACCAATTCACTCAAGCAAACACAAATTAAGAGACTTACCAAAAAGGCTCCTGTTTTTCTGGTGCCTGTCCTGGCCTTGGCAAGGACATCCTTACCTAAAAATGTTAATTGGAATAATTTCCACCATAGTAAATAAACTCAAGACATATGAGAACAATGTCAACCAAAGCTGGAATAAATTGCTTGTTTAAAATTTTCAAAATTATCAATTAGGGATAGCCCAATATTTGAATACTGATTACTGGCATAGTATGATAGTAGCATCCAAAATTATAAACTCCACACAAAAAAGGATACCAAATATGATTGTATCATATGACATCTCTTACAAACAGGCAAAACATAACCGGAAGAAGAAAAAAAAAGACATTTTGACTTAAGATTGTTTTGTTTAAAATTGCTCCATCCTCCATGTCCATGAAAAAAGACTAACCTTTGAGAATTACTGGAAGAGTAGCCTCCTGCACAACTATCATTTTCTAATATCTAGCATCCTTGACTCCTTTTAATGACAGTGGGTAGATTGAACATTGGTCAAATCTATGGCATCACATCTTAAAAATCAGACATCCATAATACAACAACATAACATACTAAACCATGGATAATAATATTCAAATATATGTCAAAGTCACGTAAGGTAAACCAACAGCACAAATGTACAAACAAAAAGGCTCACCTTTCTCTCTATGTTAATTACATTCCTATCCTCCTCCATAAATACAAGCCAACTTGCTTTTAACATGTGCCCACCATAAGAGTATGCACAACCAATTTCCAAATTCATACATAGAAAGCATGGAACAACAACAACTCAGTAAGTAAATTTGCATAATCACATCCATTAACCAAATAGATACACAAAAAGGACATTATCCATTCAATCTCAAAATAAACAAAAATGCACCGAACATATAAACACTCTCAATCCTTTCTTTCGATTTGTTCTACTTTTTCAAGGCTCACAACTCCGAGGGCAAAACAGGCTACATGGCCTGATGCAGGTTGTAAGATATAACATGCTGAGGCAAAAAGCCTGGCTTCAATTTGGTCCTTCAAACTGAATTGTATGTACTAGGTTTGTTTCCCATTGTGGGAAATGTGGCTGATGTGGCCGCACTGGCAGTCACGGTGAGTAAAAAAAAAACTTTCCATTCCAGCCTCAACTTAAAACCATTGCCTTCAGGCTTAACTCGAGGCCTACATTTTATCATGCCCAAACCCAAAAAAGTACTACATAGTATAGTAATTTCGTGTGAATTATACAATAACCAATAGCTTCAATACAATCACAAAGGCAAGGAAACTAAACCCAGTATCAAGCAAAATTTCTATGATATGATGAATAGTTGAGCACACTTGGTTTCACTTAAATAAGAATCAGATCCTCCTCCAGGGGGAGAAGGTCTTGGAGTTGGTACGGTGGTCCTTCGGTTCAATTCGCTTTGTTGACCAAAGCAGTTCTACTCTTATTCAGTATCTCCTCCTCCTGACTCCCTTCACTCTCTTCATCTTCATCGTCATCTTCATCCTCATTAAGAAATGCTCCAATGCCACCACCCTTCAACTTTCTTCCACCCACTATCTCCTCCTCCTCATCATCATCATTGTTAATGATATGATTTGATTTAATGTAAATAGGGAAACTAGGAATATGGAATATATCTCTCTAGCTGATTTTTAGGGATTTAATTCCTTTTTGTAATTACTCCTTTGATTATAAATAGAGGCTTAGTGTGATCATTCTTGACACACAACATTACAGAAATAATACTCTTACATGGTATCAGTAGTTTAGGTTTATTTTTTTTTTAGCGTTTCCTGGCTGCGATGAACAGTACTCGCGTGTGAACAGTACCACGCCAACCTTCAACACCGTTTCCCTCTCACCAGGCCGCCTTTTTTCGCCGGTGACCTCCAGGGGTAGGATCGCCTCCCTCCGACGACCCAGCTCCCCAAACCGCGCCGCCTGACTCCGCCACACACGTCGCTGCACGCACTCCAAAAAAAAAACCTCTATCCAACTCTTTTTTTTTCTTTTTTTCTGATATCTTCCTCATGGCCTCTACCAGTCGCCCTCGTTGTACTTATTGCAACCGCTTTGGCCATGTCGAAGCTAAATGTCGCACCAAAGCCCAGGAGCAGTCGAAGACGGCCAATGTGGCCCAAGTCACCGCACCTACTGATGTTACTATTTCCACCACAGAGTATCATGATTTCCTCCAGTTCCGAGCAGCCCAACAATCTGCCTTGCCTGCAACCACCATGGCTCACTCTGGTAATCCTGTAGCTTTTGTTTCTCAGTCTTCCACCC
Source organism: Glycine tomentella (assembly GCA_007407185.1). Lineage (NCBI taxonomy): Eukaryota > Viridiplantae > Streptophyta > Magnoliopsida > Fabales > Fabaceae > Glycine > Glycine tomentella. The sequence continues at coordinate 603,671 of PYAF01005505.1, forward strand.
TTGGACCTTGGATCCTTGACTCTGGTGCTTCTGATCATATGACTGGTAACCAATATCTTTTCTCTCAGTTGTCTTTTTTTGACTCATTGCCTTCTGTCACTCTTGCAGATGGCTCTCATATTAAAGTTCGTGGCATTGGTCAAACTCACCCACTTCCTCACCTTTCTTTGAACTCTGTTTTATTTGTTCCTGGATGTCCCTTTAATTTAATTTCCATTTCCAAGCTCACTCGCTCTCTCAATTTCTTCATTTTATTTATTAATAACTCTGTTCTTATTCAAGATCGGCGTACCGGACGGACGATTGGAGCAGGACATGTGTAACACCCCGGACGTCTCCGGCATGTTATCATCAATGATATACATAACACGCTATCAGCGTTAACTAAGCGCGGTGCGGAAGCGATAGAATCGTTTATCTTGATTACATTATGAATGGAATATAAAAACCATATATAAAAAGAACATAAAACATGCCCCTGCTGATCCAGATAAAACATAACAACACTATAGGCA
>PYAF01005505.1:636775-651991 GCA_007407185.1 Glycine tomentella
ATTCTTACAAGTTTGATGGCTTAAGGAAATGATTTGGTGAAGAAACAAAGCATCAAGGAGCTTGGTTCACTCAACAATGGAGGTCAGCTCGTGGAGGAAGAAGAAGAAGAAGAAATGGCCAAGAAATTCGCAGTTTGACCCTTAAATACTGCCCCTGACCGACATGCGGCGCCCTTGGCGCCACCTTGGCGCTGATGGCACCAGCTTCCAGTGCATCTGGCGCCCCTGGCGCCACTTCGGCGCTCTTGGCGCCAACTTTCAGCACCTGTGGCGCTCTTGGCGCCACACCGGCGCCAACTTCCAGCACCGGTGGCGCTCTTGGCGCCACATGTAGAATTAGCCTATGTACCCCCGGTAGTACATAGGCTTGTTGCCGCGATACCTTCTGTTCGGCTTAATTCTCCTATTTTCACCTGCTAACCATCAATTTTAGACTAAAACACCTCATGAAGGCACAGAAATGAGGGTCCTTACATAAACAAAACAATATTAATGTTAACGTCATATTAAATAATTATTAAATATATTAGAAAATAATACAGAAGTAAGAGAACGAGAAAGAACAAAATAAAAGAAAAAACAATATAAAATGAAATAAAAATGAACATGTGTTTTTTCGTTCTTTGCCTGTCCACCTATATTATTGTAGGTTTTACGGTCTGTTAGCCAAACAAACTCATATGACATGCAGCCACAGCACCGGATTAATCCACGATACAGTAGATACTAAATATAGTTTAATTAGGTATACAAACTTCTAACCAAACATCTTTTGAATAATTTTCCTTTTCATCAATGCACTTTTTCTCATCTCTAATGCCCTGCGTATATAATTACCTTGCTTAGCCTTAATAACCAATTTAATTAGTTTAGGTTTTGAGTTTCGACAAAATTTGCACTACTACAAATGCATGAATCTACGATGGTTAAAAAGGCTTGATAAACACGGTTAATTAATTGTTGTTGTTACAAGTGTCATTGTAAATAGTCGCTTTATACGACAGTCAATTGACCGTCTTTGTATACCCTATATCTAAGACGGTTTGCATCCTCAACTGTCTTGGTGTTAATTAATTTTTTTAAAAAAATAAAATACAACACTATATCTACGATGGTCCTACAACTGGAATCGTCCTTGTCTATGCATATTTCTAAGACGGTTTCTATGCATACGTGAATTGAACAGTGAGGATCTCTCTGGGCATGACTTATCCAGCAAGATCTTCAGATCAAAATCTCTTATCTTCTGAAGCAGATTATTCTCCAAAGACTTAGGGACTTGCGGATGCACACAATACATGTAAGACACCCGAAAAAGCAGTTCAGCTAAGTAGTCTTTAAATATAATAGTCTAAGGAAAACTAATCCACATACCACTTTTAACCATAGTATGTAACTAGCAGAATATATGGCTTGTGCTTGGACATCCACAAAATCATCATCAACTAAAGTTGAGCAAGAGTGGAGAAGACATAATTCATTCCGCAGAAAGGTGCCAAAGTCATGATGCATGTTAATTGCCTCCTTGGAATGGTAGGATGCATCACCAGAATCAAGTAAAAAATTATTTATCCAACACATGGAAAGGAAGCGACGATGAAGCCATATAGCCTGTTAAAAATGAGTGATGTTGAATGTCTAAACTTGTAAGAAAACTACTAAAGTATAATTTGAAGTAGAGTAGCCACTTGCATTCAGGCACTGTAAATAACTAAAAGATGACAATTTGATGTTAAGACAAGAAAATGATATTCTCAGATTTCAAGAATCCAAAAATCCTGTAAATAATTAATGAAGAGATTATTTATGAAACTCCAGCTGATCCAGTAATCACTTTAGTGACAAATGATGATGACCATTGACCAATAAGAAACAACAACTTAATAACAAAGGTCGCCTACCTCTCTTCCAACATAACATTTTATTAATGTTTCTTCCAATCAAGTTCATCCTGTCAAATCAGAATTGCCACATTGTTAAAAACTAGATTTGTGTACTAATAGTACTAGCCATAAGAGGTCAAGATGATACAGTAATGTCAATTCCATAAGTCAATCGGCAGTTCTTGTTTTTCCCTTCTATATTTCTATGAAGGAAACACATGCTGCCCAATCTTTTTGTTCAATATGTAGTACAATGAATATTTCAATGATAAAGTGTTGTCAAAACCAAGTTCTAATGAGTAATGATTCGTGTCATTAAATGAAATGGAAGAAAATTATCATATACCATTCTTTGAAATTAGAGGTTAAGAAAAATAAAAGTATTGTATGGAAATGCAAGGGAAGGGAAAGGAATACAATCCACCAAGTTCCAATCCATTTTATTTTGAAGCTAGAGATTCAAATTGCAGATCACATCAAATGATGCTAATAGCCCACTACAACATGGCAGTAGTAGCAATCCAACTGCAACAAACCACTATCAATTGGCTTTTCATGTCATTCCACTCCATTCCATCCCTTTAATCAATCCAAACATAGTATGAAGACTGAAAATAAAGAGTCTATCAGATCATGTGTGTTGGATTCAGGGGGAGCTACTTAAAGAATGCAAAGGAATTGTGATTCAAACAATGGTTTTGAGCTTTCAACATGCAATGGATACCTTGAAGATTAATTAGTGTGAAATGTGTAAGAGAAAAGCAATTCTGGTGATCCAAGTGCATTGTATTCATATTAATCTAAAATTATATTAATTGGGTTCATAAAAATCACAAGGCTTTAGTAATTTGACTAAGTTTTAATTCGATTCAAAGGTTTTTGGAAAAATACCATTCCTGCTGACTTAATCGATTACTTACTTCACTTAATCGATTATTTTGTTCTTAGTCTATTTTGGAAAAGCTTTCAAGCACAATGTAATCGATTACCTAACGGGATAATCGATTATTTGACCTTTGTTTTCATATAAACTGCCTTGTTGAACATGTTAATCGATTATTAGTGGGTAGTAATTGATTACATAGTTATATATGATTTTAAGTAGTGTTGGGATAATTGATTACCAAGGTATTGTAATCGATTACATAGGCTTAATTGGAAAAGCCATCTCCCTACTTTAATCGATTACCACATTTTGTAATTGATTACACTGTATGTTAATGCTTACAAGTCTTCCTGGTTTAATCGATTACCACATATCGTAGTCGATTACATAGTTCATTAAGTTTTTAAAGACTCTTGCTTTAATCGATTACCACATTCTTGTAATCGATTACACAGTGTATTCTACCTTATACAACATATCAACATTTTTCATATCTTCAAGACTCTGGAGAAAAGCTGGAAATCTATCCAATAGTCTCTGAGTCTTCTGTCTTAATCGATTACAGGACGAAATAATCGAGTATTTTGCTCGTTGCTCATGCCCAGAAACTAGTTGAACACTTTAATCAATTACAAGGTTTATTTAATCAATTACATGAGCGTTTTAATCAATTATTTGGCGCGTTTAATCGATTACAGGTAGTTACAAAACTCTGTTATAAATAGGACTGATGCTCAGCTGCTTTTCTAACTTTGTGGAACATTACACATACGTATTTTCCTAGCTTAAACAGTCTTGTGAGCATTCTAAAGTGTTTTCTAAGGGTTTAATCATTCCTTGCTCCATTGTGCTTTGATCATGAGTGTTTGACTCATTCTTGGATCTTGAAACCATTTCAAGATTAAGGAAAGTTGTGCAAATTGATTTGTAATCATTCAACCTGATCTGGTAACTTCATCTTGCATTGCATACTTTGGATCATCATCTTGATTTGAGGGGGAGTTACTTGAAGCACAAAGAGATTTTGAAGACAAAGAAGTGTTTTGGACTTTCAACACGATTGAAGCATTGAAGAAAATCTTGTGATCAAATGTAAAAGGAAAGAAGTTTTCTAATGATCCAAGTCATTGCATTCATATCATTCATAAGCTTAAGAATTAAATCACAAGGCATTAGGAAATTTTTTTGAATCTTGAAATAAACTAAGTGTCTTTTGGAAAAATAGCATTTCACTGATTTAATCAATTAATATAAGCAAAGAATCGATTATTTTGTTCTTGATGCTTTATGGAAAATTCTCAAGAATAGTTTAATCGATTACACTATCGGATTAATCGATTATTTTAAACTTAGAATAAATATAATATGCCTTAGTGACCTTTTTAATCGATTACTACTAATCTGTAATCAATTACATTACTCATACAGATTATATCATCACTCTGGCTTAATCGATTACACAGTACATTCATGATTATGCATATTTCGGATATAATCGATTACTAATTATTGTAATCGATTACCCAGTACATTCATGTTTATACATACTTCGGATTTAATCGATTACGCGTCAAGATAATCGATTAAATTGCTCGTTGTAGTTACCCAGAATCCTTATTAACACTTTAATCGATTACAGGAGCGTGGGTAATCAATTACATATGCTAAATAATCGATTACAGGAGCGCATTTAATTGATTACAAGCGGTTACAAACATTATTATAAATAGATCCAATGCTCAGCTGATTTTAGGACTTGAGAAATTTGTATTCTGAGCGTTCAAAAGGTTTCTAAACATTCTCTATGTAATATTTCTGGGTTCATAGAGTTCTTGCTTCCTTGAAACTCATACGGGTCTTAAGGATTGAGTGAAGCAAGATTTTCTTTTCTCAAAGCTTAAGGAAAGCCATGTTCTGAGTTTGTTATTTGCATTCAACCTGGTAAATTCATTCTAATACATCTCATCTTTGGATCATCAGGTGATTTCTTTCCTTACTCTTTGAGTTTGTAATTCTTGTTTGAATTTTGTATTTCCTTGTCTATTGTAAATGGGTTTATTGCATGAAAACTAGAGATAGTGTTTCTCTAAGGGAAGCTGAGTAGTGTTCTCAGTTTGGGTTTGGTCTCTAAGAGTCTAATAGTGTTTTAGACTTCTGAACTTTATCTAGGGTTGATAAAGAGAGGCTTGTATTTTCTTGTAAGAATATTATTTGCAATAGTGGAACTCTACTCTAGTGTTGAGTAGAAGAAAACTGGATGTAGCTTCATAGTGTTTGAAGTGAACCAGTATAATTCATTGTGTGTTTGTCTAATTCTGCTTATTTGATTGCTTTATGTGAATTCTTGTTAACTACTTGATTCTTGAAGCATTACATCTCTTGGGTTGATCTTTGGATAAAGGTTCTTGGTTGTGTTTGTGATAAAGATCCAAAAGGGCAAAAACTCTAATTTTGATTAATAAACTTTTAAAATTACCAAGGCTAACCAATTCACCCCCCTCTTGGTTAAGTGTGAAGTGTTCCTATATTTTACAATTGGCATCAAGAGCTAGGTCTTGTAAGATACTCAAGATCACTTTTCTTTCAAAATGAGTACTTCACAAATAACCTTCAAGGAAGGTGCATCCTTAAACATACCTCCTTTGTTTGAGGGGGAGCATTTCAGTTTTTGGAAAAATAGAATGAAGATCTTTATTCAATCGAATGATCCAGGAGCATGGAATGCTATAGAAAAGGGTCCTAGGGTGTCCATCAAGGTGGTAGATAATAACATGATTCCCAAGGATTGGGATGAGATGAATGATGATGAAAAAAGAATTGTTCAATATGATTTTAAAGCTAAGAACATGATAACCTTTGCCCTTTCCTCTGATGAATTTTTCAGAACTGTTAGATGTATAAGTGTCAAGGAAATGTGGGAGATGCTTGAGATCACCCATGAAGGAACTGAGGAAGTAAGGAGATCAAGGAAGCACTCTTTGATTCATGAATATGAAATGTTCAAGATGAATCAAAATGAAAGCATTTCTCAGCTTCAAACAAGGTTCACACATATAGTGAATCATCTCTTGGGCCTTGGAAAAACATTTGATGCTGAAGAATTAAACATCAAGATTCTGAAGTGCCTCACTAGAGCTTGGCAACCAAAAGTAACAGCCATCAAGGAATCCAAAGATCTTTCAAAAATGACTATGGCTGCCCTCTTTGGTAAGTTACTTGAATATGAGTTTGAATTGTCTCAACTAACTTTTGGTGAAGATGTAGAAAGAAAAAGCAAGGGAATAGCACTAAAAACCGCAGCACCTAAAGCATAGAAGGATGAAAACTCTAGTGATGAAGAAGAAGATGAAAGCATGAACTTGATTATAAAGAAGTTCAGCAAATTTCTGAAGAAGAACAAGGGCAAAAGGTTTACAAGAAACAACAAGAACAATTCCACCAACAATAGCTCTAGCAACAATAAAAAGATTGACAACAACTTTATTTGTTTTGATGTGGCAAACTTGGCCACATAAAATCAGAATGCTCAATCTACTTGAAGAAGCAGCAACAAGACAACAAAGGCAAGAAGGAAGCTCAAGCAAGAAGAGCATACATTGCATGGGAAGACAATGAATCTTCAACCTCTGAATCCTCTACTGAATTAGAAGAAGCCAACATGTGCCTCACCTCAATTGTCAATGAAGAAAATGATGATCTTTTAGATGAAGATGATGAGGTAACATCTGAACTTGATCAAGCTATTTTTGCTTTTCAAGAAATGCACAAAGAGGCCAAAAGCTAGCTAAATCAAATAACAAGCTTAAAAAGAGAATTGAGGATCATCTTGCTAAAATAATGGATTTGGAAACTAAAGTTTGTAACTTGAAGGAAGGAAATGAGAAACTTACTTCAAGCTACAAATCAAGTGGATGTGTTTGCACCTCTTCCTCCACATCTAGTGACAAGTATGAAATGCTGCAAAAAGTGTTTGATGAGTATAGAATAAATCAAGAAGAAAAATATTTGCAGCTGGTTTCAAAGAACCAAGAACTGATTGACATCTTGGAAAAACTCAACAAAGGAAAATGTGATTTAGATGATATGTTGAGTGCCCAAAAACAGTTTGGTGATACTTCTGGTTTGGGGTATAAAAAGAGCTTTAAAAATGTCCAAAAGACTACATTTGTACCTCCAAAACAGAAGAAAAAGAAGAAGTCAAGAGTCAATCAAAAGAGGTTCTCTAGAAAATCATACAATGATGTAACTTGTCACTATTGTATGGAAAGAGGTCTTACAGCTTACCATTGTTTTGCAAGAAGGTTTTATGTCTCAAATGGGGAGTGCATTTGGATAGAAAAGAAAAAGAAAACAGCTAACCCACTGGGACCCAAAAGCAAATGGGTACCTTATCCCTGAAGTAATTTGTTCCTTTTGTAGGTATGTCTTAGAGCAAGCTCTTATCTATGGTATCTTGATAGTGGATGCTCAAGACATATGACCGGTGATATGTCCTTGATCAAGAATCTTATTTTTAAAGATGGGGGCTATGTCACTTATGGAGATAAAAACAAAGGAAAAATCATTGGTGAAGGTAGCATTGGTGATAGCTTGAATACCAAAATTAGCAATGTACTCTATGTTGAGGGCTTGAAGCACAATCTACTTAGCATTAGCCAATTATGTGACAAAGGCTATAAAATCTCCTTCAATCAAGATTGCTGTTCAATTTGTGATGGTAAGAGTGAAGAGGTAATTTACATTGGCAAAAGGAAAGGTAATGTTTACTTGCTTTCTATAGACCATGCATTATTTCACAAAACCACATGCTTGATGAGTAAAATAAATGAAACATGGCTGTGGCATAGGAGAGCTAGTCATATCAATATGCATCATATGAATAAACTCATTAAAAGAGACTTAGTCATTGGCCTACCAAAACTCAAATTTGAGAAGGACAAACTATGTGATGCATGTCAAAAGGGGAAACAAACCAAAACATCTTTTCAAAGTAAAAATATTGTTTCCACCTCTAGACCACTTGAACTTTTGCACATAGATCTATTTGGTCCTTCAAGAACTATGAGTTTAGGGGGCAATTACTATGGATTGGTCATTGTAGATGATTTCTCTAGATTCACTTGGACTTTGTTTTTGAAATCCAAGAGTGATGCTTTTCATTCTTTTAGAAAACTAGCCAAACTTGTTCCAAATGAAAAAGGATGTAAAATTGTCTCAATTAAAAGTGATCATGGTGGAGAATTCCAAAATGAACATTTTGAAAATTTCTATGAGGAAAATGGAATCAACCACAATTTTTCAGCTCCAAGAACACCCCAACAAAATGGTGTTGTGGAAAGGAAAAACAGATCACTTGAAGAAGGTGCAAGAACACTTCTAAATGAGACAAATTTACCAAAATATTTTTGGGCTGATGCTGTGAACACTGTTTGTTATACTTTAAATAGATTACTCATAAGACCTATTTTGAAGAAAACCCCTTATGAGTTGTATAAAGGAAGAAAGTCCAATGTTTCTCACTTAAGAACTTTTGGCTGTAAATGCTTTGTTTTAAATAATGGAAAGGAATCACTAGGAAATTTTGATGCAAAGGCTGATGGAGCCATTTTTCTTGGATATTCATTACAAAGCAAGGCATATAAAGTCTTCAACAAAAGAACCATGTGCATGGAAGAATCTGTCCATGTAATTTGTGATGAATCTAACCCCTCAAAAGAGTAAAAAGCTTGTGATGAAGATTCAGGTCAAATAGAACAGAACATTCAGCTTGAGAAGATGTCAATCAATGAGAAGAATGAATCTAGTGCTGAAGAAGGTCCATCAACTTTAAATCAAAAACCTAAAGAGTGGAGAACCACAAGAGATCTTTCACTAGATAACATCATTGGTGAAGTATCAAAGGGAGTCTCCACTAGATCTTCTCTTAGAAATTTATGTTGTGACATGGCTTTTGTTTCTCAAATTGAACCAAAAGATATCAATCATGCCTTGAATGATGAACATTGGATGCATGCCATGCATGAAGAATTAAATCAATTTAAAAGAAATGAAGTTTGAGAACTTGTTCCTAGACCTCCTTCTATCAAGCCTATTAGTACAAAATGAGTTTTTAGAAAAAAGCTGGATGAAAGTGGAATTATAGTCAGAAATAAGGCTAGATTGGTTGCTAAAGGTTACAATCAAGAGGAAGGCATTGACTATGAGGAAACTTATGGTCCATTTGCAAGATTGGAAGCTATTAGGCTACTACTTGCATATGCATGCAGAATGGGTTTCAAACTTTTTCAAATGGATGTTAAAAGTGCATTTTTGAATGGATACATTGAGGAGGACATTTACGTTGAATAACCTCTTGGATTTACTGATTTCAAACATCCAAACTATGTTTATAAACTTAAAAATGCACTTTATGGTTTGAAACAAGCTCCTAGACAAAGGTATGAAAGGTTAAGCAAATTTCTGCTTGAACAATCTTTCACAAGGGGCAATGTTGATAAAACCTTGTTTATCAAAAGGCAAGGCAATGATTTCTTATTGGTTCAAATTTATGTTGATGATATTATTTTTGGTTCAACTAATCAAAAACTTTGTAAAGAATTTTTTGGAGCTATGCAAAATGAGTTTGAGATGTCTATGATGGGAGAGTTAACATTCTTTCTAGGACTTCAAGTTAAACAAATGAAGAATGGGACTTTTCTCAATCAATCCAAGTATTGCCTTGAAGTGATCAAGAAGGTTGAAATGGAGAAAAGCAAAGATGTTGCAACTCATATGGCAACTTCAACTTATCTTGACTCAGATGAAAAAGGAAAGAAAGTGGATGAATCCAAGTATAGAGGAATGATTGGCTCATTACTATACTTGACAGCTAGTAAATCGGATATCATGCTAAGTGTTTGCTTGTGTGCAAGATACCAAGCAAATCCAAAAGAGTCTAACCTTACAGCAGTCAAGAGGATCATCAAATATCTCAAGGCAACACCCAAAGTTGGGCTTTGGTATCCTAAAGGGGCATCTTTAAACATTATTGGTTATTCAGATTCTGATTTTGCAGGATGCAAACTTGATAGGAAAAGCACTAGTGGAACTTGTCATCTCCTTGGAAGTTCACTCATCTCATGGCACTGCAAGAAACAAGCTTGTGTAGCTTTATCAACTGCAGAAGCTGAGTACATTTCAGCTAGTAGTTGTTGTGCACAAAGTTATGGCTCAAGCAATAATTGCAAGATTATGGAGTTGATCTAAAGGAGATACCATTACTCTGTGATAACACAAGTGCTATAAATATTTCAAAGAATCCTGTTATGCACTCAAGGACCAAGCATATTGAGATTAGACATCATTTTATAAGAGATCATGTACAGAAAGGTAATATCAAGGTAGAATTCATTGATACACATCATCAACTTGCTGATATATTTACTAAGCCTTTACCTAAAGATAGATTCTACACTCTTAGAAACATGCTAGGAATCCATGATGAAAATAACATTAACTAGCTTGTTTGCTACATAATTCGTGCCATATATTCAAAGCCTCTTGCCATCTTGATTGATAATATGTATGAAAAAGCTGAACCATGTTGCAGAATGCTCTGTTTTTGCTAATCTGACGGAAATAATCGATTACACTACGTATTAATCGATTAAAATCATTAAAACTTACATTCTGTATGAAATTTAAGAGCAAGTAATCGATTACACTTGACTTGTAATCGATTATTATTCAATGATTTAGAAATGCTCCCTTCGGAAGTAATCGATTACCTATCGGGATAATCGATTACCATGCTTAAAACTCAAGTTATAACTGACTCTGTCACTGCCATAATCAATTACCATTACTTCATAATCGATTACACTACAGCTTTAAAATATCTGCATGTCTGAAATAATCGATTACCACTCGGGATAATCTATTAAAAAGACTTTGATCCATGATTGGACTACTATCCTGATGTATATAATCGATTAATGAGTCATATAATCAATTACAGGTTATCTTCAACCTCTGGAAAGCTCAAATGTAATCGATTACCTTACGAATTAATCGATTACACAGTGTAAATTTTGAAATTTGCTGATCTGAAATAATCGATTACTCATGGATTTAATCGATTATTTAAGCTGTTATGTAATTTCTGATAGTTTTTCTGGGTATCTGTAACGCCCAAATCATCATTAACCTCCATTAACTGTCTATAACAGCTATATTTTTGAAAAATCTGAACGTTGCGTGTTTAATCCTTGCCTATATATAGTGATTTTGTGATTCATCTCTTCCTTGCACCAAAAACCCTTTCTCTCTTGCTTTCTATTCTCAATATTTCAAGCTTTCCTTATCCTTCATTTCCGATTCAATATGTCTCCACCTAAAAGAGTTAGGACTGGGAAAATAAAGGTTGGTGAATCTTCCTTTAACCCTCAACCCCAACCTCCACCTGATCGTTTGAGTCTCTGGTTCACCAAAGAAGCGGGTAAAATGACTTATCTGCAATATAATGCACCAAACCCATCAGCTCACCCAAATATATAAGCCTTGACTGGTTTATCAAGGAAGGATTTGTCTTTCCTACTCTCTTAGAAATCCAAGGTCTTAGGAGGTTCATGGAACTAAAGGGTACTTACTACCCTGATCTTGTAAGAGTCTTTTACACGTGTGGAAGAGGCTCTATGGATGGTCAACATTTTAAATCTACTGTTAAAGGGGTTGAAATGATCATCACCCCTGAGTTGTGGGAGTCAATTGCTGGGGTTGTCAATGATGGGGAGAGGAAATTTGAGGAAACTCCAGGGGGCTATAGCAAAATAGGAACCTATAGAGAATCCCTCACTGACCCAAACCAACCCATTAGGAACAGGTTAAGCACTGGTCTTGTGGCACCAGAAAACAGACTCCTCCACTATCTCATCACTTATGTCTTAACCCCAAGGGCAACCAACCATGCCCAAGCCACAGATGAGGACCTACAATTGATGTATGGTCTCACAAATTCCATTCCTATGAACTAGGTGCTTATTTTTCAAGAAGTAATGATGAAAGCCAAGAGACTTGTCAACTATCCCTTTCCATATCCTGTTCTAATCTCAAGATTCATTGATCACTTTGGGATTGATGTCTCTAATGAAGTGATGGACAACACCAATTCTTCCAACAACATTATTCAGGAGAAGCATCTGTCCAAGCTTGGACTACACAAGACTCCTGATGGATGGATGATGGGTGGACAGCCGCCCCATGTGCCTCAACAACAAGAACCATTTGTGGCTGATAGTGAAGAACCTGTGGCTGATTCTGCAAGTGAGGGAGACCCCTCTCAACAGCCTCTTCACTCCCACTTTGAATCCCTTATGCTGGCCAAAATGGATGGGCTTCTGTAGATGCATCATGACTTTAAAGCAGAAGTTCAGGGCTCATTTAGGGAGATTAATGAAAGGCTGGATGACATTGAGGCCACTCTTAGGATGGATGAAGAATCTGTAGATTTTTAAAGCCTTAGTTATTTCTGTTTTGGTGTACTCTGTTTTTATTTCAATTTTAAGCCTTATGATGTACTTCTTATTCAAATAGTAATGCAATATTATGCTTCTATTCATTATTAATCCGCTGTGCCTTGCCTTTTTGCCTTTAAAAAGCCAAATAGGGGGAGAAAAATTGTAATTCAGGATGCTCTGTACTCACCTCTGTTTGCCCCTGTTTTTTGTGCATTTTTTTAACTAAAATTTCAACTGCATTATTTGCAAAAATTAGGGTGAGTTAATGGATCAAATTGGTTGCAATAAACAAATATATGTTGTGAATGAATGCTAAGTTAAAAACAGATGTCTTTAACACTTGTTCTTGCAAAAGGAATTTGAATTTTTCAGGTGTTGAAAAAGCTCAGAAAAATGGTACGAAGACTCTTCAGTTAATCACAAGACCCAATGTTGTTCAATTTCAAATTTGGCATGTTTAAAGCCAAAAAGGGGAGATTGTTGATTTGAGGGGGAGTTACTTGAAGCACAAAGAGATTTTGAAGATAAAGAAGTGTTTTGAACTTTCAACATGATTGAAGCATTGAAGAAAAGCTTGTGATCAAATGTAAAAGGAAAGAAGTTTTCTGATGATCCAAGTCATTGCATTCATATCATTCATAAGCTTAAGAATTAAATCACAAGGCATTAGGAAATTTTTTTGAATCTTGAAATAAACTAAGTGTCTTTTGGAAAAATAGCATTTCACTGATTTAATCGATTAATATAAGCTAAGAATTGATTATTTTGTTCTTGATGCTTTATGGAAAATTCTCAAGAACAGTTTAATCGATTACACTATCGGATTAATCGATTATTTTAAACTTAGAATAAATATAATCTGCCTTAGTGACCTTTATAATCGATTACTACTAATCTGTAATCGATTACATTATTCATACAGATTATATCATCACTCTGGCTTAATTGATTACCGATTATTGTAATCGATTACACAGTACATTCATGATTATGCATATTTCGGATATAATCGATTACTGATTATTGTAATCGATTACCCAGTACATTCATGTTTATACATACTTCGGATTTAATTGATTACGTGTCGGGATAATCGATTAAATTGCTCGTTGTAGTTACCCAGAATCCTTATGAACACTTTAATCGATTATAGGAGCGTGGGTAATCGATTACATATGCTAAATAATCGATTACAAGAGCGCATTTAATCGATTACAAGCGGTTGTTGATTCAAGTGAAGCCAAGCATAAATGAACAGAAGATTAAGTTTCAAGGTTTTGGACTTTCAAACATGCTCAAAGGAAATGCACAAAGGAAAGCTTGAAAATGTCCATGGCTGCATTGTTTGGTAAGCTTCTTGAATATGAATTAGAAATGTCTCAATTAACATCTTGTGAAGATGCAGAAAAGAAAACAAGAAGCATAGCCTTGAAAGCTGCAACTTTGAAAGCTGAAAAGGAAGAGGAATCAAGTGAAGAAGATGATGAGGACAATGTGAACTTGGTGGTCAAAAAGTTCAGCAAATGGAAAAACAAGAATAAGAGATTCACCAAAGGCAACAAAAATAGCAACATCAACAACAACCTCAACAAGAAGATTGACAATAATTTCACATGCTTTGAGTGTGGCAAACCGGGTCACATCAAATCTGAGTGCTCAATATACTTGAGGAAGCAACAAAGTGAAAGCAAGATGAAAAAGGAAGGAAAAGGAAAGAGGGCATACATAGCTTGGGAGGATAATGAGTCAACATCTTCAGATTCTTCCACAGAAAATGAAGAAGCTAACATGTGTCTTACCTCCACCATCAATGATTTGCTAAGTGAGGAAGAAGAGGTGTGTCTAAGAGCTAGGACATCAACTTGGTATCTTGACAATGGATGCTCTAGACACATGACTGGAGACATGTCCCTTCTCTCAAATCTGACTTTAAAAGGAGGATATGTCACTTATGGTGATAACAACAAAGGGAAGATTATTGGTAAAGGCAATATTGGAGACAACATCAAAGCAAAGATAAAAAATGTGCTGTATGTAGATGGATTAAAGCATAATTTGTTGAGCATAAGTCAGCTGTGTGATAAAGGCTTTAAAGTTAATTTCAACAAGGATTGCTGCATAATCTCAGATGAGAAAAGTGGTGAGGTACTGCATATAGGTAAAAGGAAAGGTAATATATATGTGCTTTCAATTGATCATGCATTATTCCATACATCTTCATGTCTAATCAGCAAAGTTGATGAAACTTGGCTGTGGCATAGAAGGGCAAGTCACATAAACATGCATCACATGAACAAGCTCATTAGAAAGGATTTAGTAATTGGGCTGCCCAAACTCAAATTTGAGAATGACAAACTTTGTGATGCTTGTCAAAAGGGGAAACAAACACAGAACTTTTTTCAAAGTAAAAACATTGTTTACACCTCTTGACCACTTGAACTACTTCACATTGATTTGTTTGGTCCTTCAAGAACTATGAGTTTAGGTGGCAACTATTATGGACTTGTGATTGTGGATGATTACTCTAGATACATTTGGACTTTGTTTTTGAAATCCAAGAGTGATGCTTTCCTTGCTTTTAGAAAAATGGCCAAGCTTACTCAAAATGAGAAAGGATGTAAAATTGTTTCAATAAGAAGTGACCATGGTGGTGAATTCCAAAATGAACTTTTTGAAAAATTTTGTGAGGAAAATGGAATTAACCACAATTTTTCAGCTCCAAGAACACCCGAGCAAAATGGTGTTGTGGAGAGAAAAAATAGATCTCTTGAGGAAGGAGCTAGAACACTTCTTAATGAATCAAATCTACCTAAGTATTTTTGGGCTGATGCTGTAAGCACTGTATGTTATACTTTGAATAGATTACTTATAAGGCCTATTTTAAAGAAAACACCTTATGAGCTATACAAAGGAAGAAAGCCTAATGTTTCTCATTTAAAAGTTTTTGGCAGCA
>PYAF01005505.1:657383-677557 GCA_007407185.1 Glycine tomentella
GAGTTTCTTGCAAGTGTGAGATAGTGTTTCTCTAAAAGATAGCTGAGTAGTGTTCTCAGTGTGGGTTTTGGTCTCTAAGGATCTAATAGGGTTTTGGATCTCTGAACTTCATCTAGGGTTGATGAAGAGAGGCTTGTAAATTTGCTTGTAAGGATATTTTTACAATAGTGGAACTCTACTCTAGTGTTGAGTAGAAGAATTGGATGTAGTCTCATAAGGTTTGAGGTGAACCAGTATAAAAATCTGAGACTAATCTTTCTTCTCACCTATTCATCTCTTAATTGCTTTGTTTGTGAATTAATTTCATTGCACAGAAAATTATACTCTGTTTTCTATTCTTCTTGGAAAAGGAATTTGATTCAATATTGATTCTTGATTTTGAAATAATTTTGAAAGTGATAAAGATCCTATGGTAATACTCTGATTTTAAATTTTAATTGGACAAGGTTCAACCAATTCACCCCCCTCTTGATTGTGTTGAAGTATTCTTATCATTTTCAGCAGTTACAAAAATTATTATAAATAGATCCAATGCTCAACTGATTTTAGGACTTGAGAAATTCGTATTCTGAGAGTTCAAAAGGTTTCTAAACATTCTCTAAGTAATATTTCTGGGTTCATAGAGTTCTTGCTTCCTTGAAACTCATATGGGTCTTAAGGATTGAGTGAAGCAAGATTTTCTTTTCTCAAAGCTTAAGGAAAGCCATGTTCTGGGTTTGTTATTTGCATTCAACCTGGTAAATTCATTCTAATACATCTCATCTTTGGATCATCAGGTGATTTCTTTCCTTACTCTTTGAGTTTGTAATTCTCGTTTGAATTTTGTATTTCCTTGTCTATTGTAAATGGGTTTCTTGCATGAAAACTAGAAATAGTGTTTCTCTAAGGGAAGCTGAGTAGTGTTCTCAGTTTGGGTTTGGTCTCTAAGGGTCTAATAATGTTTTAGAATTCTGAACTTTATCTAGGGTTGATAAAGAGAGGCTTGTATTTTCTTGTAAGAATATTATATGCAATAGTGGAACTCTACTCTAGTGTTGAGTAGAAGAAAACTGGATGTAGCTTCATAGTGTTTGAAGTGAACCAGTATAATTCATTGTGTGTTTGTCTAATTCTGCTTATTTGATTGCTTTATGTGAATTCTTGTTAACTACTTGATTCTTGAAGCATTACATCTCTTAGGTTGATCTTTGGATAAAGGTTCTTGGTTGTGTTTGTGATAAAGATCCAAAAGGGCAAAAACTCTTATTTTGATTAATAAACTTTTAAAATTACCAAGGCTAACCAATTCACCCCCCTCTTGGTTAAGTGTGACGTGTTCCTATATTTTACACATCAGGTTGTTTCTCTCCTTAATCTGATTGTAATTTTTGTTTTGGATTTTCTTTGTAATTTGACTATTGTAATTGGGTGCTTGCTTGAAACTAGATAAAGGGTTCTCTAGGTGAAAGAACTGAGTAGTGTTCTCAGGTTCTTGTCTCTTAGAATCTAATAGGGTTTTAGATTTCTGTTCTTTATCTAGGATTGATAAAGGGAGACATTGTAATTGATTGTAAGAACTGAAAATTATAATAGTGGAACTTTAACCTAGTGTTGGTTGGAAGAAAACTGGATGTAGGTTCTAGTGTTGAAGTGAACCAGTATAAATCTATTTGTGTTTTATTTCTCTATCCCTTAACTCTTTATATTCATTGTATTCTTGATTAAATTGCTTGACCAACAAAGTCAGTTTTGATCCATTGAATTCCTTGGGGCTTAGCTACTTGATTGAATGAGGTTTCTTAGTTTTTGAAAAGTGATAAAGATCCTAGGAGCTCTGATTTTGATTAAAGAAATTTTTAATTTACCAAGGTTTAACCAATTCACCCCCCTCTTGGTTAAGTGTGAGATATTCATATTCTTTACAATTGGTATCAGAGCTGGTTCTTGAAAGTTACTGAATATCACTATTTTTTTTTCAAAAATGAATACCTCCCAAATAACTTTCAAGGAAGGTGCTTCTTTAAACAGACCTCCTTTGTTTGAAGGGGAGAATTTCAGTTTTTGGAAAAATAGAATGAAGATCTTTATTCAATCAAATGACCTAGGTGCTTAGAATGCAATAGAGAAAGGTCCTGTGGTGCCCATCAAAATTGTTGGTAATGACATGATAACCTCTGCACTTTTCTCTGATGAATTCTTTAGAACAGTTAGGTGCACAAGTGCTAAGGAGATGCGGGAGATGTTAGAGATCACTCATGAAGGAACTGAAGAAGTAAGAAGAGCAAGAAAGCATTCATTGATTCATGAGTATGAAATGTTCAAGATGAACACAAATGAAAGCATTTCCCAGCTCCAAACAAGATTCACACACATTGTCAATCATCTTTTGGGACTTGGAAAGACTTTTGATGTTGAGGAACTAAACATCAAGATCTTGAAATGTCTCACTAGATCTTGGCAACCAAAGGTGACAGCAATCAAAGAATCCAAGGATTTATCCAAATGTCAATGGCTGCACTCTTTGGTAAGTTACTTGAATATGAATTGGAATTGTCTCAATTAACTTGTGTTGAAGATGCAGATAAGAAAGGCAGAGGAATTTCTCTAAAAGCTGCAACATCTAAAGTGGATAAAGAGGAAGATTCAAGTGATGAGGAAGATGAGGAAAACATGAACTTAATAGTCAAAAGGTTCAACAAGTTTTTGAAGAAGAACAAAGGGAAAAGATTCTCAAGAAACATCAAAACAACAACAACAACAACAACAACAACAACAATAGCAACAACAAGACGATTGACAACAACTTTACATGCTTTGAATGTGGGAAACCTGGTCACATCAAGTCTGCATGCTCAATCTACTTGAAGAAGCAACAAGGGGACAACAAAGGGAAGAAAGAAGGAAAGTCTAGAAGAGCTTATATAGCCTGGGAAGACAATGACTCAACAAGTTCAGAATCCTCCACTGAAATAGAGGAAGCAAACATGTGTCTTACATCCATTGTCAATGAAGATGATGATGATCTCTTGAGTGAAGAGGATGAGGTAAATTTTGAACTTGATCAAGCTATTCTTGCTTTTCAAGAAATGCACAAAGAGGCATAAAAGCTTTCAAAGTATAACAATAAGCTTAGAAAGAACATTGAAGATCATTTTGCTAAGATTATTGAACTACAAGCTCAGATTTGTAACTTGAAGGAAGAAAATGAAAAACTTGTTTCAAGCTACAAATCAAATGGTTGTGTATGTGCTTCTTCTTCTACAAATGTTGACAAATATGATATGTTGCAAAAGTCTTTGATGAGTATAGAATCAATCAAGAAGATAAATATAAGCAATTCCTTTCAAAGAATAACAATTTGATTGATCTCTTGTAAAAATTGTACAAAGGAAAATGTGATTTCAATGAAATGCTAAGTGTACAAAAATATGCTGGAGATACTTCTGGATTGGGGTATAAACCAAAGTGAAAATATGTCCAAAAGACAACATTTGTGCCCCCAAAACAGAAAAATCCAAAGAAGTCAAGGATCAATCAAAATGCTTTCTTTAGAAAATCTCCAAGGGCTGTTATTTGCAACTATTGTATGGAGAGAGGACACACATCCTATAAATGCTTTGCAAGAAGATTCTTTGTGCCAAATGGAGAGTGCATTTGGGTGGAAAAGAGAAAGAAAGTCACTTACCCCTATGGACCCAACCTCAATTGGGTACCTTCTTTTATGAATTAATTTGATTTTTCAGGTATGTCTAAGAGCAAGAACTTCTTTGTGGTATCTTGATAGTGGATGCTCTAGACATATGATGGGTGACAAGTCTTTGCTCACAAATCTTGTTCCTAAAGATGGAGGCTTTGTCACTTATGGAGATAACAACAAGGGTATGATCATTGGTCAAGGCAACATTGGAAATAGCTTCAATACCAAGATTAGCAATGTTCTCTATGTGGATGGTTTGAAGCACAATCTTCTAAGCATAAGCCAGCTATGTGACAAAGGTTTTAAGATCTCATTCAATGAGAATTGTTGTATGATATGTGATGGCCAAAATGGTGAAGTAGTTCATATAGGCAAAAGGAAAGGTAACATCTATCAACTTTCTATTGACCATGCATTCTTTCACAAAACTTCATGCTTAATGAGTCAGTTAGATGAATCTTGGTTGTGGCATAGGAGAGCTAGTCACATTAACATGCACCATATGAATAAGCTTATTAAAAAGGACTTAGTGATTTGTTTGCCAAAACTCAAATTTGAAAAGGACAAACTTTATGGTGCATGTCAAAAGGGGAAACAAACTAAAATCTCTTTTCAAAGCAAAAATATTGTTTCCACCTCTAGACCACTTGAATTACTACACATTGATTTGTTTGGTCCTTCTAAAACTATGAGTTTGGGTGGCAATTACTATGGACTTGTGATTGTTGATGATTACTCTAGATATACTTGGACTTTGTTTTTGAAATCCAGAAGTGATGCTTTCCATGTTTTTAGAAAATTGGCCAAAGTTGTTCAAAATGAGAAAAGCAACAAAATTATCTCAATAAGAAGTGATCATGACGGGGAATTCCAAAATGAACATTTTGAAAAGTTTTGTGAAGAAAATGGAATTAACCATAATTTTTCAGCTCCAAGAACACCTCAACAAAATGGTGTTGTGGAGAGGAAAAATAGATCCCTTGAAGAAGGTGCAAGAACACTTCTTAATAAGACAAATTTGCCAAAATATTTTTGGGTTGATGCAGTTAGTACAGTTTGCTATACTTTGAATAAATTACTCATAAGGCCTATTTTGAAGAAAACCCCTTATGAGCTGCTGTACAAAGGTAGAAAACCAAACATCTCTCACTTGAGAACCTTTGGCTGCAAGTGTTTTGTGTTAAATAATGGGAAAGAATCACTTGAAAAGTTTGATGCAAAGGTTGATGAAGCTATATTTCTTGGATATTCATTACAAAGTAAAACTTATAGAGTTTTCAACAAAAGAACTATGTGCATGGAAGAATTTGTTCATGTAATTTGTGATGAATCTAACCCCTCAAAAGAGGAAAAGAAATGTGATGTAGATGCAGGTCATATGGAGGAAATTGTCCAGCCTATTGAAGAAAAAGGAGAACCAAGTGTTGTAACAAATTCATCAACACCTAATCAAGAGCCAAAAGAATGGAGAACAACAAGAGATCTCTCACTTGACAACATCATAGGCGAAGTGTCAAAGGGAGTATCAACTAGATCATCATTGAAAAAATTATGTTGTGATATGGCTTTTCTATCTCAAATTGAACCTAAGGATATTAACCAAGCCTTAGATGATGAACATTGGATGCATGCTATGCATGATGAACTAAATGAATTCAAGAGAAATGAAGTTTGGGAACTTGTTCCTAGACCATCATCTTTCAAGCCTATTGGTACTAAATGGGTTTTTAGAAACAAGCTTGATGAAAGTGGAATCATAGTAAGAAACAAGGCTAGATTGGTTGCTAAAGGTTACAACCAAGAGGAAGGAATTGACTATGAGGAAACTTATGCTCCAGTTGCAAGATGGGAATCTATAAGGCTTTTGCTTGCATTTACATGTTTAATGGGTTTTAAATTTTATCAAATGGATGTTAAAAGTGCCTTTTTAAATGGATATATTGAGGATGACATTTATGTTGAACAACCTCCTGGATTTACTGATTTCAAATATCCAAAACATGTTTTTAAACTTAAAAAGGCCCTCTATGATCTAAAACAAGCTCTTAGATCATGGTATGAAAGATTAAGTAAATTTCTTCTTGAACAATTTTTCATAAGAGGCAATGTTGATAAAACCTTGTTCATCAAGAGGCATAAGGATGATATTCTATTGGTTCAAGTATATGTTGATGATATTATTTTTGGTTCAACTAATCAATTGCTTTGTAAAGAATTTTCTGCAGTTATGCAAAATGAATTTGAGATGTCTATGATGGGAGAGTTGACATTCTTTCTTTGACTTCAAGTGAAACAAATAAAGAATGACACTTTCCTTAATCAATCAAAATATTGCCTTGAAGTCATCAAAAAGTTTGAAATGGAGAAAAGCAAAGATGCTGCAACTCTAATGGCAACATCAACCTACCTTGATTTAGATGAAAAGGGAAAGAAAGTTGATGAATCCAAATTTAGAGGGATGATTGGTTCTTTATTATATTTGATAGCTAGTAGACCTCATATTATGCTTAGTGTTTGCTTGTGTGCAAGGTATCAAGCAAATCCAAAAGAGTCTCACCTTATAGCAGTTAAAAGAATCCTCAAGGACCTCAAGGCAACCCCAAAAGTTGGGCTATGATATCCTAAGGGTGCACAAATCAATATTATTGGATATTCTGATTCTGATTTTGCAGGATGTAAATTGGATAGGAAAAGCACAAGTGGCACTTGTCATCTTCTTGGAAGTTCTCTCATATCTTGGCATTGCAAGAAACAATCTTGTGTTGCTTTGTCAACCGTTGAAGCTGAATATATCTCAGCTGGGAGTTGCTGTGCACAAAGCTTATGGCTAAAACAACAATTGCAAGATTTTGGAGTTGAACTAAAAGAGATACCCCTGCTGTGTGACAAGACAAGTGCCATAAACATCTCAAAGAATCTTGTTATGCACTCAAGGACCAAGCACATTGAAATTAGACATCATTTTCTAAGAGACCATGTGCAGAAAGGTAATATCAAGATTGATTTTGTTGATGCAAACAACCAATTGGCCGATATATTCACAAAACCTTTGGCTAGATATAGGTTTTATGCACTTAGAAACATGCTAGGTATTCTTGATGAATCCAATATAAACTAGCTTGCTTAATATATGCCTTTGCTTGCTAAATTGAAATCCTTTGCTGCCATCATCACTAAAATTGTCTAAAATTCGAATTGGTCTGCATAATGCCCTGCAATATGATAAATTCTCTGTAATAATCGATTAATCTACGTGTTAATCGATTAAATTCAATAAAATCCACATTGTTTATGCTATTTGAGCTTCAGTAATCGATTACAACATAAAAATAATCGATTATTCTGTTATTTCTAAAAATGGGTTTCTCCTGGAGTAATTGATTACACGTCGGGATAATTGATTACATTGACTAAAATGTGTTTTTCAGTTTCAAAGTTTCACTGGAGTAATCGATTACAGTGAAATTATAATCGATTACATTGCAGTCTTTTACATTTCAAAAATTGCAAAACTTCATGGAATAATCGAATACGACAAAATGGTAATCGATTACATATGTGTTTAAAATGTTAAACTTTTCTGGAGTAATGATTACGAGTCAAATTAATCGATTACATAAAGCTCTAATACTTGTCTGATTCACAAAATCTCTGCTATAATCGATTACATGTGCATATAATCGATTACACTTCATCTTCAACCTCTGGATGCTTGTAAAATAATCGATTACCATGTGTTATTTTAGTGTTCTAAATGTGAAAAATAATCAATTACATTGAGCATTTAATCAATTATTTAGGCAGTTGGTGCGTATTGACAGTTTTTCTCTGGAATTGTAACTGCCCAACCAAATCAAATTGGAATCTTTGCTCACTGTAGTGCCTTAACTCCTTCTAATAGCAATTTTTTTGAAAATTAGAACATTAGGAGCCTCAATTTGGTCTATAAATAGAACCTTGCACCATTATCTCTTCTCTCCCTTGCTATATTTATGTGTTTTTCCCTGTGTCTGAGTGTCTAGAAACCTTGTGTCCATCCTAAAATGTCTACCCCTAAACGTGTTAGAACTAGCAAAAGGAAGGTAGGAGAATCCTCTTCCTCCTCTTCCTCCAAACAGACTTGACCTTTGATTCTCAAATGAGTCTGATAAAATGAACTATCTTCAGTTCAATGCCACAAAACCAGTGTGCTCAGCCAAATACCTTGACATAAACTGGTTCATAAGGGAAGGATTTCAATTCCCTGCTTATCTAGAGGCCCAAGGTCTTAGAAGATTCCTAGAGATGAAGGGTACTTTTTACCCTGATTTGGTAAAGGTATTCTATACCTGTGCCAAGGGTTCCATGAATGGGACCATGAAATCTAAAGTTAAGGGTGTCACTATGGAGATTACCCATGAAGTCTGGGAATCAGTTGCTGGTCTTATATGTGAGGGTGCAAGAAAATTTGATGAGGATCCTGAGGGTTACAACAAATTAGATACCTATAGGGACATGTTACATGATCCCAATATGTAAATTAGGAATAGGTTGGGTACTAGCCCAATGACTCTTGAGGATAGATTACTACATTACATCATAACCTATGTCTTAACCCCTAGGGCAACCAATCATGCCCAAGCCACTGATGAAGACCTACAACTGGTGTATGGTCTGAAAAACTCCATTCCCATGAATTGGGTTTTAATTCTTGAAGAAATCCGTTAAAATCTAAGAGGCTAATCAACTATCCCTTTCCCTATCTTGTTCTGGTATCTAGGTTCATAGATCACTTCAATATTGATGTGACTAATGAGGTTATGGACCATACTAATTCTAGTAACAGCCTCATCAAAGAAAAACACCTCACAAAGCTTGGGATGATGAAGACACCACAAGGATGGGTGATGGCAGGCCAACAACCAGTGCCTCAACCTCCTCTTGCTGCTGCTGGAAAAGAAGAAGAAGAAAAAGCTGCTGAGGATGAAAGAAGGGATCAAAATCAGCCTATGTATTCTCAATTTGAATCCCTCATGTTGCAAAAGATTATAACTTACTGCAAATGCAACATGATTTTAAGGCTGAGACTAATGTAGCTTTAGGTGAAATCAAAGATAGGCTAGATGTCATAGAGGCCACTATTAAAGATGATGCATCTAAAACCTTCTAGGCCTATGAATTGTTTAGTTTTTGCTCTGTTTTTTGTTTGTTAATTTTATGTTTTATTTTCATTATGTAATGGTTCCTCCATGGATATATAGACTTCCATTATATTTCTCCTTTAATTATCTGCTGTGCAGTTTCATTTTTGTCTTTAACAAGCCAAACAGGGGGAGAAATAATTGATTTTAGACATGCTCTGCCTCATACTCTATTTATCCCTGTTTTTTGTTCAAAAGTTTGCCTAAAAATTGACTTGAATGGATTGTGAACTTTAGGGGGAGCTAAGTGTCTAAAATGAATCTATTAAATCCATAATACTTGTAAATGAATGCTAAATGAATCACAAATTCTTTTAACACTTGTTCTTGGCAAAGGAATTAGAAAATTTTCAGGTTTGCAAAGCTCAAGCTTTTTCCAATTTGATTTATCAATTAACTTCAAGTCCAACTGTTAATCAATTAAAGATTTGGCATGTTTAAAGTCAAAAAGGGGGAGATTGTTGGATTCAGGGGGAGCTACTTAAAGAATGCAAAGGAATTGTGATTCAAACATTGGTTTTGAGCTTTCAACATGCAATGGATCCTTGACGATTAATTAGTGTGAAATGTGTAAGAGAAAAGAAATTCTAGTGATCCCAGTGCATTGTATTCATATTAATCTAAAATTAAATTAATTGGGTTCATAAAAATCACAAGGCTTTAGTAATTTGACTAAGTTTTAATTTGATTTAAAGGTTTTTGGAAAAATACCATACATGCTGACTTAATCGATTACTTACTTCACTTAATCGATTATTTTGTTCTTAGTCTATTTTGGAAAAGCTTTCAAGAACGATGTAATTGATTACCTATCGGGATAATCAATTATTTGACCTTTGTTTTCATATAAGCTGCCTTGTTGAACATGTTAATCGATTATTAATGGGTAGTAATCGATTACATAGCTATATATGATTTTAAGTAGTGCTGGGATAATCGATTACCAAGGTATTGTAATCGATTACATAGGCTTAATCGGAAAAGTCGTCTCCCTTCTTTAATCGATTACCACATTTCGTAATCGATTATACTGTATGTTAATGCTTACAAGTCTTCCTGGTTTAATCGATTACCACATATCGTAATCGATTACATAGTTCATTCAGTTTTTAAAGACTCCTGCTTTAATCGATTACGACATTCTTGTAATTGATTACACAATGTATTTTGTTATTCTGAGTCTTATGTCTTAATCGATTATAGGACGAAATAATCGATTATTTTGCTCGTTGCTCATGCCCAGAAACTAGTTGAACACTTTAATCGATTACATGAGCGTTTTAATAGATTATTTGGCGCGTTTAATCGATTATAGACAGTTACAAAATATGTTATAAATAGGACTGATGCTCAACTGCTTTTCTAACTTTGTGGAACATTACCCATACGTATTTTCTGAGCTTAAACAGCCTTGTGATCATTCTAAAGTGTTTTCTAAGGGTTTAATCATTCCTTGCTCCATTGTGCTTTGATCATGAGTGTTTGACTCATTCTTGGAGCTTGAAACCATTTCAAGATTAAGGAAAGTTGTGAAAATTGATTTGTAATCATTCAACCTGATCTGGTAACTTCATCTTGCATTGCATACTTTGGATCATCAGGTTGTTTCTCTCCTTAATCTGATTGTAATTAGGTTCTTGCTTGAAACTAGAGAAGGGGTTCTCTAGGTGAAAGAACTGAGTAGTGTTCTCAGGTTCTTGTCTCTTAGAATCTAATAGGGTTTTAGATTTCTGTTCTTTATCTAGGATTGATAAAGGGAGACATTATAATTGATTGTAAGAACTGAAAATTATAATAGTGGAACTCTAACCTAGTGTTGGTTGGAAGAAAACTGGATGTAGGTTCTAGTGTTGAAGTGAACCAGTATAAATCTGTTTGTGTTTTATTTCTCTATCCCTTAACTCTTTATATTCATTGTATTCTTGATTAAATTGCTTGACCAACAAAGTCAGTTTTGATCCATTGAATTCCTTGGGGCTGAGCTACTTGATTGAATAAGGTTTCTTGGTTTTTGAAAAGTGATAAACATCCTAGGAACTCTGATTTTGATTAAGGAAATTTTTAATTTACCAAGGTTTAACCAATTCACCCCCCTCTTGGTTAAGTGTGAGATATTCATATTCTTTACAATGTACAATTATTACCTTCAAGACTCGGACAATATCAGCATTATGACCACAACATATAGTTTCTTCAACAGAATTTTGGTTCTCCATAAATTTTAGTAATAGTCACTGCAATGTATGGAAACTATTATTGTCAATATTGTAGAAACCTAAGCTCATCTAAAGACAAACAAAACTATGGTTTCTTACTTGTAACTCAAAAGTGTTCATAATTTGGAAATTATAAACATTCAGCATCAGGTTCAAGCAAGTATGTAACAACTTACTCTACGGTTATGAAAACAACAATTATCAGCAACATGCAGTGCAACCCAACTTGTAAAACTCATTTGAATCTGTTTATAGCATCTGAATCCCTTGATTGCGTAGACAAAATGACCTTGATCCAATTATAAGATAATTAGGCCTACATAACATGCAAAGCAATTGAAAATAACCCAAATAGGTCAGATAGCCGCTCCAAAGTTGTCTCAGAGGTAGACCTTTTGAAAGACTACAATTAGAAACAAAGTAAAATGAATTAAACACCAGTGTTAAGTAAAAAAAATTGGGGCCTCTCTGAAAGAGTTATATTAGATCAACTTAAAAAGGCATTGCCTACCTCAGTTGCTGCCATTGACTTCCTTACAAGCTCCTTTAAAATGAGGTGGACCTGAAAGTAGATGATAGAAAACAATTTGTAAGCAACACAAACAATGACTAAAATATATTGAAGAAGATAAGCTGATGAGGCAATTTGTTTAGAGAAAAACAACATGAAGTAATGCTGGTTAAAGAAGTATACATGTTGATTCCAAATAATCCCTTTGAACAAAGACACTAGACAATGCCAAAGTTCATTTGAAATTGCAAGACTTGGACAGGACCTACTCGTAATTAAAAGTTCAATAGAAGCTTCTTATCCAAGGATGACAAGGTGCAATACATGCAAGAAGATAAGCCATTCGGTTAAAACATAAATAGTGTATGAGTAGGATGTCTAGAAATCATGTTAAATCTAACAGAAGCAACTTTGCCTCAAAGTAGTGAGCTAAAGCCTTGTCAAGCACTTGTTAGGAGATGTCCAAAGTACTAACCCCTTTGCCGCAAAAACTAAGTCAAGCTGATAGAAAACTAATAAATGATATCCCAGGACAATGACCTGCAAAGTAATGTTCAAAGCCACACAAAATACATTGCCTTTTTATGTAAATAGATTTTTTTTTAAAAAAAAAATACTCTAGTTCTCATACTATTAAAAAATGAAACAATTGTCAACCATTACACAAATTTATGACCACTGTCTTGTACTTAATATATTGTAATACATGCAATTGAACATTCTTGTCAAAGACATGAAATAATCAACTAGTGTATAAATTTACAGGTCCCAAACTTGTAACATATATGCTGCCCATTTCTTCCGAATTGATCTGATGGTCTCGAAGTCTAACACTGATCTATCACCAAAGAACTAGACAAATTTAATGGAAACAAGTTAGTGAAGTTCATCATAGACAACAATAATGTAAGGACCCTCATTCATGGCACCCGATTTCCTCAGCAGAAAACCTGGTTTTAGGTGTGGCGCGGGTCGCGCCAGGGTTGGCGCTGATAGCGCTAGACCCACTGGCTGTAGCGCTAGGGGCGCGAGGGTGGCGCTGGTAGCGCCATACGTTCGGCAGGTTCACGCTAATGGCGTGGTTATGGTGTGAGTAGCGTCACTGGACCGAGAGGTTGGCGCTGATAGCGCCAAGGGCCGCGCTGGTCGCGCCGGAAGTGCCCTGAAAACCCAATTCTCTCGGGTTTTTCACGCGGTCAGCGCCATGTGTGGCGCAGATAGCGTCAGTTGGTCGAGGGGGTTGGCGCAAAAGGCGCCAGTGTGGCGTGGATGGCGCCACAGGTTCGGGAAGTTGACGCTGATGGCGTGGGTATGGCGCTGTTGGCGCCAGAGCACCAACATTGTGGTACGGATAGTGCCGGAGGTGGCGCGGATCGCGCCGGGCAGGCCTAGTATAAAAGGCCAAAAATGCGAAAACTGAGGGAGAAAACAATTTTCTTCCTCCTCCAGCCCGAAACCTCCATTGTTGACATCCCCAAGCTTCCTAGGACCTCTTTGCTTGATCTAAACACCTCCCTACGACCTGTGATTATGAGAGAAACACTTATAAAGCTTCAATCCTTCATCCTTTCTCTTAAAACCTATTGTGAGTGAGAGTTTGATTTCTCAAGAGGAAAGCTCAGAGAACTTGAGAGTGGCCGAGACCCAAGGCTTGGAACGGACACCAGAGCTCGAGGAAGCTGTCCTGAAGCCTTTCTGGTCGCCATTGAGGTAAAGAACTCGAGTTTCCTCGGTTATTTTAGGACTTGGGCTTTCCTGTGAATAGTGACCCATATGAGATGGGGCTAGAATTAGCCCAGGGTCTTGTAAAGAAACTTGTTTAGAATGGTTTAGTGATGAAGGATTAGCTTTCAGTTTCTGATTTAGAGAACTTTGAATCATGGCTCTGTACAGGCATGTGTGACTGATGTAGAGTCACTTGTTGTTGGTTTTCTGACATGCCAGAGCCTTGATTATGATTGTTATGAGCCTGAAAGGCTAGATGAACGGTGCTTTGAGTGAGACTTAGACCGTTCCAGTGATATTTGAATTATGGGCTAATGTTGGCTAGAGCTTATATGTATAGGCTGTGCATTGAGTCTGGGATGACTCAGATGCTTGGTATGCAGCCTTGAGAGACCTTGTAAAGGATTATGATGGCCTGGTGTGCGCTGGGCTGAAATGGTTGAATCCTAGGATATGGGAATTCTGTATATGATATGTTCTGTGTTTGAATGCCTGTGGATTGGTTTTGATATTAGTATATGCCTTGATTAGGGCGTGATATTGAGACTGTTGGTGGCGGGAGCCACAGACCAGGGAAAAAACTACAGAGTGATACTTTGCCAGGTAAGTTCTGAGTCCCTGGGAAATGATTTCCCACTTGGTTGCACACCACACTCCGGGGGAGTGGTGGTCATGTTCATAATGCATGCATTGATTGTCGAATACTTATATTACTATGTGTGCATTTGTGCCTGGTTGTGCTATGAATTGTGAAAGGCATTGAGGGTTCTCTGCCATGGGCATTGAGGGTTCTCTGCCATGTGGAATCGGCATTGAGGGTTCTCTGCCAGGGCATTGAGGGTTCTCTGCCATGGGTGTGGAGCAGATAACTGCTCATGTGTATGAGGGTCAGAGGGCCAGGCCATTGGGCCAGATTTGATGTGTGTGCTTGTCTGATGTTTGTATTGTGAATTGTGGGCCAAGGTGGGGATGATTTTCCAAGGACCCTGAGCTTACTAAGATATGTATCTCACCTCGTGTGGGGATTTATGATTTCAGGTGACTCTTCAGGCAGAAGAGAGCAATCTCAGGGCAGGAGGCCCGGGTAGAGACATTTCTGCTTGGCTGAGAGCAGCAGATGGAGCTTGTAGGCTCAGTTTTGGTCTTGGTTATGTTTTGTACCCTTGATAAGGGTTGTATAGTTCTGTAAACCCTCGGTGAGGGTTGATATGATTTGTATCACCACGGTGTGGTGAAGATACTGATGTATATGACTATGTACAGAACTATTTATGATATGTTTATGAGTTTCCTCCTGAGTTCAATGGTTGTATATTTGATTATCTGCCCATGTATTCTATTTATCTGTCTAAATTGTGTATGAGATGAGAAATGACTCAGCAGGGATATGTTATTGGCCTTGTGCTTGGGCAGTTGTTATATGTTTTATTCCATACATAATGAATCAAGAAAAGCGATTCTGTGCTTCCGCTGAATTTTAAATTGATGTGTTAAGTGATAAACTGATATTATTAATGATAACGCGTCGGAGGCCTATGGGGTGTTACAAATAACTTAACCAATAAAGGAAAAACTTATTAGCAAACAAGTAAACATACTGTGGTCCAATCATTTTTCACACCCTTGCTTACTATGTTCGACATCCATTGCATTACATAATAGCCACACTCATAGCCGCCGCTTTGGACATGATTCTAAAATTAACACCGGTTTATTAAGTACACTTGAAAAAATATGAAAAAAATCTGTCTCAACAAGAAATGGGCAGTTTATTTTTCGGCATACCAACATACCTTTACTTCAATCCAGTTAGGTGAAGGTCCATCAGATTTACCATCGGAAGTATTCTTCAAATTCTTCATTGCACTAAATGTATGAAGACATTTTCAATGATTTATCAGTGTCACATTTGCGTACCATAATTTTATCAAATTTTGTATTGCCTTAAAGAAAGATACATGTAACTTGTTAATTGCAGCTTTGATGTATGTATAAGGCCTTTTACGCAACGAATAGAACCATACAACATAGTTGGTCCTAGGACACAAAACTACCAGCTGCCAATGGGCCCTGCATTTCATACCGGTATGATGGTAAACATGATGCACACAAAAATATGATTTATATTTATACAAATGAGGTCTTACTGGTTCAAGTAAGCTCCAAGGTAGACCTCTTTTTTTGATTCCATCATCCATACTTGAATATATTGTTGACATTGGTCTCGTTTGTCCTTTGTGTTGTGTATAAATTGTGGTTCAAGAAATCCATAGACAATACCATAGTCATTTGATGTACTGTACTCATCCAGAAACCTATTTGAACGATTAAATAACAATAAATTAAACTAAGATATTATCATGATGTTTATTAAGTACGACTTAATGTAAACAAAAAACATTAAATGTTCCCCAAAGACTTACATCATCCACAATTGTAGTATCGATATGTTCAAACATTTTTGACCATCTATTATTTCATTAATGTAAGAAAATGTTAGAAAGAAAGACGCTCGTACATCAGAAACCCCAAATTTAGTCGCATCCCAAAATAAATCAACGGCTTCTGGTAAACCTTATACATCCTCTTAATCAACTCACCCAAAGGGTCATCTCCAGCAAGTTTCTTTGCATTGTCAACAGCTTTGACGACCCTTTTTGGGCACACCTGTTAAACATTTGTTAGCGTTTCTATTTAATAAAATAACCCTGATAAGCGAAACCCTTAACTAACTTAGCCAATTGTACACATGTAAGACCAGTATTCCATACCTCTTTGATATAGGTTTCAGAAGATGTGTAGGCCATGCAACGAATGTGCCTAGGGTCTGTCTTACATACTTGCACTCTGACGTCGCATATGGGATTTCAGTGTCACCGTCAAAAATCTTTGTAACACTAACTCTGACCACATCGTCTGCATAGGACACATTTTGTATGGCCGATGCTCCTTAGCAAACTTTGCCCAATGCCATTAGCCTTGTACAATCACCCGAATACAGGTGCAACCCCATACTAGGCTCCACATTAGTACCTAGCTCTTCCCCAGATGCATTGGCTACATGTTCAGCATAACTTTCCTATGAACTGACACGTGCCGCTAATACTGCCATATCAGGCATTTTTGGGGGTGAGTTGGGTGAAGGCATTTGAGACCTCTCTCCATCTTTAGAGCCTCTTGTACCTCTTTTTTATTAGCTCCAGACTATGTCTTTTTTCCTCCTCTGCTTGTCTCCTCCACTCTTCCCTAAGGTGAGTTATGATGTCGACCATTTGCTATGGAGTTATGGATGTAGAGGAACTAGTGGAGCGTTTAGAACATTGTCCGAAGTACTGACTGATGGTAACCCCCGAGCCTGCTACACGCATACGACCTGAGTGCTCTGGTTGTCCAATTGCAGCATTCAGAATGTCATAACGACCATTAGGAACAAATTCACCTTGTGACACCTGCTCTTCTAATAAGTCCTGCAGTTACCACACAACCAACAAACATCATTTACACCATGATACCATTTTTTCATCAACCTCATAATTTAATAAAATTAAATTTGACTAACAATTTTATCTGAAATTTCTTTGGCCGCCGTGGATATCATTTGCCCATATCGCTTTGTGCGTGCCATCTTCCACTTGACATGCCTTGCAATGGGTGACAGAGGATGAACGATCGATGATGATGCCTCAGTGTCCATTGCATCATGTTGAATTTTCCTCCGTTTCTCATCTAGCAGTTTCTTCTCAAGCAAATCATACCCTCCGCGGGACAATAAGTGCGGGCAATCATTGAGTTTTTGTATTGCCTAAGCCTTAGATCTAATTCCTTGTGATATATTGATGTGTTGCAAACACATCTTAGTTTTAGGATAGTTTTAGGTTATAATTTAGTTAAGTAAGTAAGAAAATAGATTAGAGTTAGTTAAGTTTATTATTTTATTTGTTTTAAACTCAATTCAATACAATTGTGCATTTCAGGCTTAAAAAGAGGAAGTTCAAAGCAAAAGAAGGAAGAAAACAAGATTCAAAGTCCCGCGCGGATCGCGCCAGAACCAGCGCCAATTGCGCCAGAAGATAAATTGAAGGCTCCAGTTTCGAAGACTCCACGCTATCAGCGTGGAGTATCACGCTATTAGCGTGAGTTGGCCGCAAGAACCGCACAGATTGTGCCAAAGCCGCGCCATCAGCGCCAGGGACATGAGTTCAAACCATTCAACTCGAAGAAGCCACGCGGGTAGCGTCATACTCGCTCTATCAGCTCAAAAAGCCCAGCAGTAGGCCTTCATCTTGAAGACTCCACGCGGTTCACGTGGAGGTCCACGCGATCAGCGCTATGCATTCGAAAGAACCGCGCGGTTAGCGCGTGATCGCGCCATAAAGATCCTGTTTCCTTAATTAATTTATCTGTTGCGGGATTTGGCACAGAAAAAGGCTTTATTACTTTAAGTAAATCATTCTATAAAAGAAGGCTTCTGGGGACTGAATTATACATACTTAATATCATCCATCATCCACAGAAACTCCTATTCCATCATTCTAAACCTCTGGAATTCAAGAATCAAGGCTAGGGTTTCAGCAGAATCATGAATTATTCAACAACTTTTGTATTCTTGAGGCCTATGTTGGGCTAAACTTTGTATTGTGGGAAGGCCATGAACTGATGTGAACTCCTCTGTAACTTAACTGGTATTGAATGATAATTTCTTGATTGTTTTATTTTACTCTGTTCTTCAATGTTTTATTCTTATTTAGAATTGGCAATTCTATTTAGGTATTTAGGGTTAGGATTCACAATGGGGACGTTGGGGTTCTAATTTCTGACCTTAGTAAAATAACAGTTATTCATTGCGAACACGGCAAGGGCACCGCTCGTTTCAAGTAATAAAGTGGGTAAGTAGAGTATCGTTCTCCACAGGGATTGGTGTGAAATTCACGGTAAAATTCTGTCTAAATAATTGGAAGTAAAAAGAAATTATTTGTGAAGAGTTGTTGTGCGTTGAATGTTTGAAAGTAAAAACAGACTATAAAGGAAATAAGACAGTAAACAACTCGAAGTATTACCAATGGAAGAAACAATTGTGGTCAGGCACAATCCCCTTTGATTCCTACCTCTTTCACTTAACTGGTTTATCAAGTTTGCTTACTCGAATGATATATCTTTCCTATTTTACTAAGGTCAGAAATTAGAACCCCAACGTACATTGCGAATCCTAACCCTAAATACCTAAATAGAATGGCCAATTCTAAATAAGATTAAAACATTGAAGAACAGAGTAAAATAAAACAATCAAGAAATTCTCATTCAATACCAGTTAAGTATAGAGGAGTTCACATCAGTTCATGGCCTTCCCACAATACAAAGTTTAGCCCAACATAGGCCTCAAGAATACAAAAGCTGTTGAATAATTCATGATTCTGCTGAAACCCTAGCCTTGACTCTTGAATTCCAGAGGTTTAGGATGATGGAATATGAGTTTCTCTGGATGATGGATGATATTAAGTGTCCCTCTTTCAGTCCCCAGAAGCCTTCTTTTATAGAATGATTTAATTAAAGTAATAAAGCCCTTTTCTGTGCCAAATCCCGCAACAAATAAATTAATTAAGGAAACAAGATCTTTATGGCGCGATTCGCGCAGAGTCCCGCGCTGATCGTGTGGAACTCCACGCTGATAGCGTGGAGTCTTCGAGCTGAAGGGTTGATGTTGGGCTTCTGGCGCTGATGGCACGACTGTGGCGCGATCCGCGTTAGAGCTTCGAATAGGTGACGCGGTTAGCGTGGCCTTGGCGCGAGTCGCATGGCTTCTTCGAGTTGAATGGCTGGCTTTCGAGCATTTGGCGCTACTGGCGAGAAGTCCCGCGCTGGTCGCACGGCTTATTCGAATTTGATGCTTGTTATTTTTCACTTAGCGCGACTGGCGCGGGATCTGGCGCGATCCGCGCGAGACCTTGAACTCAATTTTCTTCTTTCTTTTTGCTTAATTCTCCTCTTTTTGACCTGAAATTGCACATATGATAATTAAATGAGATTAAATCAAATATAATACTAAACTAACCTATTCTAATATATTTTCTTAATCATTTAACTAAATTATAACATAAAACTAGCCTAAAACTAAGATGTGTTTGCAACACATCAAACAATTCCCAGATTTGAAAGTTGATGTCCCCAGCAACATAAAGAATTCAAGAATAAGCAAGAATCAATGATCAAACTAAACCACAACTACAATCCTAGAATCATCATGCTATGTATGATCAAATTCAAATCAAAGCTTTCCATGGTACTTTCAATTCTGTCAATTCATGAGAGTACTTGAGTATTCCTCACAAAGTTATGTTTAATCCACTCATTCACTCAAGTGTATCAGGCTATGATTACTCTCTTACTCAACAATGTCACAGCACTACCATAAGCTTGAAAATATTCTCAACAGCTGCAAGCACGACTTGATCAAAAGGTCTTCCCGGCTTGTAACGTGGTTGGTGTAACACCCCAAAATTTTGGAATCACAGTAAATTATTGGGGTAAGACATTAACTAGAGACAGTACAGAAGAAATTAGGGAAAAGGACGAAAATACCCCTAGATATTTTGAAATGACCAAATTGCCCCTAGGTATTCTAACAAGATATTTGAAGGAGGACATTTTATAAATACTCTTGGATGGGTGGAAAATGATCAGAATACCCTTAGAGTGATACATACAGAGATACCTTGAACATTTTTGGAAATGACCATTTTGCCCCTAGGGTAAGTGGTGAAATTACCAAAATACCCTTTTGGTCAAAAATGCCCAAATGATTTTAGAAATTTTGTGGGAACCTGAGTATGGAATAGAATACCTTTAAATGACCAATGATTAACTAATTA
>PYAF01005505.1:677657-700102 GCA_007407185.1 Glycine tomentella
TTTGTATTAAAGGACTATAATTATATGGATCGTGGTGAGGGAAAGTCGCTTTTGTTACAAATAAATTACACAAAACTTGCAAGCAAAGAGAAAAAGGATTTTCGTGAAAAATTTATAACTAATTTGATTTCAATACAAAGTGAACACAATATTTTATCTAAAATAAACCAAGCACGAGAGGGTAAATAGAGGCGTTACAGTTGGGCTAAGGGTAGGAAATTCTTTGGATAAGTAGCTTTCAAGAGGCTAGATCCAGTCCCTAAGTCCAATTCATGTTTCTTGTCTTCCTTTTCAAAACATGGACTTTATTCAACATTTTTATTCTAAATAAAAATAGAACAATAAACTTCTTTTTGATTTTGGATTTTTTTAAAAAAAAAATACTAAAGTAAACATAAACAAAATTAAACCATTACTGCAGCTTCTCAAATTTCCAGCTGATGAACTTATTGTTTTCCAACTTGGACTATGCTTTTTTATACTTGTTCTTCACAACTAAATAGATTCACTTGTATTCCTTCATACCTTGATGGACAATTCCCTGTTTTTCTGCTGTCATGGACTTATATCAAACCTTTTCTAGCCTCAGGGAGGTTGGTCAATTGGATGTGGCTCTGATTTGGGTAATTTGAAATGAAAAGCTTAGGCTCAAATGAGGTGCAAATGGAAAATAATTGAAGGTGAGTCAGTTTGGCTCTAGTTTCAGAAAAATCTGCCTTAATCATATCAAGTCACACCTGCATCCAGAGAAACAATTCAAGTTCTAGAGTACCATGAAATTGGAGTCTCTCGAAAAGAAAAATTTATCGTTGTTTGGCTCAAATCCTCATAGGTGTTCAAACTCAAGTCAATCTCAGCTGACTTTATTTCAAGCATCATTTCAACTTCAACATGCATTTCACATACCAACAATCATAATTCTATTCATGTATCATGCAGTTCATGCTATGTTTCATTTCAACGAGCTTTCATCAGAGAAGTCCTATCCATCACTGTGTCCATTCACTTTTTATCTTGAAAAATTTGATGTGTTGCTTATTTATTTTTATTTTAGAAAAAATTCTGTTAGACGTCATTTGTTCCTTGACTGTGATTTGCGAAATAATGAGTAACGACCATTCCCAGATTTATATGTTGTTGTCCCCAGCAACCACAAATAAGGTCACAGCACTTTGGAAAATTTCAGCATTATTTAGAAAATCGCATCCAACTCGAAACATTGATCTAAACAGCTTTTATTTGCAAACTATGAATCAGAAACTGTACTATATATATAGATGCAGAAATATAAAGTGCAGAATGTAATGTAATGTCTAATGCAGAATCCAAAATAAAACTAAAAACCAAAAAACATAAAATAAAATAATCCTGTTCACTCCTCTCCCTCTCCTCTCTCATCAGCAACTGCAGCCTTTGTAGCCTAAGGAGGCTCATGAATAGATGTCTCTGCCTCTGCTGCAGCTGAAGGTCCAGGAGGAGTAGTAGTTGATGGTGCTGATAGTGGTGGGATCTTGTACTCAGAGGGTGAAATGCCCAAATGTCTGCAAATGGCTCCAAGCATGCTAGTCTGCTGGGCAAGCTGAGTCCTGACAAACTCCTGGAAGACCAAATAAGTGGGAGAATCTGTGTAGAGCTGCTCATGTCCAGGAGTGGTGGAAGAAGGAGCTGAAGCTGGTGGTGCTGGTGATGGTGGTGGTTGAATCTCTGCTGGCTGTGCTGGCTGGGGAGCCTTTGGTGCTGGTATGTCTCTGGGGCTGCTGGCGGCAAGCTCCTCAGGTTTGAGCTTTGAAGCTCGGATAACCTGCTCATCAGCTGCTGTCTCCATGGCGTCCAAATAAGTCTTGTGTATCATGAGTGATGAGATCGGGACGTCCATGGGCTCATCGTCAGCAATTTCTACAATCGCATGGCGACACAGGTGCAGAATTAGAGAGGAATGAGCCAGCCAGGACTTGCTGCTGGAGTCCTGTATCATATGAAGAATCCTGTCGGAAAGAATATCAGAAACGAGGAGGTTACCATCACCTCGAAGCGTGTAAAGCAGAGCGGCCCTCTCGACGTTCACATCAGTCAAGTTGGTAGAAGGGATGACTGTGTGGTTAACAAACTGATGCCAGAAAGCTGCATCTCCAACCAAGTCCTGCTTCTTCAGCTTCTCTGGAATGTAATCAAGCCCTGGTTTGGGCTTCCAGGCTGTGTAAAGTCCTGTAATGGCTCTGCGGATGGTGGTAGCAAGCTGAGGGACATCGTCTCTGTAGAGCTTCATCAAGGCATCAGGATGCATCCTCAGGTATAGGTGGCGGAAATCGCACCCCTCAAAGGGATCATAGCGGGTGTCCAAGAAGTTCTCAATGGTCTTCTCGTCAAATGGGACTTGGACACCCCTCACCCAACTACGTCTGCTCCTGGCCACTGTGTCTGGGTCAACGTTGGCCAAAAATTCCTTCAATATCGCACTGGAGCTGGGCCCTGGGAAGCCGACGAGCCTCTGCCACTATCGTCTGAGGATAACTTCTAAAACTGAGTTTCCCTCAGGTAGTGCGTCCAACATAATCTTTTTCTCTGGGATGATTTTCTTCTGGAGATACCAGGTGTCAAACCTCTCCTGGCACTCAGCTGATCTGAATCTACCCTCATCATAATCTGACACTCTGGCCCTCTTGCTACCTGCTGCAACAGTAGCCTTTTTCTTGCCCTTGGCCACTTGTTTTCCCTGAAAATCAGAACCAAATCCAGATATATAGGCATCATCCAATGAATTCAATTCCCAAATTTGTTTCCTTTAGTGGGCTAGATCAAACACAACACGAAACAACATTAATGTTAAGCACAAGGTGTTGGCTGATCAAACATTTATATCACTGAGGTGTGGGGTTTTTAGAAAAACGAATATTACAATTAGTCACACAACCTCAAACATTTTAGGTACCTACAATTCAATTACATGCATATGACCAACCACAGGTAGCAGAGAATAATCAATAAGTTACAATGGATGGCCAATTGGGATTCCCAGATTTACACTTTTGAAACAATAAGTAAAACAATGCAGTAGCATCAAATTAGGTAAATTCAATCACAGCACCAATATCATTTTTAATGAATTGAAATTTCCAACAACAATACAATGGTCATCATATGGACAATATAAACATACTTCACCCAACCAGTTGGTTCAACACTCATGCACAATTGATCAGTGAAACGCCCATTCCCAGATTTAGGTGTCTTACATATACCAAATCAGACATACTTCAATCATATTATTCACACCTTGCTTCAAAATTATCATTTGGACCAATAATTAATATGCACATTATGACAACTGCATGAGTAACTTAATCTGATTCCCAGATTTAGTTCATGGCAAATCTTTAAGTCATTTGGTCCTATTTACCACAGAGACAGTTCAAGCATAATAGGTTCAACACCAACATCAATTCACTATGTCTTATTCAATCCTAATTCAATTATTCAGTGTCAATTCCTAGTCAATGTGGCTATTGGCAGTTTAATTTTTTCAACCTGTGTGTGCAGATTTTCAAGGAAACACCATTTATTTTATTTCAGTTCAGTCTAGAAATCAAAATTTCCCAGATTCAAGCCATGACAATATCCAACCACACAAATTTGAATTATTTCCGGCAAGCACCATCACAACATTGATCATGTAATAACAGCAATTCATATATCCAGTATGTAGTTACCTGCAGATTTACCATTTGATCCCAACATACATAAGATCCATAACCATGCATTTTAGTACACTTTAGAACCCAAAACATGCTTGATCATTCCAGATTTATATTCAAAGTCACTGATTCATAACAAGCAAGTGCAATGCTTAATGTATTCAATTAATCCCCACAGCACTTATATGATTAATAGTAACATTCCTATTGAAACGTTCATTCATACCAAAGTGACCATGATTGTGGCCCAAACATGAAAAATTATGGCCAAAACAGAGTTTTCATATTATACCCAAACAATTTATCAAATACCTTGTGAGCATCATTTAGCATTGTGGTCTTCCAAGCAAGTTACTAATTTCAGCACAAGTCATGTACCATATAGTCATACATACTTATCTAATATCAACAAGAGCAAACCAATGCATACTTCAGCAATCAATCAAGACTTGCCCACATCATACTCCAAATTTCCATTCAGGCATTTAATCAAATATCTAATAGGCACATAATCAATTCAATTCATTATGCCTATTTTCATCATATCAATATTCCAATTGAACAAAACCATGAAAGAACTAGCAGAAGATGAAAGTAATTGGTTTACTACCCTAAGGTTTCCTAAAAAAATGTCATCAAAACTGAATGTGAATGCCTTAGGCATGGCATTGGTTTTCTACTGTTCATGGTTGTACCATTATACATTACATAACATTTAAGGTTCAGAAAATTACCTTGTCACCAGCCATTGTGCAGATGAATGCAAAACTTGTGAAAATTGAGACGGAAAGGGAATGCGAGAGAGAGAGAAATGGAGTGGTTTTGAACGAGAATGGTGTGGGTGAAGCTTTTGAAGGGTTTTTGGTGATGGAAAGTGGTTGATAGGGGTGCTGGGTTGAGGGCAAAAATGGTGGAGCAATTTTAGGAAGGTGAGGGAGTGCGGCGCGAATGAGAGAATTTGAAAATAAAAACAGTTTCCGCGACCTCGCGCGACATCTCATGCGGTTAGCGCGGTGGCCCCATTTTTCAACTTTTTAAGGCGCCTTATTCACGCGAATAGCGCCATATTCACGATAATAGCATGATTTAATGCAGAATTGAGGCTCAGGGTCGAGCATCTCGCGCGGTTTGCTCGGATGTCACGCCACCAGCGTGACTTAGCCGTATCTATGGCGCGGATGGCGCCACACTTGGCGCGGATCGCGCCAATTTATGCAGATGAGGGCTGCTAGTTCGAACATCTCGCGCTAATAGCGCGATATCTCACGCGGGTAGCGTGGATTGATCGTGGCTCGCGCTTGGCGCGAGTCGTGCCACATCTTTTTCAGCCCTTTTCCTTACTTTTTATTTAGCTTTTAATTTTATTGACTTAAATAAAAATGCTACCTATTTTGACTATAATTGAAACATGTAAATTGATGGACCTAAGCTATCAAAATTTGAAATAATTGGAATGCCTAATTACTAATGCATGTACCTAAAGTGACTATTATGCATAATGACAAGACTACAGAATGATAGATTTACTGCTAGAAATTTTAAACAAAACTTAAATGCTATGTACATTAACAGTGTGCTCGTTTAACGTCTTAAGCTAGACGCTTACTCCTTTTCAAACCTCAGTGGCTTTGAGTGGAACAGAAACTGAATTTCTATCCACATCTCCCCCAAAATAATGTTTCAATCGAAACCCGTTTACCTTGAAAGCTCGGTCACTATCCAAGGGTGAGATTGCCACTGTGCCATAGGGATAAACTTCTTGTACGAGGAACGGTCCAGACCAACGTGATTTCAATTTACCTGGAAAGAGTCGCAAGCGAGAATTGTATAGCAGCACTTGTTGGCCAGGAAAAAACTCCTTTGGACGGATTTGGTTGTCATGCCACTTCTTTGTCTTTTCTTTGTAGATTTTGGCATTTTCATATGTAGCTAACCTGAACTCATCTAATTTATTCAACTGAAGCAACCTCTTCTCATTAGCTTTTGTCAGTTCAAAATTTAAAAACTTGGTTGCCCAAATTGCTTTATGTTCAAGTTCAATAGGGAGATGGCAAGCCTTACCATAGACAAGCTGAAAGGGAGACATACCTATAGGGGTTTTAAATGTGGTTCTGTATGCCCATAAAGCATCATCTAGCTTCTTAGACCAGTCCTTTCTTGATGTTCCAACAGTTTTCTCAAGTATTCGCTTCAATTCTCTGTTGGAAATCTCTACTTGGCCACCTTTTTGAGGGTGATATGGGGTTGCCACTTTGTGTTTGACTCCATACTTTGCCAACAAGCTGTCAAATTGCTTGTTGCAGAAGTGAGTTCCTCCATCACTTATGATCGCTCTTGGCACCCCAAATCTGGTGAATATATTCTTCCTCA
The DNA here is from genome assembly GCA_007407185.1 of Glycine tomentella. Classification (NCBI taxonomy): domain Eukaryota; kingdom Viridiplantae; phylum Streptophyta; class Magnoliopsida; order Fabales; family Fabaceae; genus Glycine; species Glycine tomentella. The sequence goes on from PYAF01005505.1 coordinate 683,720, forward strand.
AGAATGAGACCACCACCTTGGCATCATTGGTGGGTAAAGCAGCTGCCTCAACCCACTTGGAGACATAATCCACAGCAACCAAGATGTTTTGGTTGAAGAATGACTTAGGGAAAGATCCCATGAAATCAATGCCCCATACATCGAACAACTCAACTTCTTGGATGTTGTTCAGTGGCATCTCATCTCTGCGAGATATATTACCTGTCCTTTGACAGCTATCACACTGTAGCACAAAGTTCTTGGAATCCTTGAATAATGTTGGCCAATAGTAGCCACATTGCAGCACTTTGTGTGCAGTTCTATTTGCTCCGAAATGACCTCCATAATTAGAGGAATGACAGTGCCACAGAATATCCGGCACGTCGCTTTCAGCTACACATCTGCAGATAACATTGTCAGTGCATTGAAAATACAAGTAAGGGTTATCCCAAAAATACCTTTTCGCATCATGCAAGAACTTCTTGCGCTGCTGCCAATTTAGATCTTCAGGAATGATTCCAGCAGCTTTAAAGTTGGCCATGTTTGCAAACCATGGACTGAATTGCACAGCGAGCACTTGCTCATCAGGGAAAGATTCATTGATTTCAAACTCTGGTCCATCTTGCAAGTCTTTCTCTTGAATCCTAGACAAGTGGTCAGCAACTTTGTTCTCTACTCCAGCTTTATCTCGGATTTCCAGATCAAATTCCTGCAATAAAATCATCCAATGCAGCAAGCGTGGTTTTGCATCTTGCTTATGCAACAGAAATTTTAGGGTTGCATGGTCAGTGTACACAATCACTTTAGAGCCTACTAAATATGATCTAAACTTATCTAAGGCATATACCACGGCTAGCATCTCTTTTTCAGTGGTGGCATAATTTACTTGTGCCTCATTCAATATCTTACTAGCATAATATATAACATGCAAGCGCTTTTCTTTTCGCTGTCCTAAAACTGCACCTACTGCATAAGCACTAGCAATCACACATTAGTTCAAAAGGCAAACTCCAATCCGGAGCTATCAAAACAGGTGCAGTGGTGAGTTTGTGCTTTAAGGTGTTAAAGGCTTCAAGACAAGCATCATTAAAACAAAATTCTGTGTCTTTCTCCAGCAATTGACTCAATGGCTTTGAAATTTTGGAGAAATCCTTGATGAAGCGCCTGTAAAAACCTGCATGGCCTAAAAAGCTGCGAACACCATTCACATTAATAGGAGGAGGTAATTTCTCAATTAATAACAATTTAGCTCTATCTACCTCAATTCCCATTTCAGAAATTTTATGGCCTAGCACTATACCTTCTCTTACCATGAAATGGCATTTTTCCCAGTTCAAGACTTAATTTGTCTCTTGACATCTTTTTAGAACTTTAGCTAAGTTAGCCAAGCATGAATTAAAGCAAGGACCAAAAACAGAAAAATCATCCATGAATACCTCAAGTCCTCTTTCTACCATGTCAGAGAAAATAGATAGCATGCATCTCTGGAAGGTTGCAGGCGCATTACACAATCCAACTGGCATTCTTCTGTAGGCAAACACTCCAAATGGACATGTGAAGGCTGTCTTCTCTTGGTCCTCCGGTGCTACTGGGATTTGGTTATACCCAGAGTATCCGTCAAGGAAACAGTAATAATCATGACCAGCCAAGCGTTGAAGCATTTGGTCCATGAAAGGGAGTGGAAAATCGTCTTTTTGGGTTGCATCATTAAGCCTTCGGTAATCAACACACATTCTCCAGCCAGTGATGGTTCTTGAGGGGATCAAGTCATTGTTATCATTTTGGATGATCGTCATGCCCCCTTTCTTTGGAACTGTTTGACCTGGACTTACCCAAGCTGTGTCTGAAATTGGATATATCATACCTGCATCCAAAAGCTTAACAACCTCTTTTCTTACCACTTCTTTCATTGTGGGATTGAGCCTTCTTTGTGGCTGTCTTACAGGTTTAACATCACTTTCCATTAGTATTTTATGAGTACAGAAGGAGGGATTTATACCTTTCAAATCTGGAATAGACCAGCCTCTGGCTGACTTGTGCTCCTTGAGTACCTTAAGCAATTTCACCTCTTCATGCCATTCCAACCCTTTGTTAATGATAACTGGATATGTTTCATTCTCACCTAGGAACACATATTTCAAGTGTTTAGGCAGTTCTTTCAGTTCCACTTTAGGTGCTCCTGCTGGAATATCATCTTCCTTTTTCTCCAGCTCCTCTAGCACAGGTTCAGGTGTGGCATTTTGATCTGCAGTGTTTAATTCTGCAGCAATTTTTGCTGCTGCTATGCTTGTTGTTTTTGCTGCTAAATTTCCTGTAGCTGCTGAGTTTTCTTCTGCATAAATTGCTGCATATTCTGCTGCTGCAACTGAGTTTTCTGCTGCATAATTTGCTGCTGCAGTTTCTGCATTCTCTTCATTCCCAGTTGCTGTAATAACTGTATTCACGCCTGCACAAATCACATTATCTAATACATCCAGCCTAAAAGAATAATGTTCATCAGCAGGATGCTTCATGGCATCAAATACGTTAAAGACAACAGATTCATCATTCAATCTTAACTCAAGCTTTCCTTGCTCTACATCTATTAAGGCCCTAACAGTTGCTAAGAAAGATCTCCCTAACAGTAGAGGGATTTCACTTTCTCCCTCCATGTCTAACACAATAAAATCTGCAGGGAATGAAAATGAAAGCATAACACATCAGCCAAAGAGAGAACCAATTCAGTTGTCCAGTAACGATGCAATACTTGCAGAGCAGAAAATTTTGGCACATCAGCTAGCCAAATTGACTGAAAAGATTGATAAATTGCAAGTCTCTGCAGCACAAGTGGCAGTTAGCCAACCCCATGTTATCTGTGAGTACTGCCAAGGTGAGCATGAGTCTAATGTTTGCCCTATTCTTGTTGGAGCTGACCCTGTGCAGGTTAATGGAGTTTGGAATAATCAGAGGCAGCAGCAACTTTATCAGAGGAACGACAATTTTGCTCCGGGGAACAACTATCAAAGGAAATTTCAAGGAGGTGGCTTCGACTACAAGTCTAACAACTACTTGCAGCCCCCTCCTATTCCCAACAAGGAGACTTCTGAGCTTGAAAAGGTAGTGATGCAGCTGTCAAAAACAGCAACAGAATTTATAGCTGAAACAAGAGCTCACAGAACCAACCAAGATGCTTCCATCAGAAATCTGGAAAACCAGATTGGTCAACTTGCAAAACAGTTGGCTGAAAGACCACAAGGCCAGTTCCCAAGTGATACAATGATAAACCCAAGGGAACATGCCAAGGCTATCACAACCAGAAGTGGTAAAGTGTTGACTACACCAGAAAAGCCTGAGGTGAGTAGAAAGGAAGCTGAGAAGAATTATGCAGCAGCTAAACCATCAAAAGAAAAAGCTGCAGAAAATTCAGAAGAGCAGAATTCTGCACCTCAACCAAAGAAGTGGGACTTTTCTCGCTTTGAGAAGCCCTCATATCCGGTGCAGACCAAGCAACAGTTGTAGAAACAACAATTTGCCAGGTTCTTAGACATGTTTAAGAAGTTACATATTAATATTCCATTTGCTGAGGCAGTAGCCAATATGCCTAACTATGCAAAATTCATGAAGGAACCTCTATCTAAGAAACATAAGCTGCAAGATTGTGAAACCATAGCACTTACTGAGGAGTGCAGTGTAATAATTTAGAGGAAACCTCCCCCTAAATTGAAAGATCCTGGAAGTTTTAACATCCCTATAGCCATAGGAAATATAAATGTAGGGAGAGCACTTTGTGACTTAGGGGCTAGAATAAATCTCATGCCACTATCTATGTGTAAGTCCCTAGGCATATCTGAATTAAAACCTACTAGAGTATCCTTGCAATTAGTAGATAGATCTTTAAGGAAACCCTCAGGGGTGATTGAGGATGTTTTAGTGAAGGTAGAAAAATTCATATTCCCTGCAGATTTTATTGTGTTAGACATGGAGGGAGAAAGTGAAATCCCTCTACTGTTAGGGAGATCTTTCTTAGCAACTGCTAGGGCCTTAATAGATGTAGAGCAAGGAAAGCTTGAGTTAAGATTGAATGATGAATCTGTTGTCTTTAACGTATTTGATGCCATGAAGCATCCTGCTGATGAACATTATTCTTTTAGGCTGGATGTATTAAATAATGTGATTTGTGCAGGCGTGAATACACTTATTACAGCAATTGGGAATGAAGAGAATGCAGAAACTGCAGCAACAAATTATGCAGCAGAAAACTCAGTTGCAGCAGCAGAATATGCAGCAATTTATGTAGAAGAAAACTCAGCAGCTGCAGGAAATTTAGCAGCAAAAACAACAAGCATAGCAGCAGCAGAAATTGCTGCAGAATTAAACACTGCAGATCAAAATGCCACACCTGAACCTGTGCTAGAGGAGCTGGAGAAAAAGGAAGATGATATTCTAGCAGGGGCACCTAAAGTGGAACTGAAAGAACTGCCTGAACACTTGAAATATGTGTTCCTAGGTGAGAATGAAACATATCCAGTTATCATTAACAAAGGGCTGGAATGGCATGAAGAAGTGAAATTGCTTAAGGTACTCAAGGAGCACAAGTCAGCCATAGACTGGTCTATTTCAGATTTGAAAGGTATAAATCCCTCCTTCTGTAGTCATAAAATACTAATGGAAAGTGATGTTAAACCTGTAAGACAGCCACAAAGAAGGCTCAATCCCACAATGAAAGAAGTGGTAAGAAAAGAGGTTGTTAAGCTTTTGGATGCAGGTATGATATATCCAATTTCAGACACAGCTTGGGTAAGTCCAGTCCAAACAGTTCCAAAGAAAGGGGGCATGACGATCATTTAAAATGATAACAATGACTTGATCCCCTCAAGAACCATCACTGACTGGAGAATGTGTGTTGATTACCAAAGGCTTAATGATGCAACCCAAAAAGACCATTTTCCACTCCCTTTCATGGATCAAATGCTTGAACGCTTGGCTGGTCATGATTATTACTGTTTCCTTGACGGATACTCTGGGTATAACCAAATCCCAGTAGCACCGGAGGACCAAGAGAAGACAGCCTTCACATGTCCATTTGGAGTGTTTGCCTATAGAAGAATGCCATTTGGATTGTGTAATGCCCCTACAACCTTCCAGAGATGCATGCTATCTATTTTCTCTGACATGGTAGAAAGAGGACTTGAGGTATTCATGGATGATTTTTCTGTTTTTGGTCCTTGCTTTAATTCATGCTTGGCTAACTTAGCTAAAGTTCTAAAAAGATGTCAAGAGACAAATTTAGTCTTGAACTGGGAAAAATGCCATTTCATGGTAAGAGAAGGTATAGTGCTAGGCCATAAAATTTCTGAAATGGGAATTGAGGTAGATAGAGCTAAATTGTTATTAATTGAGAAATTACCTCCTCCTATTAATGTGAATGGTGTTCACAGCTTTTTAGGCCATGCAGGTTTTTACAGGCGCTTCATCAAGGATTTCTCCAAAATTTCAAAGCCATTGAGTCAATTGCTGGAGAAAGACACAGAATTTTGTTTTAATGATGCTTGTCTTGAAGCCTTTAACACCTTAAAGCACAAACTCACCACTGCACCTGTTTTGATAGCTCCGGATTGGAGTTTGCCCTTTGCACTAATGTGTGATTGCTAGTGCTTATGCAGTAGGTGCAGTTTTAGGACAGCGAAAAGAAAAGCGCTTGCATGTTATATATTATGCTAGTAAGATATTGAATGAGGCACAAGTAAATTATGCCACCACTGAAAAAGAGATGCTAGCCGTGGTATATGCCTTAGATAAGTTTAGATCATATTTAGTAGGCTCTAAAGTGATTGTGTACACTGACCATGCAGCCCTAAAATTTCTGTTGCATAAGTAAGATGCAAAACCACGCTTGCTGCATTGGATGATTTTATTGTAGGAATTTGATCTGGAAATCTGAGATAAAGCTGGAGTAGAGAACAAAGTTGCTGACCACTTGTCTAGGATTCAAGAGAAAGACTTGCAAGATGGACCAGAGTTTGAAATCAATGAATCTTTCCCTGATGAGCAAGTGCTCGCTGTGCAATTCAGTCTATGGTTTGCAAACATGGCCAACTTTAAAGCTGCTGGAATCATTCCTGAAGATCTGAATTGGCAGCAGCGCAAGAAGTTCTTGCATGATGCGAAAAGGTATTTTTGGGATAACCCTTACTTGTATTTTCAATTCACTGACAATGTTATCCGCAGATGTGTAGCTGAAAGCGACGTGCCGGATATTCTGTGGCACTGTCATTCCTCTAATTATTGAGGTCATTTTGGAGCAAACAGGACTGCACACAAAGTGCTGCAATGTGGCTATTATTGGCCAACACTTTTCAAGGATTCCAAGAACTTTGTGCTGCAGTGTGATAGCTGTCAAAGGACAGGTAATATATCTCGCAGAGATGAGATGCCACTGAACAACATCCAAGAAGTTGAACTGTTCGATGTATGGGGCATTGATTTTATGAGACCTTTCCCTAAGTCATTCTCTAACCCATACATCTTGGTTGTTGTGGATTATGTCTCCAAGTGGGTTAAGGCAGCTGCTTTACCCACCAATGATACCAAGGTGGTGGTCTCGTTCTTGAGGAAGAACATATTCACCAGATTTGGGGTGCCGAGAGCGATCATAAGTGATGGAGGAACTCACTTTTGCAACAAGCAATTTGACAACTTGTTGGCAAAGTATGGAGTCAAACACAAGGTGGCAACCCCTTATCACCCTCAAACAAGTGGCCAAGTAGAGATTTCCAACAGAGAATTGAAGCGAATACTTGAGAAAACTGTTGGAACATCAAGAAAGGACTGGTCTAAGAAGCTAGATGATGCTTTATGGGCATACAAAACTGCATTAAAAACCCCTATAGGTATGTCTCCTTTTCAGCTTGTCTATGGCAACTAAGTTTTTAAATTTTGAATTAACAAAAGCTAATGAAAAGAGGTTGCTTCAGTTGAATGAATTAGATGAGTTCAGGTTAACTGCATATGAAAATGCCAGAATCTACAAAGAGAAAACAAAAAAATGGCATGACAACCAAATTCGTCCCAAGGAGTTTGTTCCTGGCCATCAAGTACTGCTATATAATTCGTGCCTGAGACTTTTTCCAGGTAAATTGAAATCACGTTGGTCTAAATTGTTCCTCGTACGAGAAGTTTATCCCTATGGCACAGTGGCAATCTCACCTTTGGATAGTGACAGAGCTTTCAAGGTAAACGGTTATCGCTTGAAACATTATTTTGGGGGAGATGTGGGCAGAAATTCAGTTTCTGTTCCACTCAAAACCACTGAGGTTTGAAAAGGAGCAAGCGTCTAGCTTAAGACGTTAAACGAGCACACTGTTAATGTACATAGCATTTTAAGTTTTGTTTAAAAATTCTAGCAGTAAATTTATCATTCTGCAGTCTTGTCATTATGCATAATAGTCACTTTAGGAACATGCATTAGTAATTAGGCATTCCAATTATTTCAAATTTTGATAGCTTAGGTCCATCATTTTACATGTTTCAATTATAGTCAATTTAGGTAGCATTTTATTTAAGTCAATAAAATTAAAAGCTAAATAAAAAGTAAGGAAAAGGGCTGAAAAAGATGTGGCGCGACTCAAGTCAAGCGCGGCGCTACCAGCGCCATAGCCACGATCAATCCATGCTATCCGCGTGAGATCTCGCGCTATCAGCGCGAGATGTTCGAACTAGCAGCCCTCATCTGCAGAAATTGGCGCGACCTGCGCCAAGTGTGGTGCCATCCGCGCCATAGATACGGCTAAGTCACGCTATTGGCGTGACATCCGCATGAACCGCGCGAGCTGCTTGACCCTGAGCCTCAATTCTACATTAAATCATGCTATTAGCGTGAATATGGCGCTATTCGCGTGGATAAGGCGTCTTAAAAAGTTGAAAAATGGGGCCACCGCGCTAACCGCGAGAGATGTCGCACGAGTCGCGTGAAGTGGACGCAAAGACAATCCCTCCAGTGCTTCATGGCGCGATCCGCGCGAGGTCGCGGAATCAGTTTTTATTTTAAACTCCCTCATTCGCGCCCTCACTCCCTCACCTCCCCAAATCTGCTCCCCCATTTTCGCCTGAACCACAGCAACCACCATTAACTTCCATTAAGTCTCTTTAAGCTCCATTGTTGCTTCAAAGTTCTTTGCCACTACCATTCACTCTCAAAACCTCTCGCATTCTCTGCTCTCGTTCTTAAGTTCTGAAAAACTCAAACCCTTTCTCTGCACTTATTGATCAATGGCTGGCGATAATGTAAGAATTTCAAGCCTAATTACATTGCAATGGGTATGCTCGTTCAAATTTTGCAACAAGCATGTGGGTTTTCACGAACAAAGGGGCTATTTTCTACTTGACTATTCTAAATGTTATGAATTCGACTTAGACATAGTTGCACTGATTTGATATCAATTGATTTATATATATACATCTATATTTCTTTGTGCACTATGGAAGTTGATGGAACCACAAACAATGCAAGTTGATTGCTGAAAATTGTTGCCCATTATATGTTTGTTTAAATGCCTGAATGAGAAATTGGGATATGATGTGGGCAAGTCTTGATTGATTGCTGAAGTATGCATCGGGTCCTTCAATAATTTGCATGATATGATTAAGGCCTCGATGCATTGGTTTGATCTTGTTGATCTTAGATAAGTATGTATGACTGTTTGGTATATGACTTGTGCTGGAATTAGTAACTTGCTTGGAAGACCACAATGCTGAATGATGCTCACAAGGTATTTGATAAATTGTTTGGGTATAATATGAAAACTCTGTTTTGGCCATAATTTTTCATGTTTGGGCCACAATCATGGTTACTTTGGTATGAATTAATGTTTCAATAGGAATGCTACTATTAATCATCTAAGTGCTGTGGGGATTAATTGAATACATTAAGCTTTGCACTTGCTTGTTATGAATCCGTGACTTTGAATATAAATCTGGAATGATCAAGCATGTTTTGGGTTCTAAAGTGTACTAAAATGCATGGTTATGGATCTTATGTATGTTGGGATCAAATGGTAAATCTGCAGGTAACTACATACTGGATATATGAATTGCTGTTATTACATGCTCAATGTTGTGATGGTGCTTGCAGGAAATGATTCAAATTTGTGTGGTTGGATATTGTCATGGCTTGAATCTGGGAAATTTTGATTTCTAGACTGAACTGAAATAAAATAAATGGTGTTTTCCTTGAAAATCTGCACACACAGGTTGAAAAATTAAACTGACAAGAGCCACATTGACTAGGAATTGACACTGAATAATTGAATTAGGATTGAATAAGACATAGTGAGTTGATGTTGGTGTCTGTAATTGCTTTGATGCTTGAACCTATTATGCTTGAACTATCTCTGTGATAAATAGGACCAAATGACTTAAAGATTTGCCATGAACTAAATCTGGGAATTGGCGTCTCATTGATCAATTGTGCATGAGTGTTGAACCAACTGGTTGGGTGAAGTATGTCCATATGATGACCACTGTATTGTTGTTGGAAATTTCAATTCATTAAAAATGATATTGGTGCTGTGATTGAATTTACTTAATTTGATGCTACTGCATTGTTTTACTTATTGTTTCAAAAGTGTAAATCTGGGAATCTCAATTAACCATCCATTGTAACTTATTGATTATTCTCTAATACCTATGGTTGGTCATATACATGTAACTGAATTGTAGGTACCTGAAATGTTTGAGGTTGTGTGACTAATTGTAATATTCATTTTTCTAAAAACCCCTCAGTGATATAAATGTTTGATCAGCCAACACCTTGTGCTTAACATTAATGTTGTTTCGTGTTGTGTTTGATTTGGCCCACTAAAGGAAACAAATCTGGGAATTGAATTCATTGGATGATGCCTATATATCTGGATTTGGTTCTGATTTTCAAGGAAAACAAATAGCGAAAGGAAAGAAGAAGATCACTACTAGAATAGGCAGCAAGAGGGCCAGAGTGTCAGATTATGATGAGGGTAGATTCAGATCCGCTGAGTGCCAGGAGAGATTTGATACCTGGTATCTCCAGAAGAAAATCATCCCAGAGAAAAAGATTATGTGGGACGTGCTACCTGAAGGAAACCCAGTTTTAGAAGTTATCCTCAGACGACAGTGGCAGAGGCTAGTCGGCTTCCCAGGGCCCAGCTCCAGTGCAATATTGAAGGAATTTTTGGCCAACGTTGACCCAGACACAGTGGCTAGGAGCAGACGTAGTTGGGTGAGGGGTGTCCAAGTCCCATTTGATGAGAAGACCATTGAGAACTTCTTGGACACCCGCTATGATCCCTTTGATGGATGTGAGTTGCTTGACCTCTTCTACCGGATGTAGCCAGATGCCTTGACGAAGCTATACAGAGACAAGGTTCCCCAGCTGGCTACCACCATCCGCAGGGCCATCATTGGCCTTTACACAGCTTGGAAGCCTAAACCAGGGCTTGATTACATTCCAAAGAAGATGCAAAAGCATGATTTGGTCAGAGACACAGCTTTCTCGCATCAGTTCATCAACCACACAGTCATTCCTTCTACAAATATGACTGATATGAATGTGGAGAGGGAGATCTTGCTATATACTCTTCGAGGTGAAGGTAACCTCCACATTTCTAACCTTCTGTCTAACCGCATTCTTCATATGATACAGGACGCCAGCAGCAAGTCCTGGCTGGCACATTCCTCTCTGATTCTGCACCTATGTCACCATGCGGGTGTGAAATTGCAGATGACGAGCCCACGGACCTCTCGATCTCCCCACTTATGATCCACAAGACTTATTTGGACGCCATGGAGACAGCGACTGATGAGCAGGTTCTCCGAGCTTCAAAGCTCAAACCTGAGGAGCTTGCAGCTCGCAGCCCCAGAGACATACTAGCACCAGAAGTTCCCCAGCTAGCCCAGCCATCACAGCCAACAGAGATTTCACCACCACCATCACCAGCACCACCAGCTTCAGCTCTTTCTTCCACCACTCCTAGACATGAGCCGCTCTACACAGATTCTCCCACTTATTTGGCCTTCCAGGAGTTTGTCAGGACTCAGCTTGCCCAGTAGACTAGCATGCTTGGAGCCATTTGCAGACACTTGGGCATTCTACCCTCCGAGTACCAGATTCCAGTCCCACCACCAGTAGCACCAGCTTCAGACTCTCCAAGACCCTCAGATGCTGCAGCTACAGAGCCATCCCCTCAGGAGCCTACATCCACAGATGCTGCAGCGATTGTAGAGAGTAGAAAGGGAGAGGAGTGAACAGGATTATTTATTTATTTTTCTGTGTTTCTAGTTTTTATGATTTATTTTGGATTAGACATTACATACATTCTGCACATTTATATAGTTGATACAGTTTCTGATTCATATTTTGCAAATAAAAGCTGTTTAGATCAATGTTTCGAGTTGAATGCGATTTTCCAAATAATGCTGAAAATTTTTCCAAAAGCACTGTGACATTATTTGTTGTTGCTGGGGACAGCAACATATAAATCTAGGAATGGTCGTGCATACGCATTATTTCGCAAATCACAATCAAGGAACAAATGACGTCTAACAGAAACAGAATTTTTCAAAAATTTTTCAAAAATAAGCAGCACATCAGATTTTTCAGAATGAAAAGTGAATAGACACAGTGATGGATAGGATTTCTTTGATTAAAGCTTGATGAAATGAAACATAGCATGAACTGCATGATACATGAATGGAATTATGATTGTTGGTATGTGAAATGCATGTTGAAGTTGAAATGATACTGGAAATAAAGTCAGCTGAGATTGACTTGAGTTTGAACACCTGTGAGGATTTGAGCCAAACAACGGTAAATTTTTCTTTCAGAGAGACTCCAATTTCATGGTACTCTAGAACTTGAATTGTTTCTCTGGATGCAGGTGTGACTTGATATGATTAAGGCAGATTTTTCTTCTGAAACTAGGGCCAAACTGACTCACCTTCAATTATTTTTCCATTTGTACCTCATTTGAGCCTAAGCTTTTCATTTCAAATTTACCAAATCAGAGCCACATCCATTTGACCTACCTCCCTGAGGCTAGAAAAGGTTTGATATAAGTCCATGACAGTAGAAGAATAGGGAATTGTCCATCAAGGTATGAAAGAACACAAGTGAATCCAATTGGTTGTGAAGAACAGGAATAAACAAGCATAGTCCAAGTTGGAAAACAATAAGTCCATCAGCTGGAAATTTGAGAAGCTGTAGTAAATTGTTCAATTTTGTTTATGTTTACTTTCATTTTAATAAAAAAAAATCCAAAATCAAAAAGAAGTTTATTATTCTGTTTTTATAAAAGTGTTGAATAAAGTACCAGGTTTTGAAAAGGAAGACAAGAAACATGAAAGACCACAAGAATTGGACTTAGGGACTGGATCTAGCCTCTTGAAAGCTACTTATCCAAATAATTTCCTACCCTTAGCCCAGCCACGTTACAAGCCGAAAAGACCTTTTGATCAAGTCGTGCTTGCAACTGTTGAGAATATTTTCAAGCTTATGGTGGTGCTGTGACATTGTTGAGTAAGAGAGTAATCATAGCCTGATACACTTGAGTGAATGAGTGGATTAAACACAACCTTGTGAGGAATACTCAAGTACTCTCATGAATTGACAGCATTGAAAGTACCATGGAAAGCTTTGATTTGAATTTGATCATACATAGCATGATGATTCTAGGATTGTAGTTTGTGGTTTAGTTTGATCATTGATTCTTGCTTATTCTTGAATTCTTTCTGTTGCTGGGGACAGCAACTTTCAAATCTGGGAATTGTTTGATGTGTTGCAAACACATCTTAGTTTTAGGATAGTTTTAGGTTATAATTTAGTTAAGTAAGTAAGAAAATATATTAGAATTAGTTAAGTTTATTATTTTATTTGTTTTAAACTCAATTCAATACAATTGTGCATTTCAGGCTTAAAAAGAGGAAGTTCAAAGCAAAAGAAGGAAGAAAACAAGATTCAAAGTCCCGCGCGGATCGCGCCAGAACCCGTGCCAATCACACCAGAAGATAAATTGAAGGCTCCAGTTTCAAAGACTCCACGCTATCAGCGTGGAGTATCACGCTATTGGCATGAGTTGGCCGCAAGAACTGCGCGGATCACGCCAAAGCCGCGCCATCAGTGCTAGGGACATGAGTTTAAGCCATTCAACTTGAAGAAGCCACGCGGGTAGCGTTATACTCGCGCTATCAGCGCGAAAAGCCCAGCATCAGTGCGAAAAGCCCAGCAGCAGGCCTTCAGCTCGAAGACTCCACGCGGTTCGCATGGAGGTCCATGCGATCAGCGCTATGCATTCGAAAGAACCGCGCGGTTAGCGCGTAACGCTGCGCGAATCGCGCTGTAAAGATCCTGTTTCCTTAATTAATTTATCTGTTGCGGGATTTGGCGCAGAAAAAGGCTTAATTACTTTAATTAAATCATTCTATAAAAGAAGGCTTCTAGGGACTGAAAGAGGGACACTTAATATTATCCATCATCCAGAGAAACTCCTATTCCATCATTCTAAACCTCTGGAATTCAAGAATCAAGGCTATGGTTTCAGCAGAATCATGAATTATTCAACAGCTTTTGTATTCTTGAGGCCTATGTTGGGCTAAACTTTGTATTGTGGGAAGGCCATGAACTGATGTGAACTCCTCTGTAACTTAACTGGTATTGAATGAGAATTTCTTGATTGTTTTATTTTACTCTATTCTTCAATGTTTTATTCTTATTTAGAATTGGCCATTCTATTTAGGTATTTAGGGTTAGGATTCGCAATGGGGACGTCGGGGTTCTAATTTCTGACCTTAGTAAAATAACAGTTATTCATTAACTAGGGATAGGGATGCGTGGCTGCAGAATTTATAATATGGTCTTTTAAATGCTTAACTTGATAGATTTCACTAAGGAATTAGGTTTTCGATTCAGGTTAGAGGGTTAATTCACTAAGGGATTAGGGATTAACTAGAGTAGGAAAGATTTATTCTCTGAGCAATCAAAAATAGGCAAACCATTGATATAGTCTTTTATATGCTTGATAGGAATTGCTAAGGAATTAGGGTTTACTAAAATAGGAAAGATATATCATTTGAGTAAGCAAACTTGATAAACCAGTTAAGTGAAAGAGGTAGGAATCAAAGGGGATTGTGCCTGACCACAATTGTTTCTTCCATTGGTAATACTTCAAATTGTTTACTGCGTTATTTCCTTTATAGTCTGTTTTTACTTTCAAACATTCAACGCACAACAACTCTTCACAAATAATTTCTTTTTACTTCCAATTATTTAGACTGAATTTTACTATGAATTTCACACCAATCCCTGTGGAGAACGATACTCTACTTACCCACTTTATTACTTGAAATGAGCGGTGCACTTGCCGTGTTCGCAACATATATTCAAAATTAGTTACACTACTCTTACGAAGTACCTTGTGTGAAATTTCAAAATTATGTAATCAAAGCAAAGACATATAATCTCCCAACTTGGACTTTTGCATGATGCAACAAACTCATTCCAGGTCTGTGGATCCAGGTCATACTTTTCCAAAAGGTCCAACATATATGTTGCCCTTTAGGATCGCCATAAATGTATTTATTGGTTAATGACGACTTAAATTGCCTCCATCTAGTAGCCACTAATGACATGACTTTGTTCTTCGCCTTTGGTGCTTCTGGGACGTCAAATATGGCCTGCAATCATAAATTCGTTAAGCTGTTATACTATAACACCTTATGGACATTACAAAAACAAAGCAAAATAGAATTATTAGTTTCATTACATACCAAAATGTCATCCTAGACGAGGTTCTTCAAAGAGTCTAGAACGTCTTTCCAACTACAATAAGCAATAGATATTTTTTCCCACGCAACATCCCCTAAGTAGCTGTGAAACTTCTCTTTATGTGGCCCAGATCCTCTCCCAGTTGCAAGTGTAATACATTGAATTTTTAAGCATGGGATTAAACCTTGTGACTAGGGAACATAACCTTGCATTAGATATCACAAAAGGAAGCTTGAGGAAGTAATAGGTAGATTCGGCCATCTCGCGCGATCCGCGTAGGGTCTAGCGCGATCCGCGCAGGAGGCTCGAGTCAGGGCAGTTTTTTCGGCCATTTCACGCGATCCATGTGGGGTATGGCGCTAACCGCGTGGGAGGTTCGAACATATGGCGCGATCAGCGTGGCTATGGCGCGATCAGCGTGGGAAGTTCGAATCAGGGCTGTGATTTTGAACATATGGAGCGATCTGCATGGGATATGGCGTGATCCGCGTGGGACTTTCGGTCAGCCTTATATACAGCTCATTCTAGACGAAAATGGAGAGAGAGAGAAATTCTAGCAGCCATTAATGACCAGAGAAGCTTCATATCTTCTCCATTTCTCATCTAAACACCTCCGACCCAACTGAGAAAGTGTTCAGAGCCTCGAGATAAGCTAGAGACCGAGCTTTATTCTTGACAAGAGGCAGTAAACGGCGAGTTCGAATTTTCTAAGGGAGTCCTTGGAATCGAAGAACCCAAGGTTGAAGGAGGCTTGGCACGGACGAACTACCTTGGGGAAAGTGATTCCCTGGTGTTTCTTGACTTCACAGAGGTAAGAAACTCGAACTTTAGCCGTTGGTTTTGTGTTTAGGTTTTGGTTGGATTTTGAGCACTTTGAGAGCTGTTTTGGAGATGTTAGAGCCGTTATTAGACTTGGACCCTGTAGAGAATTGTGTTCAGGGGGTTGTTCTGATGAAGTTAGAACCTTGAGTCATCATTATTGATGAAGTTTGATTTTGGCTCTAAGTTATGTATGAATAGAGAAAAGACTGGTTATTTGGCTATTATGAACCTTAGAGCAGTTGATAAAGTTGCTCATGGGATAGTATAGATGTTGTTTATGAGCTGAATTGGTTATAATGAGAAGCTTGAAGTTGATATGGCTAAAGCAAGGATATGCTTTGTATTAGCCTGAATAACGTCTTAGAAGAGGCTCTAGAGCCTTGGTTAGGCTGAGAGGGATCTTGTTGAGGGTCTGGGAATCACTTATGAAGTGATTGGTTATGTGTCATATGGAAAGGATTATAGTTCCTTTTGTTCTAACGGCTTAGAACCGTTATTGATAAGTTATGTGTTTGCTCTTATGTAGGACGTGAGCTTGATAGTTTTGGTGGCGGTGATCACGAGGCCGGGAGAGCCGGTGTTTTGCCTAGAGCAGGTAAGCTCTTGGTTCTTGTGTGTATGTCCTTACTGTGTTCCACCATGCTCCAGAAGGAGTGATGGTTCTGATGTGAGCAAATACATGTATATGGAAATTGTATATTGTGTGATTGATTGTTGAATTGATGTGTATGGGAATGAGATGCTTGAAATGTGATTTGAACCCTGTGATGGGGGAATGATTGGTGTTGATTTGAGATGCGTGGAATGGAATG
>PYAF01005505.1:700202-720877 GCA_007407185.1 Glycine tomentella
GTAGCCTCCTCAGGCAATTGAGTTGAGATAGATTATGAGATGTTCCTGTTATATAGATGTAGCCTCCTAAAGTGGAGATGTTCCTATATATACAGATGTAGCCTCATATAGATTGTTGAGATCCTGGCATGAGATGTTCCTAGTGTATAGATGTAGCCTCCTAAGTGGAGATGTTCCTATATACCTAGATGTAGCCTCTACAGGATGGTGATTAAGACCTGTTATGAGATGTTCCTAGTATATAGATGTAGCCTCCTAAGTGGAGATGCTCCTATATACCTAGATGTAGCCTCTGCAGATTAGTGATTTATGCTATAAACAGTTGTAGGTCGTGCTTAGGGCACCTGATTATTGACAGGTGGATGTGAATTGAGACTTTTGGCTGCTTGATGTTTGTCTGAATGATGTTCTGGTATTGAATCTGAGAATGACTGTTTTAGATATACTATTTCTATGTATATGTTTGCAGTGAACCAGGGGAAGGAAATACCTTCAAGGGCCCTTAGTTTACTGGAATTTTATATCTCACCCCTTTTGTGGGACTTATATTCTTGCAGGTGATTCCTCAGGAGGAGCAGATAGATCCTAAGGCAAGAAGCCTATGCTGTTACTGTTATTTGTAAACCTTAGGCCTAGATGACATGAGCTTGTGGCTCTGATGTTTTGTTTACTACCTTTGGTTTTATTTTGTACCCTGAGGGGAGATGTATGTACAGTTTTGTACTTAAACATAGACTTTATGTATATTCACCATATTATAGTGTATATGGCTATGTTAGTGACATTTGATAACGTCACTCTTGTGTTATGCTTCCAAACTGCTTAAACTCTGATGATTATAGTTAATGATAGTGATTAAGGCAGGTAAATGACCCTGGTTTTGTACGGGGCGTTACAGCAGGGTTGACGTTCACTGTTGGTCTAGCCTGATCTAGGTTTCGTAATGTCAATGTTGTCAACCTTGTGGATCGTCTTCTTCTCCTACACGTGCACTCTGAATGATCAAGTGCTTGGGAACGAGACCCTAGAGGTGTAGTCATTAGGCTGTGCATGCACAACAAAATCGTTAGAGTAAAGCAATTTCTAACCCCATCACAATTATAATAATAACTCAAAAGTAATACTAATACAATTAATTTTGGGAGTAAAATGGAAGTTAATTACTTTTTTATAAGGGAGTCACATATCAATGTTCTCCCATAAACCTTCATCATGATCCTCATGATTTGCATGTTCCTCATCCACCTCATGTTCATCCATTATGCCAGGCATCTGTGGAATGGCTGCAGTTAGCTCACTAACATCAGGTGCAGTTTGTTTAATATGTTCATTCTTTCTTGCTTTTCTTCTCTGTAGAACCACTGAAAATCGAGAGTCTGTTGGATCTTGTACGTAAAACACCAGTGTCGCTTGTTCAGCCATGATAAAAGGCTTGTCTTTGTAACCCACCTTATTTAGTTCCACCAAAGTGAATCCCATACGATCTTGATGGACACCAGTGTTTCCATTAACCCACTTACACTTAAATATAGGCACCTTGAATTCTCTGTAATCAACCTCCCAAATTTCTTCAATCACCCCAAAAATTGATGCTAGAATCGGGTTCTTATCTGATGCACTACAAAAGTGTTTTGAATTTGCCTTAACACTTACTCCACTATTTTGCGCAATGTAAGACAAAAGGATTTTTTTTCCTTTGTTGGCATTGTGTGACATGCTAGGGGCAAATATGTTCGCCGACCGTGAGCCACAGAATGCAGTTACTGTCTTATACCCATTTCGACCAAATCCTGACGGCACTTTGTAACACCCCGTAGGCCTCCGGTGCGTTATCATTAATAATATCAGTTTAGCGCTTAAATTATCATTTTGAAACGTGGCGGAATCATAGAATCGTTTTTCTTGATTAATTATGTATGGAATAAACATATCACAAAGAATACCCCTACAAATCATACATTTCACACCCCTGCTGATCCAGTTTATCATATCAAATACATAAGTAGGCAAATAATCAAATAATCAACAATTATACTCAGGAGGAACATATCTCATATCATAATCAGTTCTGTACATATATATATATATATATATATATATATATATATATACACATCAGAGTCCACACCACACCGTGGTGATACAAAAGAATGTCAGCCCTCACCGAGGGTATACAGAACTGTACAATAACAGGTGTACATACACACCATCCCTTATCAAGGGTACAAACATAACCAGAACAAAATGAGCCTTCAAGCTCCCTCTACTGCTATCAGTCAACAGGAACGTCTCTATTCGGGCCTCCTGCCCTGAGACGGCTCTCTTCGTCCGGAAGAGTCACCTGAAATCATAAATCCCCACACGGGGTGAGATACACATCTCAGTAAGCTCAGGGTCCTTGGGAAATCATTCCCACCCTGGCCCACTATCCACAATGCACACACAAGGCAATCACACAACCAAATGGTCCACTGGCCCTCATAGCAACATATCAATCATCCAAACATGGCGGATCTCATCAACGCCTAAATCACATGGCAGAGAACCCTCAATGCCTAGCGGAGAACCCTCAACGCTTAAGTCACAGGGCAGAGAACCCTCAATGCCCAGAACATATGGCGGAGAACCCTCAACGCCCAGATAATAGCATAATCCATCTCAAGTACATGCATATCAATTTAAGTAATGCAACAACCAAATGCATGCATCATGAATCATGACCATCACTCCCCTGGAGTGTGGTGTGCAACCATGCGGGAATTCATCCCCGGGGACACTGCACTTACCTGGCAAGGTCTCAGTCTGTGATCCGGTCCCTGCTCTGTGGCTCCCGCCACCAACAATCTCACAGTCACGGCCTAATCAAGGCATATATCCATATCAAAACTAATCCACAAGTATCCAAGCACAGAACATATCATATACAAAATTCTCCTATCCTAGGGTTCAGTCAAGTCTAGCCCATACTAGGCTTCTCATATACTCTTTCAAGGTCTATCAAGGTTGCATACAAAGCATCTGAGTCTTCACAGACTCAATGCACAGCACTTACCAGCACATAATCTCACAGCAGCCTCATTACTCAAATATCACTGAAATGGTCTAAGCCTCAATCAAAGCCCCATTCCATTAGCCTCTCAGGCTCATACCATCCCAATCAAGGCTCTAGCATATCAAATAACCCTCAACAAGTGACTCTACACAAGTCACACAGGCATATACAGAGCCATGATTCAAAGTTATCCAATACAAAAACTGAAAGCTAATCCTTCATCACTACAATGCCCTGAGTAATTTCCTCTACAGGACCCTGGGCTAATTCTAGCCCCAGCTCAGTGTGGGTCACAATATTCAGAAAACCCCAAATTCAAAAACAACCGGAGAAACTTGAGTTTCTTAACTCAGTGGCGACCAAAAAGGCTGGAGGACAGCTTTCCTTAGCTCTGTCGTCCGTTCTGCGCCTTGGGTCCTTGCCAACACTCAAGTCTCAGAGGTTTTCCTTGAGAAACCAATCCCCACTCACATGGGGTTTTTCAAGAGAGCAATTGAAGGATTATAGCTTTCTAGGTGATACTCTCAAAATTAAAGGTCTTTGGGAGGTGTTTACGTCAAGAAACTAGGTCCTAGGAAGCTTGGGCACTCCAACAATGGAGGTTTGGGTGTGGGGAGGAAGAAGAAGAGGTTTCTCCCTCAGCAAAACGCGATTTGCCCTTAAATACTCAGCCTGCCCGAGGTCTAGCGCTATCCGCGCCACAATGGCAGTGGTCTGGCGCCAACAGCGCCATCCCCGCGCTAGTAGCATCAACCTCCTGAGACCTGTGGCGCCATCCGCGCCAACCCGACGTTGCCTGCACGGAAAACTAGAGAGAATTGGTTTTCCAGAGCACTTATGGCGGACCTTGGCGCTACCCGCGCCAACCTCTCGATCAATCCACGCTACCCGCGCCATAGCCACGCTGAAAACTTGAACTGGCCGAACCTCTGGCGCCATCAGCGCCACAACCAAAATGTCTGGCACTATCAGCGCCAACCCCGGCACGACCCGAGCCACACTTAAAACCAAGTTTTCTGTTGAAGAAAATTGGTGCCAAGGATGAGGGTCCTTACACACTTCAACCCATCTTTTGTTTTGCCTTTGATGTTAAGCAGGGTGCCAATCAAACTATCACGAACATTCTTCTCCACATGCATTACGTCTAAACAGTGCCGAACATGTAGATCAGAAGAGTAAGGTAGGTCAAAGAATATGGATCTTTTCTTCCATATGTTCTTATCAGAAGAATCTTTTTTTTTTGTGTCTTCCCAAACAAAGGTACCATGTCTTTCACCAGGTCATACACTTCAAATGCAGCTAACGGTTCAGGGGCTTTGTCATTCTCTTACGTTCCATTAAAAGCTTTTTTCATTCACCGGTACGGGTGATAAGGTTTTAGAAATCGACGATGCCTATTATATGAAAATAATAGGAATACTCACAATAACCAAGAGGGGGTGAATTTGTTAAAACCTTGATATTTTAAAATTAATTCAAATCAGAGTTTAGGATCTTTATCACTTTCAAAACCAAGAAATCTTTTTACTCAATCAAACAACTCAGCCCCAAGAAATCAATAGCTCAAAACAAAACTTGTTGGACATTGGATATGAATCAAAGAATCAATGAACAAGATGAGTAATAGAGATAGAGAAACAAAAACACAAGCAATTTATACTGGTTCACATCACAACAGAAGCTACATCCAGTTTCTTCTAATTCACACTGAATTAGAGTTCCACTATTATAAATTTTTGTTCTTACAAGCTTTTACAAAATCTCCCTTTATCAACACTAGATAAAGAATAGAAATCTAAAACCCTATTAGACTTCTAATAAGCAAGAACCAGAGAACACTACTCTATTCTTTAGCTAGAGAACCCTTCTCTAGACCCAAGCAAGAAGAACCCACTTACAATAGCCAACTACAACAGAAATTCAAAACAAATTTACAACCAAAGATTAAGGAGAGAGACAACCGGATGATTCAATGAATGTAATGCACATGAGTTACCAAGTCAGGTTGAATAACAAACAAAATCAGAACATGCTTTTCCTTTGTTAGAAATGATGAAGAATCAAGTTGAGGAAGATCATGAAGAATCAAGTTTAGGATGATCACAATTTTGATTTTACATGCCCACTCAAATTGATGGCATATGTATTTTGTTCAAAGCTTGGTTCAAGAAGTTATAACCTCTTATTCCTCATATAGGTTGATTAAGTCATACATACATTCATTCATTAATTTATGATTAAGTCATATGGAATCATAAATCAATTGGTATGACATTAAGGCATTAAGGTTTGCATAAAAAGTATTTTTCACTGTTTTAATCAATTACCAATATGATATAATCGATTAAAAGCATGTAAATAGAACTGCATATTGTCATATGAACACTTTAATCGATTACCAATAATTCGTAATCGATTACATTAGTTTGACTATGTTAGAGTCGTTCTGTGATAATCGATTACTTCACGGAATAATCGATTATCTGAGTCTCTGCATAATTTTCAGAAGCATTTTTATCTGGTTTAATCGATTACCAAATTGTTGTAATCGATTAAATATGCATTGATGAGTTTTTCACACTTCCTGTGATAATCGATTATATGGGACATTAATCGATTACACTAGTATATCAGAAAATCCTGACCTCCTGGAATAATCGATTACGAGATGCATTAATCGATTATTTGTTCTTGAGATTTTTTCCAGATTTCTGATGAACACTTTAATCGATTATTTTAGAATTTTAATCGATTACATGAGTTAAAATAATCGATTACACTTATGGAATAATCGATTACATGTAGTTAATTCTATTTTTTTATAAATAGAAGGAGCCCATTCTGTTTGAGTAAAGTTTTGAGTTTTCGAACAAGCCTTGTGAAAATCACTTTCTGAGCATTCTTCACCAAGGCACATTAGAAACAAAAATTGATAGTATATTCAAGAATCATGAAGACTTTACTTTGTTGAGTCATCTATTTCATGTGAAGCTTGTGTTGAAGCATTTTTGTCAAAAGATTTCATCAAGAAAGATCATGGCATTCATTCTCAGTCTGGCTTGATCATTTAAATTCGTTCATTGCACTGAGGAAATTGAGGTGATATCTTTCTTGAATCAATTTCATTGTTGTTTTGATTAAAATTGTTTGTTATGTTGTTGTTTGTTCATATAACAAATTATAATCTTTAAAGCATTGCCAGATAGGTTTCTAGTGGTTAGAACAGAGAGGGGATCTTTGGTTCTTAGATCTTTTGAAAAGTCTATAGGTTTAGATTTTGAATTTTACCTAGGGAGGGTAAGAGAGATCTTTGTTTGCTTGTAAAGATATTATATTTGTTATAGTGGAAACTCTAATCAAGGCTGATTAGAAGTAAAACTGGATGTAGCCTCTGGGGTTGAGAGGTGAACCAGTATAGATCTTGTGTATGATTGTATATTTCTGTTCATATTCATATTGTTCTTGAAGTATTATGCTTGTTCATATCACAAGATTGGTTATAGCTCAAGAGTGGTCTGATTGAGATAAAAGTTGTTTTTAAAAGTTAGATTTCTTAATTGGGTTAAGATACGATCCTTCTTTCAAAGACTTTCGCTGTGGTTAAAATTTGTTTTAAATTTTAAAAACTCTAAAGTAAAACCAATTCACCCCTCTCTTGGTTATTTGCATAAGTGTTCATTATATTTTCATCCTTAACCTTGAAAAGTTTATTGCTCAAGAATCATTCAAACCCATGAATGTTTTTAATGAAGCAAGAAGTAATAGAACTCAGATTATCACTTTGAAAGACTTAGAAGGCTTGTATATACTCAGAAATACGAAGTGGTCAAGTTAGAAAACAAGTCAAGCCTTCAAACTTATTTATAACAGATTTTGTAACTAACTGTAATCGATTAAACACTTATGTAATCGATTAAATTATCACTTAATCAATTAAAATGTTCAAGAAGGTTTCTGGGTTCCAGTAATGAGCAAAATAATTGATTAAGGCAGTAGGCTCAGTTTCACAAAATGAACTGTGTAATCGATTCCGAGTTTTGGTAATCGATTAAGTCAGAAAATAGGCTTTTCCCAAATGAATTGTGTAATCGATTACGAATGATGATAATCGGTTATCACAGCAAGGCTCAAAATATATTTTCAACTATGTAATCGATTACACTAAGTAAGTAATCGATTAAAACATTTAACAAAGTAGTTCAGTTTCAATCAAAGGCCAAATAATCAATTAATCTGATAGGTAATCGATTAAGTTGTTCATGAAGGTTTTTCCAGATTGAACGAAGAACAAAATAATTGATTATACCATTAAGTAATCGATTAAAATAGTAAAAAAATCATTTTTCAAAAACCTTTTAATCAGATTAAATCCTTAACCAAAAAGATAAAAGCTTTGATGTTTTAATGAAAACTATTTAAGCTAGTTAATGGATGAATGAATGCAATGCAAGGATCAACAGATTGTCTTTCTCTTACACTTGATTCATTTACAAAACTTCAAGGCACTTCAAGCATGTTAAAAGCTCAAAACACATTTTTGAATCAAAGTCTTTCACTCTTCATGATGCTCCCCCTATATCCAACAATCTCCCCCTTTTTGGCTTTGAACATGCCAAATTCTTGATTGATCATTTGTTGGACTTGAAGTTCTTTGAGGGAATCAAAATAGAAGACTTGAGCTTTTTCAAAACTGAAAATAATCACAGTCTTTGTATATCCATCATTCATTAACTTGTATATCTGACTTAATTTGTTAATTTGGTTACTTAACTCCCCCTTAATTTGACAATCCATTCAATTTTTGATTTGTGCAAAAAAATGTGCAGAAAAACAGGGTAGAACAGAGTACAATGCAGAGCACACAATCAATCAACCATTTCTCCCCCTATTTGGCTTATCAAAGTAAAAAAAATAAATACTCAACACAACGGATAACAAGTAGTATAAACTAAAACATATTCATTAATCATGGAGGGAACTATTACATTGCTTAAAAAATAAAAATAAAAAGCATAAAAACAGAAAACAGAAAACAGAAAATATAAAAAAGGAAATACAAGGCTTATAGAATAAACTAGAAAGATTCAGACCCTTCAAACATCAATGTTGTTTCAATACTTTATAGCCTAGTCTTAATTTCTTCTAAGGCTGAATTGGTCTCAGCCCTATGTTCATGATGAAGAGATAACAGGCCATCCATCTTTTGAATCATTAAGGATTCAAATGGAACAGCTTATTGACCAACCATTTTCCATCCTTGAGGTGTCTTAACCATCCCTAGTTTGGTTAGATGCTTCTCCTTGATGAGACTGTTGCTTGAGTTGGTGTTGTCCACCACTTCATCAGAAATATCAATGTTGAAATAGTCTATGAATCTAGAGATAAGCACAACATAGGGAAAATGATAGTTCATAAGCCTCTTGGACTTTAGCATAATTTCCTCAAGAATGAAAATCCAATTCATCTGAATTGAATTCTTGAGACCATACACAAGTTACAGGTCATCGTCAGTGGCTTGGGCATGGTTTGTGGCTCTAGGAGTAAGAATGTAAATGATTATATAATGAAGAGGTCTGTCTTCATGGGTTATGGGGCCAGTGCTAAGCCTAAGCTTTAGCCTCATTTGGGGATCAATTAGCATTCCCCTATAGGTTTCTACCCTATTATACCCCTCAGCCTCTTCCTCAAACTTCCTTTCTCTTTCAAAGGAAATACCAGCCATAGCTTCCCATACTTTTGGAGTTATTTCCATGGCAACCCCATTCACTTGGGACCTAAGTATCCCATCCATTGAACCTTTGGCATAGGTGTAAAACACCTTTACCAATTCAGGGTAGAACATACCCTTCATCTCCACAAACTTTCTCAATCCCTGAGTTTCAAGAAAAGCAGGGAACTGGAAGCCTTCCCTAATGAACCAATATAATTCTAGGTGTTTGGGGGGACAAACTAGTTTGGTGGCATTGAAATGGAGATATGTCATTTTATCCTTTTCAGGAGGGAACCAATGATCCAACCTACTAACTGTTGGGTTAGAGGTTTCTCCAGCCTTTCTCTTAGAAGTCTTAACTCTCTTAGAGGTAGACATCTTTTGGGCAGAGTTAGTAAACTCAGACAGAAGAAAAACACAGAGATGTTTGAGAGATAAGAATAAGAGTAGGTGTGATTTCTTCCTTCAACAATAGGTTGTATTTATAGAGATTTTTAGGCTCCAAGTATTTGAATTTTGAATTAAGGAGCAATTAGTACGAATTAACTCACTACAGAAGATTCAAATTTGAATTAGGTGGGAGTTGGGCAGTTACAACTTCCAAGAAAATCTGTCAAATTTTGCAGTAACTCCATGAATAATTGATTATTTCCTTGTGCAATCGATTAATTCGTAAGCAAAATCACTTTTTGCAAATACAGTAATCGATTGATTCATAATATAATCTATTATTTCTATAATATTCACATGTAGAAGACAAAGTGTAATCGATTATTTTATGATTTAATCAATTATCATAGAAAAGATTGAATTTCAGAAACATGTTGAGGCTTGTGTAATCGATTAATTCGACATGTAATCGATTATTCCAGAAGGTTTTGAAATTTGAAAAACTAATTCTCAGTAATTTAATCGATTACCATTCACTGTAATCGATTATTCCAGTGAATTTTCACTATGTAAAAGGATTTTTGATCAGTGTAATCGATTAATTCGATGCTTAATCGATTATCACAGAAAAATTCAATTTTCTGAAAACGTGTTTCTGAGAAGAATAATCGATTATTTCGTTTATGTAATCGATTACATAAGCTCAAATTTCATTCTAAATCATGATTTAAGTGATTTTAATCGATTAATACGATACTTAATCAATTATTACAGAAGAAATATCAGATAAAACAGAATTATGCAACACAACTTGGAAATTTTAAGCTTTTGTGATGATGGATTCAAATGACAAATCATTTCACATGAAAAGGCATACAACATTCAAGATAACAGAGATTAGATTCATTCAAGATTCCTAGCATGTTTCTAAGAGCATAGAATCTATCTCTAGCCAATGGTTTAGTAAATATATCAGCCAATTGATTATGAGTGTCAATGAAATCAATTTTGATAATACCTTTCTGAACATGATCTCTGAGAAAATGATGCCTTATCTCAATATGTTTGGTCCTTGAATGCATTATTGGATTCTTTGAAATGTTGATAACACTTGTGTTATCATAGAGCAAAGGTAGTTTTTTTCAAGTCAACTCCAAAATCTTGTAACTGTTGCTTCAACCATAGACTTTGTGAACAACAACTTCCAGCTGAGATATATTCAACTTCAGCAGTTGACAAAGCAACACAAGATTGTTTCTTGCAATGCCATGAGATTAATGAACTTCCAAGTAGATGACAAGTTTCACTAGTGCTTTTCCTATCTAACTTACATCCTGTAAAGTCAGAATCAGAATAACCAATAATATTAATTGATGCACCTTTAGGATACCAAAGACCAACTTTTGGTGTTGCCTTGAGATATTTGAGGATCCTTTTGACTGCTGTTAGGTGTGATTCTTTGGGATTTGCTTGATATCTTGCACACAAGCATACACTTAGCATTATGTTTGGTCTACTAGCTGTCAAATATAATAATGATCCAATAATTCCTCTACATTTTGACTCATCAACCCTCTTTCCATTTTCATCTGAATCAAGATAGGTTGATGTTGCCATTGGAGTTGCAGCATCTTTACTTTTCTCCACTTCAAACTTTTTGATCACTTCAAGGCAATACTTGGATTGGTGGAGAAATGTTCCATTCTTCATTTGCTTCACTTGAAGTCCAAGAAAGAATGTTAATTCTCCCATCATTGACATTTCAAATTCTTTCTGCATAGTTGTAGAAAATTCCTTGCACAGTAAATGGTTAGTTGAACCAAAAATTATATCATCAACATATACTCGAACCAATAAGATATCATTTTTGTGCCTTTTGATGAACAAGGTTTTGTCAACATGCCCTCTTGTGAAAGATTGTTCAAGCAGAAATTTGCTTAATCTTTCATACCAAGATCTAGGAGCTTGTTTTAAACCATAAAGGGCCCTTTTAAGTTTAAAAACATAGTTTGGATGTTTAAAATCAGTAAAATCAAGAGGTGTTGAATTCAGGGGGAGCTGCTTGAAGCATAAGCAAAGTTTGATTCACGTTTCAAGTTTTGAGCTTTCAAACATGCAAAGGAAGCCTTGAAGATTAATTTGTGATTAAATGTAAAAGGAAGAAGCATTTCTGGTGATCCAAGTGCACTGCATTCACATCATTCATTAAGGCAATTAGTTTGAGTAATATAATTTACAAGGCTTTGATAAATTGTTTAAGGTTTTGAATTAAATCAAGAGTTTTTGGAAAAAATAAAGTTTTCTCCTGGTTTAATCGATTACATTAAGATAAGAATCGATTATTTTGTTCTTAGTGCTTTCCGGAAAAACTTTTCAAGAACAATGTAATCGATTACGTATCGGATTAATCGATTATTTTACCTTAGTTCATTTTTTAAACTGGCTTGATGAACAACTTAATCGATTACCAACAGGGTGTAATTGATTACATAGGCTAAACAGAAAATATCACCTTCCTGTCTTAATCGATTACCAAGGTTAGTAATCGATTACATTATATGCCTGTACTTAACATGTTCTCCTGGTTTAATCGATTACCAAATATAGTAATTGATTACATAGTTCAAAATAATTTAGGTAACTTCCTGGTTTAATCGATTACCAGAATTCGTAATAGATTTACACAGTGTATTTGTATTTGTGAAACTTTCTGTTTTAATTGATTACAAGACGGATTAATCAATTATTTTGTTCGTTGCTCATATCCAGAAATTTGTTGAACAGTTTAATCGATTACAGTCTTAAAATAATTGATTACATGAGCAAAATAATCGATTATAGGAGCGTATGTAATCGATTACTGACGGTTAGAAAGTTTGTTATAAATAGAACCCTTGCTCAGCTATTTTAGTAACTTGATAAATTTGTATTCTGAGCATACTTAAGCTTTCTAAACACATTCTTAGTGATTTTCTGGGTTCTTTGAGTTCTTGCTTTCACTAAAACACTTATGGGTTGTTAAGTGATTCTTGAAGCAAGAAGATTCTTTCAAAAGGTTAAGGAAGGAGATGTTCTAAGTTTGTTTTCATCATTCAACCTGATTATTCATTCATCTGCATATCATTCACTAGATCATCAAGTGATTTCTTTCCTTAACTTTGTGGTTGTAATTCGTTTTGATTTTGGATGTAATTGTGATTGTCTATTGTAATTGGGTTTCTTGCTTGTAATCTAGAGATAGAGTTTCTCTAGGGGTTGAGCTGTTCTCAGTGTGGTTGTCTCTAAGAATCTAATAGTGTTTTAGATTTTTGAACTTTATCTAGGGTTGATAAAGAGAGACTTTCTAATTACTTGTAAGAACAGAAAATTGCAATAGTGGAACTCCATTCTAGAGTTGAGTGGAAGAAAACTACTGGATGTAGCTTCATAGTGTTTGAAGTGAATCAGTATAAATCTTGTGTGCTTTGATTTAAATTTCTTTCTTGATTATATTCTGTCCATCTTGATTGTCTTGCTTTGCTTATCAATTCAATTTTGAGCTATTGGTTACCTTGGACTGAACATTTGATTGAATAAGGATTCTTGGTTTCAAAAGTGATAAAGATCCTAAGGGAAAACTCTGATTTTGTTTAAGAAAAATTTTAATTTACCAAGCCTAACCAATTCACCCCCTCCCCCTATTGGTTAAGTGTGAAGTGTTACTATATTTTACAAATGAGAGTATATAAAACTAAAGGTAGTTTTGCAACTTCTTCCGTAGGTAGTAAGAGGTTGTCAACTTTTGTGAGCTTTGGTTTCAAGTGGGCTATATGTTTGAAAAGCTTGGTTATGGTTGGATGTTGTCTTAGGGGGATATCCTCATAATCTAGAATGGAATTCCATCCATTATCAAGAATGAGGGGTCTTGGATTGACATCTGAATAGTTATGAATTGGTGGATAACTTACTAGTTTAGAAGGTGGTGTTCATTCATTATCAAGGTTCTCAATAGGCTTAGATAACTTTCTAATTACCCTTATCTTAGGCATTGATGCTTCTTTAATTGAAGCCTTATCTTCTGAAAAATTTTGAACTGCACCTCTAGTTCTTTGAGTAGTGTTAAGTCAAAAGACGTTTATGTCTTAAAGTCTAATAAGGACCCCTAATTATTTTGATTGGATGCAAAAAACTACAAATGATAAAATTGTTAGATATAGGTGGAGCTGGAAGAGGATCAACACAAGGATGAAGCCATGTGTCTTAAATAGATTTTAGCTTTTTACATGTCATTCAATTGAAGGCATTTGTAATTTGTTAAGTTGTTTAAGAGCCTCATCTTATGATCCCTTGCATTGCATAAACATGATCATTAGCATGCATACATGATTTGTGAAAAGCATAAAGGTTTTCATGTTTGCATAAAGAAGCAAATTTCTCATGGTTAAGTTTTGGAAAATCACACTGTGCACTGACTTAATCGATTACCAGCATTGGTAATCTATTACTTAATTCATGAAGAACTAATTAATCAATTACAAGGAAATGGTAACCAATTACACTGTAGAAAACACAAAATATGTCTCCCTGGGTTAATCGATTATACCGTCTAATAGTAATCGATTACATTAACATGTTTTGAAATATAGATTGTCTGTGATAATCGATTACAAGTCGTTTTAATAGATTTAATTGTTCATATATCTTTTCCAGAAAGAACTAAGAACACTTTAATCGATTAAATAGGATATTAATTGATTACTTTAGTTAAAATAATCGATTACATTCAGTTGAATCAGTTTTCTATAAAAAGTTGTTGGGTCTTTTGTTTTAAACAGAACTTGATTTTGCAAATTCACAATCAATTTAAAAAGTCCTAACATTCTGTGAAAAGATATATTGAGATACATAGCTCTTGTTCCAAAACCAAGAAACACGTGCATCATTGATCAAGTTGTTTTGAACAAGATTTGACAAGAGTTTTCATGGAGAGCTGATTTCAAGATTGCATTCTTTTCAACCTGATTTCTGTTTGGTAAATTCATTCGCTCATGTTCTGAGGATCATAAGGTTGTATCTCTCTTAAACTCTTGTAGTGATTTGTTTGTTTACTTTTGTTTCTTGTAAGTTCCTAGTTCAAAGAGGTTCTTTAAAGTTTTTCTAGAGTAGGGTTCTCTAGAGGGAAGAATAAAGAAGGGTTCTCTAGTTCTTGATCATTAGAAGTCTGAAGGGGTTTTAGATTTTGTTTCTTTATCTAGGGTTAATAAAGGTGATCACTTGTAAGCTTGTAAAGAACAGATTTTGATATAGTGGAACTCTAGCCAAGGTTTAGTTAGAAGAAACTGGATGTAGCTTCTCTTTTGAGGAGTGAACCGGTGTGGATTTGTTGTTCTCTTAATTCTCATCTTGTTGTCTTAATTTACTTATCTTATGGTTAATCTTTTGAAATCAACTGATAGATTTTCTGCTATTGCTTGAAGTGAAGGGTGAATCTTGATTGATTGAAAGTTTCAGTTTAACAATGGTGAACTTGTGATTGAAAATGATAGGAATACTTCAATACAACCAAGAGGAGGGGTGAATTGGTTGAACCTTGGTATTTAAAATTTTCAAATCAGAGTTTCCAGAGGATCTTTATCACTTTAAAAAATTGTTTTGAAACCAAGAATCTTATATTCAATCAAATTCCTCTATCAAGAATATCAATAGACAATTGAAATGTTTCTGTGCAAACTATATGATTCACAAACCAAAGCAATAAAGAGATGAAGAGATTAGAATAAAGATCAACCATAATTTTTATATTGGTTCACTTAAAACACTATGAAGCTACATCCAGTTCTTCCACTCAACACTAGAATGGAGTTCCACTATTGCAAATAAATGTTCTTACAAGATCTTACAAGCCTCTCTTTATCAATCCTAGATAAAGTTCAGAAATCTAAAACACTATTAGATTCTTAGAGACCAATCCCCACTGAGAACACTACTTAGCAACCCCTAGAGAAACACTATCTCTAGTCATCATGCAAGAAACCCATTTACAATAAGCCAATCTTAACAGAAATCAAAAAACAGATTTACAACCACAAAGAATAAGGAACGAATTCACTTGATAATCCAATGAACAAGATGCATATGTATGATTCACCAGGTTGAAAGAAAGAATGACAGATTCAAAGCATCCCTTTCCTTACTCTTTGAAACTCAATATACTTCACTTTTCAAATTCAACAACCCATATGAATTTTGTGAAGCCAAGATGTTTTTAAGCTCAAAAAACTCACTAAAGAAAGCTCATGAATGTTTGTAATTGCCCAGAATAAGAATTACTCAACTCTTAAAATCATAGGGCAATGGGTCTTATTTATAACAGCTTTCTAACTGAAAATAATTGATTAAACACGCTCATGTAATCGATTAAATCAAGAATGTAATCGATTAAAGTGCTCCTGAGATGTTCTGGGTATGAGCTATGAACATTGTAATCGATTATTCCGTCATGTAATCGATTAAACCAGACACTCATGTTTTTCTAAATGCATTGTGTAATCGATTACGAGATTTGGTAATCGATTAAGACAGACAGACCAATATTTCCAAATGTACTATGTAATCAATTAAATTAGCAGAACATGTTAGCCATAGGCATAATATGTAATTGATTACGAACTTCTGTAATCGATTAAGACAGACAGTATGATTTTTCAATTTTAGCCTAGGTAATCGATTAATTTGTTATGTAATCGATTACATTGTTCTTGGTTTGTTTTCCAGAAGGCACGAAGAACAAAATAATCGATGCCAACATATCTGTAATCGATTAAAGCAGGAAAACTTCATTTTTCCAAAAACTTGATTTTAATTTGCCTTATTTGTCAAATGCTTTTCAATTAGCCCTCAATCTAACAATCCTAAATGAATGACTATGCAAGATATGCACATTGGATTATCAGATAACACATCTTCCCCTTTTTTTTATGAATCAATTGATCTTCAAGCTTCCAAGGCACTTTGCTATGATGCATGTTGAAAGCACAAAACTCCAAAGCTTGTCCATCCTTTCATACTTCCTCTTGAATCAACAGTGATACGATCTTTAATTCGCTGCTAGTTTTCAAAGAAATTTTTTAAAGTCCCTATTTTAACCAATTCACCCCCCTCTTTGTTACTTGTGTGTGTTCATATTCTTTTCAAAAATTTGTGTTTGATGTGCTATCAGATCATGATCTGTATCTATGCATCTAAAGTTTTCAAACGATGCACTCTGATAAGTGCCATATTTTAGTTATTCTAGGATTATAATGTTAGCACTTATCTTTTGATTTCAATAGTTTTTCTTATAAACTTCCCTTAATTCTAGTTGTTTTTATATTTTGTACATTTATAAATGTTACTTTTTACATTTGGAAGATTCATCCATTCAATTTTGATGTTTCAATAGGTATCCATGGCATCCAATACAACCAAGACAAGATAAAAGGGCAAAAAGGTCAATATTAGAAATTTCTAGAAGTTAAAATCCCAGGCTTGCCTGGGCTAATGAAGTTTCTTCAAGGTTAAGCACTAACTCGCTTGGGCGAGTAAAACATGAACAAATAACTCGCCTGGGCGAATTAAGATCTTCAACATTAAGGAATAACTCTCCCAGGCTAGTAAATCATGAGTAATCAGCTCGCGTGGGCGAGTTGTGTTGACCTGCTCACCTTTTCCTATAAAAGGCCATGCAAGAAAGGAAAGAATTCATATAGTTTGAGAGGCTGGAATGAAAACTAGTAATGAGAAGCCTTAGAGAAAGGTGAGAGAAGAGAGAAATTGGTGAGGAAACTCTGTCGAAAAGGATTGATGATTGCTTCCTTCATCATGTCTTCAGTTGATCTTGTACCCTCCACAATGACCGGCTAGCTTCTCCTAAGGATTGGATATAATCTTCGTACCCTTATCTATCTCTTTTAATATTTGATATATGCATGAATATTTTCTACTCGTTATTGGTAATTTCATTATGCTCTTAATGCTTAATTCTACTTGATCACTAGTTTCATGAAATTGGATTCTGAGTTTGATTGGAAAGTGCTTTTAGGATTTGAACTGAATGATTTTAATCGATTATAAAGGCTTGTTTCTATCTGAACTTATCTGATTTAATCGATTACCATTATCATGTAATCTATTACTACAACTTGTTTTCATAAATCAGTTGTTTGTGTTAATCGATTACATCACGTATTAATCGATTAAGTTGTTTATGAAAGTTTTCCAGAAAAGCTCAATAACATATTAATCGATTATCTGATTGAATTAATCGATTACCTTAACGGATTAATCAATTAATGCATGTTAAATCAGTTTTCTATTTAAAAGGCTTTATGGGTCTGCACTTAGACATATTAGAACATTTTGAGAACGAAATATACTTTGAGATTAAGTCTTACCAAAAGTTCTAAGTGCATTCAAAAGATCAAGAAATTGATTTTACTTAAAGAGACACATCTTAGGAGAAGATCAAAGAGTTATTGTCTTTGGAAATGATGTGTTTGTGAGAAAAAGAGATTTCAAGAAAGATTAGTCTGTGCATCGACATTCATACAACCAGATTGATTGGTAACTTCATACATTCATTCAATCATCTGTTAAGGATCTCAGGTTGTGTATTTCTTGAACTCTATCTTTTAGAATTTCTGTTTTAGAATTCTGTAGTGTAAATCATTTTGGTTCTTTCAAGCTTTCTTGAGTAGGGTTCTCAAGGGGTAAAGATCTAAGTAGGGTTCTCAGGATCTTTGTGATTTGTATTCTAATAGTGTTTTAAAATTTAGTATCTTTATCTATGGTTGATAAAGATAATCACTTGTATTTTTTGTAAAAGAATAACTTCATCTAGTGAAAACTCTAACCTAGTGTTGGTTGGAAGACATCCTGTGTTCTTTATCTATGTTTCTTTCATTCCTTGTATTTGGAAATCAATATATAATCAACAAAGAAGCATTTCAGACATTACATGCATTCTAAGGTGAATCTAGATTGAAAGAAAATTCTGATTTTGATAAAGGGTGATTGAGTGATACAATCCAAGTTTTAATTACACAAATTGTTTTAAAGAAAAGTTTTTAAAAGACTGTTTTATCCAATTCACCCCCCTCTTGATTATTTGAAGTGTGTTCATTGTATTTTCAAAACTCTCTCAACAAAGTTTCGGATTTGAATTATGACATCAAAGTTGGTACATTCAGTTTTTGGGCAGCCATATATAGCCACGAAATTTACAACTAAATGCACATGAAATGACAAATCAAATGAAGCTAGTAGTGCAAACTAGTGAAGCCTAATGTAAGCTAATGAAGTTTGAGGTGCAATCTTCTCCTAAGGTGACTCTTGACTGATCCCACGTGCCTAAGGTGTTCTTAAGCCTTCGAGTGCAGCCAACAAGCTTACATAGGTGCTACATAATTTACACACAAGTGCACCTACACCTTTTTACACAATTACACTAAAAAGCCTTTTTATTTTTATCGCCACTACTTTTGCTACTAACAAGTTCTGAAATTAAATGCAATTTAATTCAACTTTAGAGTACAAAATCCATCCCTTGTTACTCTTGAGTTGGTGTGCTTCTTCATGCTTGTCCAAGTTAGCTTTGATGTGGTCTTGAAGAGCTTGAGTTCTAGCTCTTGTCATGGGTCCTCTAAAGCTAACCAAAGGAAGTTATTCAAGTTCTCCTTCTAGACCTTTAGCTTGGAAAGGACCTCCATCATCCCCTTCTTCTTGAAAGGAACTTGACCTTATGTTTGCTTCCCCACTTGTACCTACATCACACAAAGAAAGATCACAAACATTAAAAGTATTACTCACACCATACTCAATTGGCAACTCAAGTTTATATGCATTGTTGTTGATTCTCTCCAAAATATTAAAAGGTCGATCTCCTCTAGGTTGGAGCTTGTATTTCCTTTCATGAGGAAATCCATCCTTCCTCAAATGAAGCCAAACCAAATTTCCTTCCTTAAAAACCACTTGCTTCTTGTGCTTATTTGCTTGCTTTGCTTATTGTTCCATCTTTCTTTCCACATGTGCCTTCATTTGTTCATGCAATTTCCTAATATAAGAAGCTTTAGACAAAGCATCATGATTAATCATAGAAGAAATGTTAGGTAATGACAATAAATCAAGAGGAGTTAAAGGATTAAAGCCATAAACAATTTGAAAAGGAGATAAGGAAGTAGTTTTGTGAACTACTCAATTATAAGCAAACTCAATATGAGGTAGACACTCCTCCTATGTCCTCAAATTACCCTTGATATAACATCTAAGGAGTTGACCCAATGTCCTATTCACCACCTCTATTTGGTCATCCGTTTGTGGGTGACAAGTTGATGAAAACAAGAGCCTTGTGCCAAGCTTACCCTATAAAGTTTTCCAAAAGTGGCTAAGGAACTTTGTGTCTTTATCACTCACAATGCTTCTAGGCAATCCATGAAGTCTCACCACTTCCTTGAAGAAGAGATTGGCTACTTCAGCAGCATCATCACTCTTGTGACAAGGAATGAAGTGTGTCATCTTTGAGAACCTATCAACAACAACAAATATAGAATCCTTTATGACAAGTAATACATTGAGATACAAGCTTATGCACATCATTCCTCATTTTTGGCCAAAAGAAATTTTTTCATGTAAAATAGTCAAAGTTTTATCCACACCAAAGTGCCCCATTAAATTGTTTTTATGAGCTTCTCTAATGAAGAGTTCTGTAACACCCCAAAATTTTGGAAGCACAGTCAATTACTAGGATAAAACATTAATCAGAGGCAGTACAAAAGATTTGGGGAAAATGACGCAAATACCCCTGGATATTTTGGTAAATGACCAAAATACCCCTAGGTAGTTTAGCAAGATATTTTAAAGAGGAAAACCTTATAAATACCTTTGGATGTTTTGAAAACGACCAAGAATACCTCCAGGGTAACAATTTCAGAGATATCTTGAACATTTTTGGAAATGACGATTTTACCCCTAGGGTGAGGGGTAAAATTACCAAAATGCTCCTAGGTCAAAACTGACCAAGATGACTTTAGAAATTTGTGGGAACCTGAGTATAGAATAAAATACTCTTCGATAACAAATTATCAGCAAGGTTGGAGGCAGAGAACCCTAAAATAGAATTTCTACGAATTTTGGAAAATAGGTTGAAAAACAGCTTAATCTAGACTACTTCAGGTATCAGAAAATCTCAGAGAAATAATAGATGTAATCTATGGAGTTTTCTCTTAATTATGGGAGGAATAGGTTTCCTAAATGAGTTAGTTTAGTAATTTTAATAATTCAAGGCAAAATGGACCAATAAGAAATTAGACTTTAGCTATTATAAGTAATAAAGGAAAATTGGATTTATTTGGATTTCTAAATTAAGTCTTGACCATATGATGCAAGATCAATGGAGAAAAACTTTAAGAAGCTTCAAGATTGGCCACATGGAGGGTTAAGAAGCTTGAAAATTTCTATTGGTCCAAGTGGAAAGCTAGTCATAAATGACTTAAGAGATATTTGAAGCAA
>PYAF01005505.1:722229-738168 GCA_007407185.1 Glycine tomentella
ATAAATGATTAGAGCTTAACTTAATGAATGAATGAAACATAGGTATTTTAGAAGAAAAACAATTGGCTAATGAAATATTTTACTAAAATTAAAGTAGTTTAGGTTCTACCAAAGTTTGTGGGTTTCCTTAAAAAGTGTTTTGTAAACTCTTGAATAGGTCTATTTTATGCTAGAATGATGCTTATTTAACCTTAGAATTGTGTAGACCTTTATAAGGATTAATATTTAAGTAGTTTTCTATGAGTTTAAGCTTGCACACCATGTGTTTGATAATATGTCACAATGAACAAAATATGTTTAAAGAATGTTTGGTTTGGATCCTTGTGGTTGAATTTGAATTATATTCATGTGGTTGGTTGCTTTAACAAAAGTATGTATTATTCCATATGTTGTAAAGCTGAAATACATAAAGCTTATGAATTGTTGTGTGATTCTATACACTTTGATAAGACTAACATGTTGCTTGGCATCTTATGAATATATATGAGTTTAAGTGGTTTTATGATGTTGAGATGTGTTCCACTGAAGTGGGTGGAATTATCTGATATGAGAATTTGAGAAATAAAGTAATGGTGAAGATGAATTGAGAAATAAAACAAACAAGCCATTACATATTCCATTTGCATTTATCCCCTCGGAGGGGAGGGAGGTCTCACTGGAGTGGGTGGGACTGTTCCACTGGAGTGGGTGGAACTATTTTATGGTACCCTTTTTATCCCCTCAGAGTGGAGGGAGGTCTCACTGGAGTGGGTGGGACTGTTTCACTGGAGTGGGTGAAACTATGTTGATTTTGGTACCTTTTAATAGGACTCTGAGATCTCAATCATGCATCATATAAAAAGATGAGCATGCATCTCATGCATCACATGATGGGTATGTGTATGATGTTCTGTATATTGTATCTGTTGTGATCTTATAATTAAGGTTTTATCCATCTGTGTTATATATGTCTTATTCAAACTATGTTTATCATATACTCACCCTATTTATGTCTGTGGTTGACACCTGTGATGACCCCAATTCATTTGGGCGAGTAGGGAAACAGTGATGCATAAGCTGTGGATGTTTGGAAGAAGGTGTGATGAGAAAGCTTGATGCATTGTAACTTTGTGTTTTGTGTGTATTTTGTAGATGTGTAATTTGTATTAAATTCAAACAGTCTATATATTATTTTGAACGTATAATTAGGACTGTATCATGGACTGTATCTATTTATCATAATTGAACCGTAGTGGGGGAGAAGCGTTTACGTTACGAACGAACCATGAAACTTGCAAGCAAAGCGAAATAAATTTCTGTAAAATTTATAAATAACATGATTCTAATACAAAGTAAACACGAAATTTCATCTAAAATCAATCAAGCACGAGAGAGCATAGAGAGGCGTTACAAGTTCTCTCAAAGAGCTTTTAGGAACACATAGTCTCTTTTCCTTGAACAAGAAACCATCATGTCCAAAATATCCTTGATGAGCTCCCTTCTCACTCAAAGAAAAAATACTATAGAAGTCATGATCACTTGAATACAATTCCTTTATGTGATTAAAGCCAAGCAGCTTAGTTTCAAGTATAGAAATCAAACAATGCCTCCTTGATAAGGCATCCGCCACTACATTCAACTTTTCTTGCTTGTGTTTATTAACATAAGGAAATTGCTCAATGAATTCAACCCACTTAGCTATGTGACCTCTTCCTAAACACTTGAAGCACTTAATCTCACTACTCCTTGCTTTCTTAAGTGCCTCATCGGACTTATTTTGAGTTCTTCGAGCTGTAACATTGGGATTGCTTGTTGATGACCCTCCCTCCTTCTTATTTTTGTCCTTCCAACCAGGACAGTGAAAATTAGATGAAATCCTCCTCATGACACTCTTTCTCTTCAATTGTTGTTCCACCTTAGAAGCTTGATGTACTAAGTCCTCCAACTCCATATAATTCTATAACTCCACAACATCCCTTATATCACTATTTAGCCCATGTAGAAAATGAGCCATAGTAGCCTCTCGATCCTCCATAACATTAGCTCTAATCATGGAAACCTCGATCTTCTTGTAATACTCATCAACTCTACTACTACCTTGTGTGAGTCTTTGGAGCTTGTTATGAAGGTCTCTTTGATAATGAGAAGGAACAAATCTTCTTCTCATCAACCTCTTCATTTCTTCCCAACTGTCCACCATGGATTCTTCATATCTCACCCTCTCCCTTTGTAATTGGTTCCACCAGATGAAAGCATAGTCAGTGAATTCCATGGCTGCCACCTTCATCTTTTTATCCTCTGTGTAATTGTGGCATGCAAATAGTTGCTCAATTTTCATTTCCCACTCCAAATATGCTTCTGAATCACTCTTTCCTTGAAAAGTGGGTATATTCAACTTTACTCCTTCAATTATGTCCTCTCTAGCTATAAAATATAGGAGCACTTCACACTTAACCAAGAGGGGGGGTGAATTGGTTAGGTTTGGTAAATTAAAAATTCTTAGACACAATCAGAGTTTCCCTTTTGGATCTTTATCACTTTTGAAACCAAGAATCCTTATTCAATCAAATGCTCAGCCCAAGGTATCCAATAGCTCAAAATTGAATTGATAAACAAAGCAACACAATCAAGATGAACAAAATATAATCAAGATAGAGATAAGAATAAAAACACAAAAGATTTATACTGGTTCACTTCAAACACTATGAAACTACATCCAGTTTTCTTCCACTTAACACTAGAATGGAGTTCCACTATTATAAAAATATTCTTACAAGCTTTTACAAGAACCTCCCATTTATCAACCTAGATAAATAACTGAAATCTAAAACCCTATTAGGCTTCTAAGGAGAAAAATTCAGAGAACACTACTCTGATCTTTAAGCTAGAGAACCCTTCTCTAGTCCCAAGCTTTAAGACTCAAAATTACAATAGCCAATTCAATACAAATTCAGAAAAGAATTACAACCACTGAGGTAAGGAAAGAAATCACCTGATGATCCAATGAATGATATGCAAATGAATGAATATACCAGGTTGAATAATGAAAACAAAATAAAAACATCTCTTTCCTTAACCTTTGAAAAGAATCTTCTTGCTTCAAGAATCACTTAACAACCCATAAGTGTTTTAGTGTAAGCAAGAACTCATAGAACCCAGAAAATCACTAAGAATGTGTTTAGAAAGCTTATGTAGGCTCAGAATATGAATTGATCAAGTTACAAAACAAGTTGTGCAAGGGTTCTATTTATAACAAACTTTTTTAACTGTCAGTAATCGATTAAACGCGCCCAATTATCGATTATTTCACTTATGTAATCGATTAAATTAACCATGTAATCGATTAAAGTGTTCTATAGAAATCTGGATATGAGCAACGGACAAAATAATCGATTATTCCGTCTTGTAATCAATTAAAACAGGAAGCTTCATAAACTTGAAATACACTGTGTAATCGATTACGGATTCTGGTAATCGATTAAACCAGGAAGCTTCAGAAATCATATTGGACTATGTAATCAATTACTACATTTGGTAATCGATTAATGCAGCAAAACATGTTAAGCACAGGCATATGATGTAATCGATTACTATCCTTGGTAATCGATTAAGACATGAAGGTGATTTTTTCTGTTTAGCCTATGTAATCGATTACGGCCTCTTGGTAATCGATTAAAATGTTCATTAAGGCAGTATATATGTAAACGTAGGTAAAATAATCAATTAATCCGATACATAATCGATTACATTGTTCTTGAAAAGTTTTCCAGAATAAACTAAGAACAAAATAATCGATTATTACTTTAATGTAATCGATTAAATCAGTAGAAAACTTATTTTTCCAAAAACCTTTGATTTAATTCAAAAACAAACAATTTATCAAAGCCTTGTGAATTCTATTACTTAAACTAATTGACTTAATGAATGATGTGAATGCAATGCACTTGGATCACCAGAAATGCTTCTTCCTTTTACATTTAATCACAAATTAATCTTCAAGGCTTCAAGGCATGTTGAAAGCTCAAAACTAAGCTTGATTCTTTGTCATTCTTCAAATGACTCCTTTGAAACCAACACTAGCATCACCCTCATTATTTCTCCATCTCCTCCTTCAACCTCCACCATCATAATTTCCTTGATTTTCTAGTTGTTCAATTCTCCCATACAGCTCCTCGGTATGTTCTGTCAACATTCTTTGCATTTGGGTTGTAATCGCATCAATAAGAAATCTATTGTCTCCCTCTGGAGGAGGGCTACCATTACCACCTGTACTTTCCATATTTCAAGTAATAGAACCAAAAAATGAAGTAATAGGACCTCACCACTCTTCAAGGGATCTATTTTTCCTCTCCACAACACCATTTTGTTGAGGTGTTCTTGGAGCTGAAAAATTGTGGTTAATTCCATTTTCTTCACAAAACTTTTCAAAATATTCATTTTGGAATTCCCCACCATGATCACTTCTTATTGATATAATTTTGTTGCTTTTCTTATTTTGAACAACCTTGGCAAATTTTCTAAAAGCATGGAAAGCATCACTTTTGGATTTCAAAAACAAAGTCCAAGTATATCTAGAGTAATCATCAACAATCACAAGTCCATAATAATTGCCACTTAAACTCATAGTTCTAGAAGGACCAAACAAATCAATGTGTAGTAATTCAAGTGGTCTAGAGGTGGAAACAATATTTTTGCTTTGAAAAGAGATTTTAGTTTGTTTCCCCTGTTGACATGCATCACAAAGTTTGTCCTTTTCAAATTTGAGTTTTGGCAAACCAATTACTAAGTCCTTTTTAATAAGCTTATTCATGTGGTGCATGTTGATGTGGCTAGCTCTCCTATGCCACAACCAAGATTCATCTAACTTACTCATTAAGCATGAAGTTTTGTGAAAGAATGCATGTCAATGGAAAGTTGATAGATATTACCTTTCCTTTTGCCTATATGAATTACTTCACCATTTTGGCCATCACATATCAAACAACAATTCTCATTGAATGAGATCTTGAAACCTTTGTCACATAGTTGGCTTATGCTTAGAAGATTGTGCTTCAAGCCATCCACATAGAGAACATTGCTAATCTTGGTATTGAAGCTATTTCCAATGTTACCTTCACCAATGATCTTACCCTTGTTGTTATTTCCATAAGTGACAAAGCCTCCATCTTTAGGAACAAGATTTGTGAGCAAAGACTTGTCACCCGTCATCTGTCTAGAGCATCCACTATCAAGATACCAAAAGAAGTTCTTGCTCTTAGACATACCTGAAAAATCAAATTAATTCATAAAAGAAGGTACCCAATTGAGGTTGGGTTCATCGGGGTTAGTGACTTGATTTCTCTTTTCCACCCAAATGCACTCTCCATTTGGCACATAAAATCTTCTTGCAAAGCATTTATAGGATGTGTGTCCTTTTTCCATACAATAGTTGCAAATAACAGCCCTTGGAGACTTTCTAAAGAAAGCATTTTGATTGATCCTTGACTTCCTTTTATTTTTCTATTTTGGGGGCACAAATGTTGTCTTTTGGACAAATTTTGAGTTTGGTTTATACCCCAATCTAGAAGTATCTCCAGCATATTTTTGTACACTAAGCATTTCATTGAAATCACATTTTCCTTTGTACAATTTTCGCAAGAGATCAATCAAATTGTCATTCTTAGAAAGGAGCTGCTTATATTTCTCTTCTTGATTGATTCTATACTCATCAAAGACCTTTTGCAACATATCGTATTTGTCAACATTTGTAGAAGAAGAAGCACAAACACAATCATTTGATTTGTAGCTTGAAACAAGTTTTTCATTTTCTTCCTTCAAGTTACAAATCTCAGCTTGTAGTTCAATAATCTTAGCAAGATGATCTTCAATATTCTTTCTAAGCTTATTGTTAGACTTTGAAAGCTTTTATGCCTCTTTGTGCATTTCTTGAAAAGCAAGAATAGCTTGATCCAGTTCAGAATTTACCTCATCCTCTTCACTCAAGAGATCATCATCATCTTCATTGACAATGGATGTAAGGCACATGTTTGCTTCCTCTATTTTAATGGAGGATTCTGAACTTGTTGAGTCATTGTCTTCCTAAGCTATATAACCTCTTCTAGACTTTCCTTCTTTCTTCCCTTTGTTGTCCCCTTGTTGCTTCTTCAAGTAGATTGAGCATTCAGACTTGATGTGGCCAGGTATCCCACATTCAAAGCATGTAAAGTTGCTATCAATCTTCTTGTTTATGTTGTTGATGTTGTTGTTGTTGTTCTTGGTGTTCCTTGAGAATCTTTTGCCCTTATTCTTCTTCAAGAATTTGCTGAACTTTTTTCACTATCAAGTTCATGTTCTCTTCATCTTCCTCGTCACTTGATTCTTCTTCTTTTTCCACTTTAGAAGTTGCAGCTCTTGATGCCAATTGTAAAGAATATGAATATCTCACACTTAACCAAGAGGGGGTGAATTGGTTAAACCTTGGTAAATTAAAGTTTCTTTAATCAAAATCAGAGTTCCTAGGATCTTTATCACTTTTCAAAACCAAGAAACCTTATTCAATCAAGAAGCTCAGCCCCAAGGAATTCAATAATCAAAACTGACTTTGTTGTTCAAGCAATTCAATCAAGAACAGAATGAATATAATGAGTTAAGGGATAGAGAATCAAAACACAAACAGATTTATACTGGTTCACTTCAACACTAGAAGCTACATCGAGTTTTCTTCCAACCAACACTAGGTTAGAGTTCCACTATTATAATTTTCAGTTCTTACAATCAATTACAATGTCTCCCTTTATCAACCCTAGATAAAGAACAGAAATATAAAACCCTATTAGATGCTAAGAGACAAGAACCTGAGAACACTACTCAGTTCTTCCACCTAGAGAACCCTTTCTCTAGTTTTAAGCAAGAACCCAATTACAATAGCCAAATCACAAAGAAAATACAAAACAAAAAATTACAACCAGATTAAGGAGAGAAACAACCTGATGATCCAATGATGCAATGCAAAATGAAGTTACCAGATCAGGTTGAATGAATGAAAATCAAATAGCACAGCTTTCCTTAATCTTGAAATGGTTTCAAGCTCCAAGAATGATTCAAACACTCATGATCAAAGCACAATGGAGCAAAGAATGATTAAACCC
Organism: Glycine tomentella; assembly: GCA_007407185.1. Lineage (NCBI taxonomy): Eukaryota > Viridiplantae > Streptophyta > Magnoliopsida > Fabales > Fabaceae > Glycine > Glycine tomentella. The sequence continues at coordinate 729,336 of PYAF01005505.1, forward strand.
TTAGAAAACACTTAAGAATGCTCACAAGACTGATTAAGCTCAGAAAATTCATATGGGTAATGTTCCACAAAGTTAGAAAAGTAGCTGAGCCTTAGTCCTATTTATAACAAACTTTTGTAACTGCCTGTAATCGATTAAAATGCTCATGTAATCAATTAAATAAACCTTGTAATTGATTAAGATAGAAAGCTTCAAAATATCAAAATGCACTATGTAATCGATTACTAACTTTGGTAATCGATTAAGACAGAAATCTTTAAAAACTGAATGAACTATGTAATCGATTACTATATGTGGTAATCGATTAAACCAGGAAGTCTTGTAAGCATTAACATATAATGTAATCGATTACAAAATTTGGTAATAGATTAAAGCAGCAAGACAACTTTTCCAATTAAGCATGTGTAATCGATTACAATACTTTGGTAATCGATTATTCCAGCATGACCTAAAATCATATATGACTATGTAATCGATTACTACCCATTAATAATCGATTAAAGTGTTCAACAAGGCAGTTTATATAAAAACAAAGGTCAAATAATTGATTATTCTGATAGGTAATCGATTACATTGTTCTTGAAATCTTTTCCAGAATAGACTAAGAACAAAATAATCGATAAGTCTTTAAGGTAATCGATTAAACCAGTAGGAATGGTATTTTTCCAAAAACCTTTGAATCAAATCAAAAACTTAGTCAATTAACTAAAGCCTTGTGATTTTTATGAACCCAGTTGATTGAATTATAGAATGATATGAATGCAATGCACTTGGATCACCAGAATTACTTTTCTCTTACACATTTCACACTAATTAATCTTCAAGGCATCCATTGCATGTTGAAAGCTCAAAACTAAAGCTTGAATCACAATTCATTTGCATTCTTTAAGTTGCTCCCCCTAAATCCAACACTTTTTTGAAAGAAAAAAAAACTTTTTTTTGCTGCAGACTCCTTTTTTTTCTTTCTCTTTTTTTTTTCCTTTTTTTATAGTCAAATGCTTCTAATAATGAAATATGTAATTTTGTAATGATGCTTTGAAGTTGCAGCAACTGAGACATTTGAGGATTCTCCAGCTTTCCTCTTACTGGTTTTGGTTCTTTTAGGGGCTGACATGGTGTGTATTGGTTGAAGAAATGAATGGGCAGATGTTTGGGTTAAGAGAGATAGAGGCAGAACACAAGAATTTGCTTAGTTTGCTTAAGAGAGAGATAGATTTTTAGGTCTGAAGTTTCAACCTTTGAAAGCTTGAATTTATAGAGATTTTTTGATGTTTAAATTTGAATTTTAAAAAATTGGTAACAACTATTTTGTGTTCCAAGAATGTCTAGGTTCACTGAACCAAATTTCAAATTTGAAATTAAAGATAAGATTGTCAGTTACGATTTTTGAAAATTGTGCAGTTTTACAGAAACGCCATAGATAATTGATTACATAAGTTTGGTAATCGATTATACCAAACGATTTCATCTTTTAAAACAGCTTTGTATGAAAAGTAATCGATTAATCCAACATGGTAATCAATTACTCCAGGGAGTTTTGAACTTTTAAACAGCTCTTAAGTCTCTAGTAATCAATTAAAATATAGGGTAATCGATTACTCCAGAGATAATTTATTTTAGAAATAGCTTTATGCAGAAAGTAATCGATTAATACGATGTGTAATCGATTACTCCAAAAACTATTTGTTTTTGGATAGCATTTAAACACCAAGTAATCGATTAATTCATTAAGGTAATTGATTACTCTAGAGAATATTTGACTTTAAATTGTCTTTAAGCCACAAATAATGATTAATACGTGTAGTAATCAATTAAATCGGTCAATTATGTAGCATGAACAGTGTTTTTCCATCAAATTTCGAATTTCAATCATTTGTGATGCATGGTCAATTTTGATTGCATATCATGTAGTCAAACAAATCATAGGCATGCTATCATATATTAGATTCATCAAGAATTCCTAGCATGTTCCTAAAATCATAAAATCTATCTCTAATTAGTCAATTGATTGTTTGTTTCAATATACTCAATTTTGAGATTATCCTTTTGAATATGATCTATGAGGAAGTGATGTCTGATCTCTATGTGTTTTGTCCTTGAGTGTTGACTGGATTCTTTGATAGGTTTATTGCACTTGTGTAGTCACACAGCAGGGGAATTTCTTTCAACTCTACACTAAAATCTTGTTTGTTGCTCAAGTCACAAACTTTGTGCACAACAACTTCCAGATGCTATGTATTCAACTTCTGTTGTTGAAAGAGCAACACATGATTGCTTCTTACAATGCCATGAAATTAATGAGCTTCCCAACAAGTGGCATGTTCCACTGGTGCTTTTCCTATCAAGTTTGCATCCTACAAAATCATAATCTAAATAGCCAATTAAGTTCAATAATGCACCTTTTAGATACCAAAGACCAACTTTTATGGTTGATTTAAGGTATTTGGTGATTCTTTTGACAATAGTGAGGTGTGACTCCTTAGGATTAGCTTGATATCTAGCACATAAGCACACACTCAACATTGTATCTGGTTTACATACTCTCAAGTACAGTAGTGATCTTATCATTCCTCTATACTTCGACTCATCAACCTTCTTGCCCTTTTCATCTGAATCAAGATAAGTTGAAGTTGCCATAGGAGTAGTAGCATCTTTGCTTTTCCCCACGTCAAATTTCTTGATAAATTCATTACAGTATTTTGATTGACTAAGAAATGTCCCATTTTTCATTTGCTTCACTTGAAGACCAAGGGAGAATGTTACTTCTCCCATCATAGACATCTCAAATTCATTATGCATAGAGACAGAGAATTCTTTGTACAAGGAGTGGTTAGTTGAACCAAAAATGATATCATCAACATATATTTGAACCAATAAGATATCATTGCTAGATTTCTTGATGAACAACATTTTGTCCACTTTTCTTCTTATGAATGATTGGCTTAGTAAAAAGCTGCTCAACCTTTCATACCAGGACCTTGGAGCTTGCTTTAATCCACAAAGAGCTTTCTTTAGTTTAAAAACATGGTTTGGATATTTAAAATCAACAAAGCCTGGAGGTTGATCAACATAGATTTCCTCCTCAATATATCCATTAAGAAAAGAACTTTTTACATCCATTTGAAACAGTTTAAAATCCATTAAATATGCATATGCAATTAGTAATCTAATTGCTTCTAACCTTGCTACTGGAGCATAGGTTTCCTCATATTCAATACCTTCCTCTTGGTTGTAACCTTTTCCAACCAATCTAACTTTATTTCTGACTATGATGCCCACTTTCATCAAGTTTTTTCCTAAAAATCCACTTGGTGCCAATAGGCTTGTGAGAAGAAGGTCTAGGAACAAGTACCTAAACTTCATTTCTCTTGAACTGATTAAGTTCATCATGCATGGCAAGCATCCAATGTTCATCTAGTAAAGCTTGGTCAATGTTCTTAGGTTTAATTTGAGAAACAAAAGTCATCTTACAGCAGAGATTTCTTAGTGAAGATCTAGTAGATAATCCCTTAGTAACTTCACCAATTATGTTGTCAAGGGAGAGATCTCTTGTAGTTCTCCAATCCTTAGTAACTTCACCAATTATGTTGATTCCTTTTCCTTTTCATTTGATCCATTGAGTTGTATATACTCTTCTAAAGGACCTGCATCATTTTCACACTTCTTTTCCTCTTTAGAGGAGTTAGATTCACCACAAATAACATGATTTGATTCTTCCATGCATAAAGTTATTTTATTGAAGACTCTATATTCTTTGCTTTGTAATGAATATCCAAGAAATATGGCTTCATCAGCTTTAGCATCAAACTTGCCAAGTGATTCCTTACCATTATTTAAAACAAAACACTTGCAGCCAAATGCTCTTAAGTGAGAGATGTTTTGGTTTTCTAAATTTATATAGTTCATAAGGAGTTTTCTTTAAAATAGGCCTTATGAGTAATCTATTCAAAGTGTAGCAAACAGTACTCACAACATCAACCCAAAAATGTTTAGGAAAATTTGTCTCATTAAGAAGAGCTCTAGCACCTTCTTCAAGGGATCTATTTTTCCTTTCCACAACATCATTTTGTTGAGGTGTTCTTGGAGTTGAAAAATTGTGGTTGATTCCATTATCTTCACAGAATTTTTCAAAATGCTCATTTTGGAATTCACCACCATGATCACTTCTTATTAAGATAATTTTGCTTCCCTTTTCATTTTGAACAAGCTTGGCTAATTTTTTGAAGGCAATGAAAGCATCACTCTTGGATCTTAAAAACAAAGTCCATGTGAATCTAGAATAGTCATCAACTATTACAAGCCCATAGAAATTACCTCCTAAGCTCATAGTTCTAGAAGGACTAAACAAATCCATATGAAGCAATTCAAGGGGTCTTGAGGTAGAAACAACATTTTTATTTTGAAAAGAAATCTTGGTTTGTTTCTCTTTTTGACAAGAACCACATAGTTTGTCATTTTCAAACTTTAGTTTAGGTAAGCCAATGACTAAGTCTTTTCTAATAAGCTTGTTCATGTGATGCATGTTAATGTGACTAGCTCTCCTATGCCATAGCCAAGATTCATCAACTTTACTTACTGGACAGTTAGTGTTGTGAATGAATGCATGTTCTATAGAGAGTAAGTAGATATTACCTTTTCTTTTACCTACATGGATAACCTCATCGGTTTAACCATCACATATCAAACAACAATTGTTATTAAAGGAAACCTTGAATCCTTTATCACATAGTTGGCTTATACTTTGGAGATTGTGCTTTAAACCTTCCATATAGAGAACATTTCTGATCTTGGTTTTAAGGTTGTCTCCTATATTTCCTTCACCAACTATCTTTCCTTTGTTATTGTCGCCATAAGTGACTCCATCCTTAAAAGTCGCATTTGTAAGTATGGACATGTCACCTGTCATATGTCTAGAGCATCCACTGTCTAAGTACCATAATGATGATTTTGGTCTAAGACAAACCTGCAACAATCAAATTAAGCGGCAAAGAAAGGTACCCAATTGAGGTTGGGTCCATAAGGGTTAGCTATTTTCTTCTTTTTCTTTGGGTCCCAAATGCAGTCTCCATTAGGCACATGGAACCTTCTAGCATAGCACTTATGAGAAGTGTCACCTTTCTTCATGCAGTAATTGCAAGTTACAGATTTTGATGCTTTTTCAAAATGAGTCATTTGATTATTCTTTTTTTTTAAAAGCCTCTTTGATTCTTCTATTTTGGTGGTACAAACTTGGTTTTTCCAAAAGGTTTTGCTTTATGTATGTAGCCCAAACCAAAAGTGTCTCCAGCCTACTTTTGTACACTTAGCATTTGATTTAAACTGCATTTTCCTTTATAAAGCCTTTTCAAAAGATCAACCAAATAAAAATTTTCAGAAAGCAATAACATTTAATTTTCACCTTGACTCCTTTTGAAGTCATCAAGCTCTTCTTGTAAAGCTTTGCATTTATCTATATTTGAAGAGGAAGAAGCACACACACACCCATTGGCTTTGTAGTTTAAAAGAAGTTTTTCATTTTCTTCTTTCAACTGACAAAGTTCAGCTTGTTGTTTAGCAAGTTTAGTGGTATGCCATTTAAGGTTACCTTTTAGCTTATTGTTGGAGATTGCAAACTTTTGAGCCTCTTCATGCATATCATGGAAAGCATCAACAAGTTGATCAAATTCAGGATTTACTTATGTTTTAGCACTTGAGAGTTCTTCATCTTCATCAACTATTGATGTTAGACATACATTTGCTTCTTTAACTTCACTTGTTGATTCAGAAGTTGTTGAGGCATTGCCTTCCCATGCTATGTAGGATTTCTTTGGCTTTCCTTCTTTCTTTGCCTTTTTTTCACCTAATTGCTTCTTCAAGAAAATAGGACATTCAGATTTAATATGGCCTTGCTTACCACATTCGAAGCAGGTGAAGTTGGTGTTGTTGTTGTTGTCACTCTTTTGTTGTAGTTGTTGAACTTTGTGAACTTTTTGTTTTTGTTCTTTCTCATGAAGTTGTTGAATCTTTTGACTATTATGTTCAGATTCTCATCACCATCTTTTTCACTTGAGTCCTCTTCTTTTTCCACATTAGAGGATGCAGCTTTCAAGGCTATACTTTTGTGTTTCTTATCTGCATCTGTTGCATGTATTAGTTGAGACATTTCTAATTCATACTCAAGAACCTTACCAAATAATGCAACCATGGACATCTTGGATAAATCTTTTGATTCCTTGATTGTTGTCACCTTTGGTTGCCATGGTCTTGTTAGACACTTCAAGATTTTGATGTTTAACTCTTCAGCATTAAATATCTTCCCAAGACCAAGACGATGATTTACAATGTGAGTGAATCTTGTTTGGAGCTAAAATGTGTTTTCTGTGGTGTTCATCTTGAACATTTCATACTCATAAACCAAGGCATGCTTCCTTGATCTTCTGACTTCATCTGTTTCATGAGTGATTTCCAACATCTCCCACATCTCCTTTGCTCTTTTACACCTAACAGTTCTAAAGAATTCATCAGAAGAAAGTGCAGAAGTAATCATGTTCTTAACTTTAACATATTGAACAACTATCTTTTCTGCATCTATCATCTTATCCCATTCTTTGGGAATCATATCATTACCAACCGTTTTGATAGGAACCAAAGGACCTTTTTCTATAGCATTCCATGCACTAGGGTCATTTGATTGGATGAATATCTGCATTCTATTTTTCCAAAAACTGAAATGCTCTCCTTCAAACATTGGAGGACGATTTCTTTGAAGGTAATCTGTGTGGTACCTAGGTGTGAGATAGAGTGAGTTCAAAACCTGAGTTAGGGATTTCGTACGTTTCAGAAGAAACTGCTTCAAAAAAGCCCCATAAAAAAACTCTAAACTTTTGGGCTTCCATTACACCAATCCCCTTCTTAGGTGAATCGGATGGCTACAGTGAGGTTTGGACTCAATCTTTGTTAAGCTTATGATTTCAAATGCAGATGCGGAAAAGATCACTGAGGTTCATTTATCATGCACGAACATGATGCTCGTCTTGAGTGGACGACCCGTGCACAGAATGATTGGTTCGTGCGCCAGCATCACAAACCACGTCATGTTGTTCGAATCATTATGGATTCCGTCGGCGAGGATCTGGAGGCCATAAAGCTTCATCGCACACACACTCACGATCGTCTTCATGTTGCGGAGGTCGTTATTGGCGACGAACTCTGATATTTAAATAATTTTATAAAAGTTATTATTTTAAATATTTATTTTTATAACTTAGATATTTAAATGGTTAAAGTACAAAAAATCATCACCCTTTTTATTGACATCATAAGGATTTTTCAATAACTCGGTCACGGTCATTATCAAAAGATCAAGTATCTATGAAGTTTCACTTCTTTTGAACCCTTAGCCATTTCCCAATCATCAAAATAATCAGATGGGGGCAAATTAAAAGAATTGGTATTTGATTCAGACATCATTTTTAGTAAGACAAGGTTTTCCATACAGGTTATGGCATATTCTACAACGTCGTCAAAAGATTTTAGTTGGCCTAAAGATTTCAAATGGTAATAACATCGACTCAAAAGTTTTTTGCTAATTTTTTCCCAAATGGTTTCAGTGTGTAATCGTCTCAGGCTGGTTTTCGAAGGTTATCCTTGTCAAATCGCACATGGACCTAGCAGTTGAAAGAATCGTGGATATGAAGAATATGAAACAACAACTGATTTTGTAACTTAAATCAGCATCACTTATACCCTAGTAGTGACACTAACTTAAGAAAAATTGCTATAAGAGATAGGTCAACTTCATAACTTAAGTCAAAATCATTTGTATTCAAGTAACACTAACGTAGGGACCACTATTCTAGGGAATATATCAACTTCATAACATAAGTTAATATCACTTGTACTCAAGTAATACTAGCTTAGGGACAACTATTACGGTGTGAGCTAAGGCTATGGACCAGCCCACTATAGAGGAGGCCCAAAAGCACTGCACAAGGCAAAGGCACGTGTAGACAAGGCCCAAAAGGCTAAATCAAGGACAAATGAAGCTATAAAAGAACTTATGTCTACTAATCAGTTAACTTTTATTCATTCACAAACTACGAAATAATAAACACACATTCAATTATGATTTGGGCGGGAATTCGCTCCCAACTCTCTCATCACACCACCATTACGAATATCTCATTATTGCATTGAAGCTTGAAGTTCGATTGCTCTTGAACTCATATCATGTAACACCCCGTAGGCCTCCGACGTGTTATCATTAATAATATCAGATTAGCGCATAAAACACAATTTACAAAACTTAGCGGAAGCACAGAATTGCTTTTCTTGATACATTATGTATGGAATCACAAATTCATCAGATAACACACACCCATCATATAACATGCCCCTGCTGATCCAGTTTCTTATATCAAACATCATAAAGACAGATAATCTAAGCAAACAGGCAGATAATCAGTTATTCAACAAAAATGCTCAGGGAAAGTCTCAGATACATATCAGATAATAGTTCTGTACATATATACATCAGAGTCCACACCACACATCCCGTGGTGATACAAAAATATCAACCCTCCATGAGGGTATACAGAACTATACATCAAAATAAAATCAAAAATAGAGCCTTCAAGCTCTCCACGCCGCTTCTCAGTCAAGCAGCCTAGTCTCTGCTGGGCCTCTTGCCCTGAGACTGGTCTTCTCTTCTAGCAAGGTCACCTGAAATCATAGAAAAACCCCACACGGGGTGAGATAACATATCTCAGTAAGCTCAGGGTCCCTGGGAACTCATTCCCACCCTGGCTCACAGATCCACAACACATACACAGGCAAACATATCACATGGCCCACT
>PYAF01005505.1:758022-768065 GCA_007407185.1 Glycine tomentella
GATGTGAGCTTGTGCTCAGACATGTGTTTGCATTGAGTCTGGGATGACTCAGATGCTTGGTATTCAACCTTGGTAGACCTTGTATGGTCTGTGAGAAGCCTAGTGAGGGCTTGACTTGATTGAACCCTAGGATAGGGGAATTCTGATATGCTATGTTCTGTGATTGAATGCCTGTTGGTTTGGTTTTGATATGAACCTACATATGCCTTGATTAGGGCTTGACACTGAGGGTGTCGGTTGCGGGTGCCACAAAGCAGGGAAAGAACTGTAGAGCGAGGCTTTGCTAGGTAAGTTCTGTGTCCCTGGGGGATGATTTCCAACATGGTTTGCCACACCACACTCCGGGGGGAGTGGTGGTCATATTCATGATGCATGCATTTGGTTGTTGCATCCTCATAATGATATGTGTGTGCATCTGTGCTTGCTATATGATATGATTGTGATAGATCTATTGGCCAGTAGATTAGATATGGACCTCCCTAGGAGATGGTTTCCTCCTAGTTTGGTTGGCTCAAGGTTGATGATATCCCAGGGAATCGGTGATTCCTATAGACCAAAGGGATAGAAGTGGAGGCAGCTCCTTCTATTCTCGGAGGTACCATATACATGCATCCATGAGAAGGGGTAGCACCTAATGGGATGGCACGAGTGTGAGTTTCCGGTCTCACACTGATGTAGGCGTTGATGATATCCGCCAGGTGTTGATGATATCCGCCTTGTTTGGAGCAAGATGACTTGCTCATATTGTTATGAGGGCCAGAGGGCCGGCCAGTGGGCCATTTGCTTGTGATTGCCTGATGTATGTATGATGGAGAATGGGCCAGGGTGGAGGAGATTCCTTCAAGGATCCTGAGCTTACTGAGATGTGTATCTCACCCCGTTTGGGGATTTATCTTTACAGGTGACTCTTCTGGAAGAGGAGAGCAGTCTCAGGGCAGGAGGCCCTAGTGGAGACTTGTCTGCTTGGCCGGTGGCAGCAGAGGGAGCTTGAAGGCTCAGTTTTGTTTTGATTCTATTTTGTACCCTTGATAAGGGCTGGTGTGTGTACACCTGAGTTATGTACAGTTCTGTATACCCTCGGTGAGGGCATATATTCTTTTGTATCACCACAGTGTGGTGTGAGACTATTGTATATATGTATATACAGGACTGATGTTGATATGATATTTGATGTTCCTCCTGAGTATACTTGTAATGTTTCTGATTATCTGCCTATATGTGTACTATGTGAGAAACTGGATCAGCAGGGGTGTGAAATATCTGTCTTGTGTTTATGTTTTCTGTGATGTGCTTTTATTCCATGCATAATGAATCAAGAAAAGGGATTCTGTGCTTCCGCTGAGATTTTAATTTATGTTTAAGCTCTTAACTGATATTATTAATGTTAATGGACCAGAGGCCTACGGGGTGTTACACTACATACAATACGATATGTAGTACCCAGGTGCACGTATATGGCATAAATCATGCATGTTTGCGTAAGACAATCGCAGCGTCTACACCCAATACGAGGTGTAGCTACATACAGTACGATATGTAGTGGCCATGTGCACCTTGGGATAGATCATTTCATGCATTCATATAGTTTGCATAATTTTATGGATTTTATTTGAATATATTGATGATTTACTAACGTACTAATGTATTTTGATGGTTTAGCTTTTGCCTACTGAGAAATTTTATTTCTCACTAGATTTGTTTCATTTTTTTTTAGATGGAAATGGAGGTCAATCTCGTTGATATCCTGGATTGGAGATGATGTAGAAAAGAAGATATGAAATAAACTTTTGTTTTGAAAAGCTTGTACTTGTTTAATATTGACTTTTGTATCAAGAACTATGACCGCTTGTAATACATAACAGTTTAACATCTTCTATCATCTTGACGTTTTAGCATTAATATTCGTTCAGTAAAAATTATTAACGATTTCTTAATAATTTAACTCTAATAAAAATATAATATCTAGAATAATTTTGATCGTTACAGTTTTGGTATCAGAGTAGTTCATCCTGTTAGAGCCTACGGGAAATGGACTGACTATGCTTTTCTGTGTACTTTGAGTGTTACTGTTTGTGTATGATTGTTTGTGTCTGATGAATTCTGACGCACTTTACTTTATATTGAGCCTGATCACCTCAGTATTTTTGTGAAAGTGAATAGGAATTCATGGCTACTAGGAGAACAAGAGGAAGAGCAACAACCCAAGCTGGTGGCAATAATGAAGGAATAAATATTCTTCACGAAATGCTAACAGCTATGCAAGAACAAGCGGCTGCTGCAAATCAACAAGCGACTGCAGCAAGTCAACAAGCTGCTACAGCCACTCAAATGATGATGATGCAACCGAATCATAATAATACTAATAATAGCCATTGAAGTAACGATAATTCTAATCAAGATAATAGGAGGCGGGTGACTGATATAGAATATCATAAGTTTATTGAGTTTAGGAAGTCTAATCCACCGGTCTTTAAAGGAACTTTTAATCCTGACATGGCTGAAGAATGGGTTAAATAAATTGAAAAGATATTTACTGTGTTAGATAATTCTGACCTACAAAAAGTAACTCATGTTACATATATGTTACAAAATGATGCTGAGTATTGGTGGAACAGTCACAAGCAAATTTTGGTAGGTAATGGAGTAGAAATCACTAGGAGGTGTTTAAGACAGCATTCTATGGTAAGTATTTTCCCATATCAGTGAGGAATGCTAAAGAGCTCGAATTTCTTAGGCTTGAACAAGGTAATAGTAGTGTGTTTGAATATATTGCTAAATTTGAAGAGTTAATTGAATTTTCCTCCACCTATCAGTATAACCCTGATGAGCACTGGATGTGCATGAAGTTTGAAGGGGGATTGAGGGAAGATATGTTGGAAAGTGGGACCCTTAGAAATTAGGGAGTTTGTTGTCCTGATAAATAAGTGTAGATTAATAGAAGAGTATAAAAGGAGATATGCTGAGAAAAGAGAGTCAAGCAATAATTTTATGAAGAAATTAGGACCTCAGCCTTCTAAATTTAAGAATAATTTTAAGCAGAGAAAATTTCAGACAGGGCAGAATTCAAGCAAGGAATGCAACAAATGTCACAAGATTCATGGAGATAGGCCGTGCCCTATAGCTCATACCACTTATGTGCGATGTGGAAAGACAGGACATTTGGCAAGGGATTGTCACAGTCGCAATAATGTCCAATGTTTTAAATGTGGAAAGATGGGACACTATGCTAACAATTGCAGAGCTGAAATTTCCTAAGACATCACACGTCCTCAACAAACTGGAAGGGTTTTTACCATGAATGTAGCAGAGGCATCTCAATCCGAAAATCTTATCGAGGGTAAGTGCAAAATTAAAGATACCATTTTAACTGTATTATATGATTCAGGTGCTACTTACTCTTTCATTTCTTATGACACTGTTATACAATTAGAGTTACCTTTATCTCAATTACCTTATGATCTTCAAGTTTCTACTCCTACTGGTAAACCTATTATTACTTGTCAAATCTGCATTAATTGTGTTTTTCAAATTGATCATAAATCTTATTATGCAAATTTGATTTGTCTTCCTTTGACTGGGTTTAGTGTAATCTTGGGTATGGATTGACTTGCAGCTAACCATGTGTTGTTGGACTGTTCAAATAAAACCATTGTTTTACCTTCAGAAATTTCAGAAAACAGTCAAACCCAGTGTTTATATTTGAACTCCATTGCTTACTATTCCAGTAAAAATGAAATTCAAGGGTGTGTTCTTTTATCAGCTAATGTAACTAAGTCAACTGATGAACTCTCTAATATACCCGTGGTAAGAGAATATCCAGATGTATTTTCGGATGAAATACCAGGGATACCTCCAGAAAGGGAAATAGAATTTTCTATTGACCTAATTCCTGGATCTGGACCAATATCCATGGCACCTTATAGGATGTCCCCTCTAGAGTTAGAAGAATTGAAAAAGCAATTAGAGGAGTTGTTGGAAAAGAAATTTATCAGACCTAGTGTTTCACCCTGGGGAGCTCCAGTTTTGTTAGTGAAAAAGAAAGATGGGGGAATGAGGCTTTGTGTAGATTATAGACAACTTAATAAGATAACCATCAAGAATAAATATCCATTGCCTAGGATAGATGATATTATGGACTAGCTGAGAGGAGCAACAGTATTTTCTAAGATTGATCTTAGGTTAGGATACCATCAGATTAGGGTTAAGAATGAAGATATTCCTAAAATTGCATTTAGGACTAGATATGGGCATTATGAGTATTTAGTGATGTCTTTTGGATTAACTAATGCTCCAGCAGTGTTTATGGATTACATGAATAAAATATTTAGATCTTATTTAGATAAGTTTGTAGTAGATTTTATAGATGATATACTTGTTTATTCAAAGTCAGAAAGAGAGCATGAAAAGCATCTTAGGATAGTATTGCAGACACTTAGAGAAAAGAAGTTATATGCTAAATTATCTAAGTGTGAATTTTGGGCCAAGGAAGTAAAATTTTTAGGTCATGTTGTTTCTAAGAAAGGGAATTCAGTTGATCCTAGTAAGATTGAATCAGTTATAAATTGGGAGAGACCAACCACAATAATTGAGGTTAGAAGTTTTCTAGGACTAGCTGGTTATTATAAGAGGTTTATTAAAAGATTTTCACAAATAGCTTTACCTCTATCTAGCTTGACTAAGAAAAATGTGCCTTTTGTATGGTCACCAGAATGTGAGAAAAGTTTTCTAGAATTAAAAAGAAGATTGACTAGTACTCCAGTATTAGTATTGCCAGATCCTCATGGCACATTTGAAGTATATTGTGATGCTTCAAAGAAAGGTCTAGGTTGTGTGTTGATGCAAAATGGGAATGTAGTAGCATATGCATCTAGACAGTTAAGACCCCATGAAGTCAATTATCCAACCCATGATCTAGAATTAGCAGCAGTAGTTTTTGACTTAAAGATCTAGAGACATTATTTATATGGAGTAAGATTTGAAGTCTTTTCAGATCATAAGAGTCGTAAGTACCTTTTTGACCAAAAAGAGTTGAACATGAGACAAAGAAGATGGGTTGAATTTCTTAAGGATTGTGACTTTGAGTTAAAATATCATCCAGGAAAGGAAAATGTAGTAGCTGATGCATTAAGTAGAAAATCTCTGCATGTATCTAGGATGATGATCAAGGAAATGGAATTAATAGAAAATTTAAAAAATCTTAATTTAGGATTTTCTATTAATTCTAAAAGTATCATTTTGAGTCAAATACAAATTACTAGTGATTTCAAAGAATACATTAGGCTAGGACAGCAGAGAGATTTAGATTTTCAACAAATTTTAACTCAAGTCCAAGAAAGAAAATTGCAGAATTTTGAAGTGAATAATGATGGATTGTGGACTTATCAAAAGAGGATATGCGTGCCCAAAAGTGATGGATTTAGAGAGAAAATTTTGAGTAAAGCTCACATGATACTCTAAGTTCTATAAAAAAATGAATATGCTGGCAAGATTCCCATCATATTCCAAGTTCCAGCAGGTGATAGTTCAAAGTAAGGTACGTAAATATAAAAAAATGAATATGCTGGCAAGATTCCCATGATACTCTAAGTTCTATATTTGATATGAATAATCAAGACTTGATTCATTTATTTAAAAATGTATTTTATGACAAAAATTTAAAATAAAACAATAAGTATATTTTAAATAATAGTAGTAATTACCTTAGTCAAATATATACATAATCCTATATTTTTTATCAGCTGCAAATTATTTATTTGGTATATATATAGCACATTCTATAACCATTATACAAGTTACTAGTATATCATGGGAAATGTATTTCATGTCAAAACAAATTTCTTCATCTAAAAAATACTTACAGACCCTCTCAATAGTGAATTCACCTTTTTATAAGTCCTTGTTGGTCCCATTAGACTCTCATAGGTGGCATTTCAACTGTAAAGCAAAACTAAGGTAATTCTGCTATATATTATATATACCACTTCAGTTGTCCGAGCATTAGTTATGTCACCCTGCACCTGGATGACACCTTCAATTGTACACATTGACTAACAAAAAAAAAGTTTGATAGAGCTTAATCTTAATCCTAAGTCATGGCACGAATGTACAGGATGGGAACATCAACATCAAGGAAATCTATGAGTATAGAATTTTCAAAGAAAGCCAACTTACTTTGCATTAGGTGCAAGCATTAATAACTTACGTCCATGTGCCTGATGGACCCTGGTTCCCATTCTTGACAGTGCTAATTTTTTTTAAGCAAAATGCAATAAGTGCAGAAATTACCTGAGCAATAATCACAATTAAAAGGATAAAAAGCACAGTTTGATAAAAAGTTTATCCTTTTCATCATTTCATATTGTAATAATAATATGTAGCACAAATTCAAAATTAAGCAAAATCCATTAAAGTAATATGAGGACAAACAAAAATAAAAACTGATCACTAAGTCAACAATTATGATAGTGGTATGCCCCTAAATATTTCAATCAACAAAATAATAAATTATATTAAATAGCATGGAGAGGAGGCAAGCCAATGCATATCAATGCCATGATACCTTGGGATGTGCCTCTAAAAGTTCGGCCATCCTTATTGTTGTTGAATTATGCTACTGTACACAGAGATGCAGGGCTTTCATGCCTCTAATGAATAGGTATGTAGCATTTTGCACAGAAATTGGCACCGTGATAGCAAGAGAAGCATCATGGCAACAAAGATGAAATGTTATTGATAAAAAAAATGAGTAACAAAAAGTGATATTGATAAATAAATAAATAAATGTTGCAAAACATAACTAATTTTAAGGTTAAAACAACAAATGGAGTATATAATAGAAAAACCACGGGCATACGTTCCTACAAGGGTGGCAAAATCACATATAGTTTGGATATGAAGGAACTCATCAGTGTCTGTAATTTCCAATGTCATCATCAAAGAATGCAGGCGATCGTAACAGAACTTTAGTGATTTTTGGTCAATTCCTGCACTGTTAAGAAAAGAGACAACAAAGCTAACAAGGCTCTCCTTCTCCACATTTTTAATATCTAAGCACCCTTCAAGGTATTGAACTAATCTACACAAAACATGAATAAAATGCTTAGCCTGGCGAATATTTCCAGGTAAGGCTGGATTTGCAAGCCAGACGTTAGTAGCTATGTAAATAAAAGAAGTTTTAGTTAGTGATGACCAGAGGTAACATTTAAGAATTAAGACATTGACAACAAAACAATCAGCCTACATACCAGGCAGGTCTCCTCTTACTGGGACCTTCAGGTAATTTATCAGAGCAACTATATTATAAAAAATAAAAATAAGAACTCAACCAACCAGCCACAAACTCTGAACATTTTAAAATTAGTGAACATTCAAATCCTTAAAATTCAATCTTTCAATAAACCACAAAATCCAAAAACTCCAAAATAATCAAAGAACAATCAAGTAATTAACATCCTAACCTAATCAAAACCAAAAGCCCCAATCTGTAATGTATAAACCCTATGAGGCAGAATCGCGGATGACCCAGCCCTCTCATACTGCTCAAAGAACTCACACCTCAGCATGTCGGGATTCGCCGTGGCAACCACCTAGACCTGCAGGATTCTTCCGGCAGTCAGTGTCCACGGAGTCGCGATTCTCGACGATGAGACTCTGCTTTTTAATGTGGAGATTCTTCCTGGATGAGAGGTTGAGGGCGAGGAGCTTGGCAGATGGGCCGAGGTGGTGGAGCTGGTAATCATGGAGAAGATGGAGCTCAGCGAGCATCTTCTCCATCTTGTGGATGGTGCGGGTGAAGTAGAAGAGCTTGAACGGAGAATGGGGCTTCAAAAGGACGTAGCTTGTGTTCAATGAGAGGAGTGTGATGGTTTTCCTGTGCCGGTGGGCATTTCCAGGAGGCAGTGACCCTTGGCATTGAGGGCATGCTTGAGCTCTACCCTGTAGAAGTATTGCTTTGGGTAGATGTTGTCGAAGGAAGAAGAGTCACAAATGGTAACTGTGCTCTGAATGAAAGGGAGAAGGGGTAAAGAGAAAGGGAATCGAAACAGTGAGAGAGAAAGAGAAGAGAAACGGTGGGACGTGTGCGTGCTTTGGGTTTCATGATTTGATTTTGAAAAAAGGATTCGATGAGAGAGAAATGGCAATATCGAGGAAGCGAAAACGCAAAATCAGACGAAAATTGAAAACGGTTTTGGAAACCCGTCTTTGCAAACTTATTTTTAAGGCGGTTTTGTTAAAATCGACGTTATTAATTACCTTTTATTTATAAATTTTCCACTGCTTATTCAACGACGTCGGTTTTGGAACGACCGTCGTTGTTCGTGTGTCGTAAAAACATGCTCTTGTAGTAGTGTTACCATCATCTTTCCTTCTTCCCTGTTGATCATTTGTTATTGTTGGATTTGGAGTGAATGAGTTTCGAGACCCTATACCATGCATGTTTTTAATGATTTGCATGATATTTATGTTTACAAGTATTAAAGAACATTTTTGGAGCATTTTATTTTAGTTTGAGTGGTTGGGTTGTCATTAATGGCCTTCGGTAAGCAAATTCACAAAAATTGCAATTTATAGAATCACCTATACTCATTAAGCAAGCGGTAGCTCATCGAGTAAGGATCATACAAGTTATAGGTCTCTAACCCAGAGTGATAATGCTAAGCATGTAACTTACTCCACTAAGCAAAACTAAGAACAATGAGGTAGTTGAAGTCACGCTAAGTGAAGGAATGACGTTGCTAGGCAAAAATAGATACAAATACGGGGTATTTCCCTTACTAAGCGCATCTATGATGTGTTGAGTTCGAAATGACTCTAGAGAGCAACATTGGATGGTTCATGCAAGCTCACTAAGCATGGCACACCACTCCTTTAGTGAAAGGTCTCAAAGGATAGGTTTGGAACCTCATGCATGGGAGCAAACAATTGTATACCAACTCACTAAGTGAGTCCATGTATGCGCTCAACGAGAGGCCCATAGAATAACATCTCATACATTGCATGTTTTAAGCATATTTCTAATGATGTTTACCTATTATGAACCATTACCTGTGGATAAACCATCTTTTTAAATGTGTCGCTTAGTGAAGGATAAACCATGTTTTAAGCATATCAATAATATCACTAGTAAAGGGTATTCTTTGGGGAAATGAGGATAGTAACCTCTTTGTACATCAATGGATGGCAAAATTCTGCAAAAAAACTTAAGGTACCTTATAAGTGCCACATTTATGTAAAATTCATGTTTCAAATAGTGGCACTTATCTTTTTGATTTCATTAACATAGCTTATAAATTTCCCTAAACCTATTTAAAAAAAATCTAGTATTTTGATAGATTCTGTGGATTTTCGAGGCTTCCGGATAATCAAAACAAACAAGAAGGGCTCACATAGCAAGCAGGGGAGGTGCAACAAGCATTTTAGGCCCAAAATCCATCAAGGCCCAAAGCTTTCTTCAGCACTAAGGTTTTAACTTGCCCAGGCGACCAACCACAGTGCAATTTGCTCGCCCAGGCGAGCTGCAAGTTCCAAGAGGATAAGGGTTAGCTCGCACAGGCGACCAAAATGTGAAGAAACCACTCGCCTGGGCGACCAAAGCAGGCAGGAGACACAAACCTATAAATACCCCATGGATTTGTGAAGGAAGGCATGTTCCTAGGCACCATTTTAGCTACTTAATACTTGTTTTAGGCTTTGATCCTTTCTAGGTTATAGTAGAGAGTTAGGGAAGTGAGAAAGTGAGCTTTTGTAGTGGAGACTTTGCCGAAAAGAGGATCAATGACAAGCTACTTCGTCAGTCATTCTCTTGAGGAGGTTCTTCCGATGAATGCTTAAACTCTCTAAGGAGTGGACGTACTCTTCTTATCCCTATGCTCTTTTAATTTCTATTTATGCATCATTCTATTTCTTGTTGGTAATTTCATTCGGCGCTTAATGCTTGATTCTACTTGATCACTAGTATCACGAACTTAAATCCTAAGTGAGACTGGAAAGTAATCTTAGGGTTTGAACTGAATGAATTTACTCATTACGTTACGTTGCTAGGA
>PYAF01005505.1:768165-784239 GCA_007407185.1 Glycine tomentella
GTGAATATAATCTTAATGCTTGGGTATTTAATTAAATATGCGAGGGATCGATATTTAGTAAAATATCCTTAGGACTTTAATTGTGAGGAATCGAATTAGGGTTACTTAAACGTGTGCGTCAATAAGAATAGAAAAATAATGCATAGGTAGAATTAATCGAAGGGATAAGTAAGACGAAATCCAATCCTACGCTTTCCTTGACTTAAACTCGTTTATTTACTTCCACAATTTTATCTTTATCTTAAGATCCAAAATTACACAAATGAATCTTCGTTTTAATCATCTGTACATAAGACTACTAAACTGGTAAAGATTTAAACTAGCCAAAGTAAACACAAATCCCTGTGGAGAAGAACTTTATAAATTATGTAACTTGCAACGATAACACGGTGCACTTGCCGTAAACATCCTAACAGTACCCTCTTTGGTGATAAGCAAAGTCCTAAGGGATAAAAGTGTATTTCCTCACTCCTTTTTTTCAAGAATTGATAAGATTAAGTTCAAGATTATAAAGGCAAATATCACAATAAAGGGGTTGAATTTTGATTTTAGAAATCCTTAAAACCCTTTTGACCTACAACAAAGTTTTCGTTTGATAACACTTTGTAGGAAAAAGAAAGAATATTTTTCTGAAAAACTATCAGACGATACAAACAAGTTTTTAGAAAAAACAAAATCTAAAAACAAATTCACATCCTTTGATCAGTTTAAAACTTTATAGGAAAACAAGAAAGATCAGAGACAAGAAGTTTCATACTGGTTCATCTCTACCACTGAGACTATATCTAGTTCTTGGAAAACATCCAAGTTCCACTAACTTCACACAAATTACATGCATTGTTCACTACCACTTCTTCCTCTTACACAATAAAGCTCTACACCAAGCTTCACAAAAACCCGATATTCTTTGTTCTACCAAGCCACTGCTGGCTCTAAACAAAACAAGTATTTGATTTGTTGTTTGAATCTGCCTAGTTCTTTGGTCTTTTCTTTCAATATGTTCAAGGTGTTTTGAGAGCTTTTGAACTTTACAATAATAGATAGGAAGCTTTTTACAAAAAGAATGAATGGGCGTTGTATTGTGTCTTCTTCTTCAAAGCTTCTGGTATTTATAGTCTTCATCTTCAAGTGTTCGTTGTCTCTTAAAGGTTGGATTCTTCACTTGATCTTCATTTGATGAAAATGGTCATTGGGAGAATTTAATGCTTGCATTAAATGCACGTCCCCTTCTTCATGTAAAGAGTCCATTCTTATAGGTTATCGTGTTGAGTACTACAGCAGAAAGTCACTTCACATTTGTCAGAGTAGGTTTGCACAATAGAGTGTGTCTTTTGATGATGATCAAAACTTTTAGATCTTGCACTTCATTTATTCTTCGTGGGACTTTGTCAAATCCTAGGAGAATGTCTCTTGAAATATAATCTTAGACATAGAGAAATAAATTATCTTCTTAAATGCTTCTCTTAATGCCTTATCAAATATGCTTGCTGTCATCTAGAATATCAGACGCACAATAGCAGACTATGATCAAATAATGCATTTTACATTGCTTTTACCATTTGTATTTATTTGCAGCTAATCAAAATAATTACGAGTTTTGATTTGTCTTAAGTTATAAATTAACTTTTGACTTAACAAAGATTAAATTCAAGATTAAATGAACCTCACCACTCTTCTAACCTATTCACACTTTTTTAAATGATTTTGCTTTTGTTTCAAACACACACAAAAGGGCTTTTGATTTAGTTAAAACACTTTTTTTTCCTTTTACAGCTCAAGTCTTCTTTATATGTTTTTAAATATAAGTTAAACATGCATCAATTATCAAAAGTGTTAGGTCTAGACGACCATGTGTCTCATCTACCTTAAATTTTGATGTATAACATAAGTATAAATTATTGATATTCTAATGAGTTTTTGATAAGTGGACATGAGTATTATGTTAAAGGAATATCATCCACAACTATAGAGAGTATGCTCTGTTTTTGTAACAACCCGCCTCGTCGCTACGATATCACTGACTCTAATCGTGTGAATTTCAAATTTCAATGAAAACTCCATTAACTTGATTATGAAAATGGTAGTAAATCTTTCGCAATAATACAATTATCATACCACGGAACAAATACATAAATGGATACATATGGATGTACATTTAAAACATTACATATCATTCACATGTCAGAACATAATCTAGTTGTATTTAAAAATATTTACGTCTGGAATTACATGACCAACAAAAAGAATCAAGGGACTAACTAAGAAAGAGTTGATTAACAAAACACAACTCTTTTCCAAAAAGAATTCCAACGTTATCACGTTTGTAACACCCCAATATTTCAATAACTATAGATATGTGTTGAATGAAATATTATTGTGCAATTATTGAAGTAAGTGTTAAAGTTATGTGGAATCTGATTTGTATATATAAAGAAATTGTGTAAGATATTGATTAGAAATATTACAACAATGTTTAAAGAAAAATGACCATATCATCCTTCTTGTGAAGCAGAAATTACATAAATATCCTTAGGGTGACAATTACACAAATACCCTTGGATATTTTAGAAATGACAATCATACCCCTAGGATGAATGGTGAAATTACCATAATATCCTTCAGGTCAAAAATATTAAGATACCCTTAGAAATTTTATGAAAACTTGATGAAATTACAAAATCCTCTTAGATGGAAGATTATCAAAATACTATGTGACAAAAAACCATAGAGTAGAATTTCTATGAATTTTATAAGATAAATGACTTTGAAACTTTATTCAGAAGAATTCAAGCATCAGAAAAATATGGGAAAATGATAGATAAATCTATGGAATTTTCTATTAATTGTAGGATGAATAGACTTATTTAATAAAATGGTTTAGTAATTTTGATAGTCAAAAGTAAAATGGACCAATTAGAATTAAGATAAAAACAGTCTAGTAAGTAAAGTCTGAATAGCACTCTGTATAGATTACTTGTGAGCAATTTTTACTGGAATTGAAGTCAGTTTCTGAAAAACTCTAGAATGCTATTATTCAATATTATCTTTAGGTAGAAGAGTTTAAATCAAACTTGACTTCCTACTAAAAAAATGCCATGTGTGAAGCCACAAGGAAATTGGATTTTTCTTCATCATCAAAAATGATATATATATATATATATATACAAAATAATATCAAATGAAGCAAGATTTTCTCCCTTCCTCTAGAAGTCCACGTGAAAAGCAAGAAGGATGGAGAAGATTCATGAGCTTGTACAAGTGTAAGGACACTTGTAAAGTGGTGGCCAAGTGTAAAGGTAGGTCATTATGGCTTATGATATTTTTTCTATAAAGAAAAAAGATAATAATGAATCTAGTTAAAATCTAAAGGAATAAGAAAAAAATAAGTTAGGATATAATGGAACAAGGAGAAACTAAGTTAGAATGAAACTAAATGAAGGAAATTAGTTTGGAAGGGCAAATATGTCCTTGAATATTAAATTATTTTTCAACTACTATATAAAGGGAAGTAGGGACCTTACTTGAAAATCACTTTCAAGACTTTCCTTCCATAAACACTTCACGTGAAAACTCTCTTCCACATCCCTTTCATCCTTTCATTTTCAAAGACTTGAAGTAAGTAAGAAAGAAACCCCACCACTTTGAAGAATCACGTGAAAAGCTAAGTGTCTTTAGGAAGAGTTTGACAAGCTTTATAAGAAGATACAAGGTATGTATAGGGAAGCTTTATGGTAAAGATAATTTAAGTGTTGTTTATGTTTGAATAAATGTTTGAAGTTCTGTTTGAATAAGTGCTTGAAGTTTTGTGTAGTATGACTTGTGTCTGAGAAATTATTAGACTTAAGTTATAAATTATATGTTTGAATATTTGAATGAAGTTCTGTGTTGTTGAGTGTTTCCATAAATCTCTATACATGAATGATGTGTTGAGACTTTGAACTTGAATAACAAGTTGAATTCTATACTTGGTTTGGGTTAAATTCTGAGACTGATGTTGAGAATAAATATGAAATGATAAATTGAATAAATTATGCATAAATGAATCAAATTTATGTGTTTCATGTGCATAAGAATTGTCTCAAGATGAGGTGTGTCAGATAGCTACAGGAACTAAGTTCGAGCATTCAGACAAAAGGAGTCTGAGCTGGGGGTAGCTGGCAGTGGGGAAATCACACCACCCATGATGATCACATGTAGTGTGGGTGAGAATCCTGTGCACCACTATGGTACCTTGACTGATCATTCCAGTTCTGTGCCACGGGGATGAGGCTATCTTGACTATTGGTACCAAATGATAAAAGTGAAAAGAGATTCATGCATCATGATAAGAAAGAATCATGCATCTTGAGAATGCTGTTATGAATACCTGCATATTGATTATATTCTGTTACTTAAATTATGTTTATCATAAACTTACCCTGTATGTTGTGTCTGTGGTTGACACCTGCTATGACCTCAATCTAATTGGGCGAGCAGATGAATAGTAAAAGAAGGATTGGCAAGATGATGTCTGAGGAAAGGACTTTGTTAAAGATGCTTAGTTGAAGATGTTTGCTGTAATGAAATATTTTGATGATTTGTACCATGCAATAGAACTGATATCAGTCTGTATTTTATTTATATTATGTCAAACTTATAAATACCAATCGGTGATGAAGAACTTTTTATGATATTAGTGATTAGTAACATTAGTATTAATTATTTTTAAGCAAGAAGAAAAGAATTTTCATTAAAAATCAATAAATAATATAATGGTAAATTGGAGGCGTTACAACGTCGGTTCGGTAGCTCCAACCAAAAAGAAGATCTTCCTCCAAGGTCACCTACTGCTGCTTATCGGCTCCCACGAACGAAGGTTCGTGATCATCACAGGTACCAACCATATGGTACAATAAATGTAAAGATGAGTTTATTATATACAACCAACAATTATCAGGTAATCACAATTGGAAAGAAAACAACAATAACAACCACAATTATTACCATAATTCCATCAGTCCAATATACACTTGACAAACCAATCATTCAATTCATTTCACAAATTAAATAATCATGATTGGAATGATGCATGCTCCTGATTTCACTCTCACCATGCAATGTGGTACCATATCCAGGGAAATAGCCTCTCATAGTAAAAATGATTCATCGCCTATCAGGGTCCTTCTATCGTGCACAGGCCATTTGCCCCCACGATGATCAACCAGTGGCGCACGAGAATTCCTAACCTGATGCCCCCCTAGTACCTACATTTTCAGTCCGCAGAAACCCACAGGTACGCGTATGCCTTCATTCTATTTCCATCAATGCAACATGACGTATCAAACATAGGCACCATCAATGCATGACCCGGCTAGGAACACATTCTTCCTTGCAAGGGTAACCTATCATGCACCCCTTATGTACATACATCACACACGATTGTGGGCTCACCGATGCACTGACCATGGCTAGGAACACATCCTTCCTCGCAAGGGTAACTAACCGGTCATTGCATCCCAGGTGGACGTATACAGCATACAACCATGGGCACCACCAATGCATGACCTGGCTAGGAACACATCCTTCCTCGCAAGGGTAACCTATCATGCACCCCCCATGGGCATCACACAATGACATTGTTCACATCAACATTATCTTTCATCAATGTCATTATCAACATCCACATCGCATCATCTCAATATCATCATCATACATATCAAACTCATATCTCATTTCAACATCATCAACCACATCAACATTATATCATTTGAACATTGTTAACCACATCATGATTATCCCATTTAAACATCATCAACCACATCAATAACATCTCAATTTCAATATCATCAACAATATCAACATCATTTCATTCATTCACAATCCATATTACCATGAGACTGGTATTTTAGGAAAATTTTAAATTTAAGAGGAAGACTACAATATAGAAAATTTGATAAAGAATTAAATAGAAGAACACATTATAAAATTTTGGACAGAGTCTCCTCTGTGATTAAAACTTTTCCCAAAAATCCAATTATTACAACAACAACATTATTTACTATTATAATGAAAAACTCAGTTTTTGTTATGTAGATGCAATACTCATAATGTTGTAGTTCATAATATTGTGTTCAAAAAACTACAGTTTAGAATGTGGTTTCCATCTTTCATGCACAAACTTGTTTTCATGTTTTCATGAAAGCTTTCATACGTTGATGCATATTATTGAACTAGTTTAAAATAGATATTGCTATTACAAATATGATTTAATTCATATATGCCATTTAACAAAACATTTATGTTTGTTTTGAAAATATTCTTAAGTGCATTATGATGAAAGTCATTTTGATGATCAAAACATTCTAATGCAGATACAATATATATGACAACATGTAACATAATGTGAAGAGGAAGGGAAAAAATGATTCAACATAGAGATTTTTATACCATTTCACCATACCTGGGCTACATCCAGTCGTCGCTATTCAAGATGAGATTTTCCACTAACACAACCAACAAGTTGGAACAACCTCCTACTGGATTTTTACAACTGCCAACACCCTTGTTGAACTTCTAGAGCCTACTGTTAGACCAACAACCCACTGGTTTTTCACCTTAGCAACCACTTGCAGGACTTTCAACATCTCCTTACCTTGCCAACCTACATAAGTATTATTTCACTCTAGCCTCTTCAAGCTACACCTTTAGAGACTTTCTCTAAGCTACCCACATTCCATGGGTTCTCCCTATCACTTCTCTCACAACCAAACTTAACCCACATGGTTAACTTGGGATACATACAAATTACAAACTAGCAGAAGGTATTTGAAGGGTTTTTACATCTCTACAACACTAATTTGGATGTATCTTCTTTGAAGCTCTAAGTTTCCTGCACTCCTCCTACAACTATTTTGAGCTTAGAACGCATCTAGAATGGGGAGAAGAGTTTAATCTTGTTTCTACATAGTGTAGGTTGACCCTACCTTCTCTCTCGTGTTTGCAGTTTTCCTTTGTCCATTTATCGGCCTCATATGTCAAACTAGTTGTTATCTTGCTGTTATGATAGCTAGGTGACTTCTTTTAGAAGTAGACAAACTGCTTTTAACTTTAGAGCTATCATCTCCCTTTTCACTAGTCCATTCTGATGTTGCCATTCTGAGAGTCAATTTATGAGCAACTTTCAGATGGTCCCTCAGAAACACATTATGATGTTGAGGAAAGACCTATTCTAATATAGGTTCCTATTTTATGAAGATAACATGACATGATAGTGTAGATAACTCAGCTCCATCAATCCAAGCACTTCATCATTCTAAGGTTCCCATTCCGAGGAAACTTTTTGATGAGCATTCTGAAGTAACATCAAAATATTCATTATGAGGTTAGTTGTTAAAGGATCCATACCTGAATTAGATCCTTTTGATGAAGATCAACTAATTTGCCTTTTTGAAGTAGTACAACTTCATCAATCTTAACACTTATTAATAGCTCCAAGCATTCTGAAGTTGATTACTTCGGAAAGTCTTAGTAAAAGTTTAGTTGTTGGTGTGTTAGTGTTTTGTCCAGTTTAGACTAAGTAGCATTCTTTAGTCCTTTATTCTGATACTTCTCATTAGTGCTTCTCATGGACAACTATATCTTTCAACAAACTTTCATCTTCTTATGCAGGTAACTAACTTTCTAATGTGCCCTTAGTGAAAGGGACAAGATACGAAAAGTGATTATGATTTTGTTAAAGTGATGTAATCTGAGTCATTCTAAACCATTATGATGTTCAGAAAGTCAGAGTCAGATCTTCACCTTTTCGATGTAGACTTTGATGCAACTTCATTTTGATGTTGTTTACTCATTGTAGCCTTTGATAAATCTTATATATATGGTCTTCTTGATGTCTTTGCAACATAGTAAGATTAAGATCTTTAGAGGGAAACACTAACTTCATCAAAAGATGGGCTTTTTTCAAATCTTTTGAATCTTCTTAATTGAAAGTATAATTGACACATCCATTCTGAGCTTGTTTGGAACTCATCAGAACACTTACTATGTTCTGCTCTTTATATATGTGTCATTTGTAGATCTTTTGGCTTGCACAACTTTCCTACATATGATGCTCACCTTTGAGATAGTTCTCTAATGTAGGTGGAAAGCCACTGAATGTTCTTCATATAGGAATACTTTGATGAGATGGCATGACAAACTTGTATTCCAAACATTCTGGTGTGAGCATGTTGTAGCATGTTATGCTTGCTATCTTTTTTAAATCTTTGATGCTTTGAATGGCCAAAATGACTTTCAATGTCTTCATTAGAGTTGTAGAGAATTTTATCCTTGAAATTCAGGAACTGGTCTCATGCCATTTGGACAACTACAACATAAAAAATCTTCAAAGCATTGTAGGTTTGTTATATTGTGAGGACAAAATGCCATCTCTATCTTCATGATTAGTTTCTTCTAAGATCCAACCCTTATTAGCCCACAAATTTCTTCATAAAATCTTTATACATTTTTCCTAACTTTCCATAGCAACTAAGATCATCTCAAATTCACCTTTGTAGCTCAAGCAGTCTTCAAATTACTACACACATATCAAGTTGTTCAAGTAGACCAGTGTCTGCAACTTCAAGCTCACTTTTGTCCATGATCTAGGTTGTATCATACCACAACTTGCTCATGAAAGTTGAAGATATTTCTTCAATCTTTTCTTAGCCACCAAGAACAACTCAAATGTATTTTTGGAACTCTAGATACAATGTCTAGAATGAACTCATCATGTTAATGAAATTCCATTATAAGCGTGTTGCAGCAATGTTGTTCTTCATATGATGTTCATTTATAAGATCTTCATGCTTGCAACATTCTTCTTATCCTTTATTTGTTGATTACTTCTCATGGCTTGAAGTTTTTGTCTTTATCTGGTGTGCATGTTGACTTCTTCATTGCAGTACACAACCAAGGACACTTTGAGCCTTTTTTTGAGCTTTCAAGCTTATCATCCTTTCTGAGTGACACGTGATAGTCCTGAGTTTACTTTAATTGTTATTCTTTATAGAACTTACCTTTCAAAATACAGTTAAGCAAACTCATCAGTAGGCATAAACTCATCAGTAGGCATATAAGGCTTATGATTTGTGTTCAGAAGGTTTGTCATAATTATAAAACACTAAGGGTTTCAGACTCAACAATTTTGAATATGAAAAACAACATTGAATTTATGAATTCCTCACAAGAAATCAATATTTAAATTTCTTAGTGCAAAAGGGAAACGATATTCTTCATATACCTTTTTTTTCTATATTATTAAACAAATTTCTCTTCTTTTTTCTTATTTGTGCATGTTTTGCATTTGTAACAAATTAATAAGCCCAATAAAGAAAATATGAATTATTAGCATTTTAACTAAGGTGTTATTATTATATAATAAAAATAAATGCAATATTACCAAAATTAATTGCACAAAACTAAGAGAGTTAAATTGCACAAAAATAAACACAATTATGACACAAAATGACAATTAATGACACCGTGGTGACAATTAATGACACAATTATGATAATTAAAGACAAGAATGTGCAAAAAAATTGAAGTGTCTTCTTTGGTGATAAGCAAAGTTTTGTCACTTCCTATCCCAAAAGATATGATAAAAAGCTCCTTGAACCATAGGGAGATAGACTTAAGTACAAGGTCATGGCATAAGGACAAAGAGGATGCTTATTAAAAGTTTTATAAAATAAATGAAAAGTCAACCCCCTCCTCCATATCTCTACACGTGATATATGAGGTAAAGAGAAGAAAAAGCTTTAAGCAAAGTTATAATGGTGATGTTAAACTTTGATATGATCTTAATTAGGAGTCATATTGTTTTTAAGAATCATCTTTGAGTTGGTTATCATGTTTAGAGGAATTAAAGATAAAAATAGAAAGGAAAAAATTAGCGCAAAATAAATACTTTATATAACATTGGCTAGAGCTGGTAAAATGGATTTAGCCTGTAACAAAAGCCAGGTTGGGCTCCAAAAAAGTCCAAATAAACACAAGCCTTTTTGGCCAAGTCTATATAGTCTAGTGGAAAAAATGGACTCAGGCCAGGCTGGCCCAGCGTGCTACATTTCAAAATAAAAATATACTAGTGCATTGTCCAGTCACCACACAAGATTAAATTATATATATATATATCTTTCACATTTTTCACTTTTTATCCTTCCTTGTGTTGTAACCCTAAATTTGTTGTGCACAACACAAAAACACAAGCACACATGAAGTCTTTGCAAACCACCACACCCCACACCGTTGCACAACACCCCACCTTGCACCACCATTGCATAACACCCCATCTTGTCCTTAGACACCTTTTTTTTTTACTTTTTTTATTCACTTCTAAATTAGCCCAACATAGGGCTAGGCTAGACCTAGATAATCTTAACTTGCATGAATATGGTCGAGTTGGGTCAACTCGTCCATTTTGAGGACCCTTGCATTGACACAAGAACAAGAAAACATGGAAGTAAAGAAATAAGAACAAAATATGGAAATGAAAAAAGATCAGAAGACACAACACTCTATAGAGAGTGATAATTCCAAGAAAGATACACCATAAAGGTATGAAAACCTTTGATAAGAACAAAAAATGTTCAATCTAAGAACCCACAAGAGGCACAACTCTTAAACTCACAAAACGAGTGAAATTCTAATTTGATTAAATTCTTCCCAATTCAAGAGCATACAAGACTATTTATAGGGAACAACTAGTGCCTTCCCTTTAATAAGGTTGATGAGTAAACCTAATTTTAAAATATAGAAGCAAAGGCCCAAGCAAGTTTAAGTCCCAAATTACATTTTAAACTAATTCAATAGAAACCTAATCTAATGTAAGAAATTGGACTTTAGTATCCAAAACACCCCATTTATAAGAATTAAAACAAATCTAAAACACTTAAATAAAATTTAAATTAGATTGCATGCTTATAGTTTGTACATTGTTATTCCATTTAGATCAAATGTATCTTGGGTTTTTCTTACTCACTTTAAGCTTGAGCTTGTAGGTGTTGATCTCTTTCTCAAGCAAGATTGATGTCTCCTTTACTTTTCTAGCTCTTGCTCTAGTTGTTGGGCTTCCTAGCCCAATTAGGTTCTCCCTTTCCCTAGATCTTCATTTTCTCCATGACCTCTATTAGACTTCCCTTAAGTGAAGAAGTTGCAATTTGATAATGAAGATGATTTAGAGTAAAATAGAGAATAAAAAATGTATAAGATGAAAAGAAAAAGGGGGGAGGGGACTGTGGCCTAGGGAAGCAGAGGAGAAAAGAGCAAGAGAAAAACAATGAGTTGTAGGGTGGTTAAAAAGCTCTTAAATCTTGTACAAAAAATTCTCTTAAATGAAATGTGTATTTCTTAGGGATTTGGATAATGTAAAAAACAAAAGGAATTATATTTATCAAATAAACTTTATCTACAATGAAACTTTATAATATCTTGAACTAACTAGAATTGAACATAATTAGTGTCTAGTTTAGAGACTTAGTTGCTAGATTACAACATGTGTATGAAATATGACTCAATTTAGTGTTATAATGTTTAGCAAATTTTAATTTTGTAAACAAACGAACCTAATTATCATAGACTCACTAAATCTAACCTTTCCTGGGTAAACATGTATTTTGTACTGATCCAACCCAACAAGTTTTATTTCCATATTATCTATTAGTTATTGCCATTTTATCCAAAATAATTAAATTTTATCATTTGTGTGTAATTCCATGCGAAAAAAATTCATATGAAATATTTATTATTTTAATCATTTTTAAATTTTAAAATAAAATTTTCACAGTTTTCTATCATTTTTAATTAATAAATATGATATTTTGATTTAATAATTTTCAAACTTTCCAAAATAATCAATAAAATATTTATTTATCTAAAAAAATATTTTTGTGTAATTTTTCGTTGACTCTTTGATATTAAATTTCACCCTTTGAACTAAGTATTTCTCAATAGATGTTATTCATATGTTGTCTTTAAATATATTCACTCTGATCTTATCTATTCTTATAAGTCCACTCATGCACCACAACATTCTCATTTCCGCAACACCTAATGCTATTGTCAACACTTAAGAGGGAGATAAGAAATTTAAACGATTGAACTTGATTAACTATTCAAATGCTCAACCACAATCATACCCCTACCAAATACTAAAACCATAACCAGTTTGCATATTTGCACACTTGATTGGTTAGAAACACATTCTCTAATGCTAAACCTGATTCATACAACTTTGGTTTCAAAAGCCAGATCAGATTAGCCAGAGGACTAGCTGCTGATTAACCACTCTTTTTAAGAATATTGAGAATTACAATTTACTTGTCAACATTGGAATTAAATATCTATCTAGTACAATCTTTAATTAAAGTTTGTACACAAGTTTTAGTCAATGATATAACATCAAGCTACAGCCTATATCAGTTAATATCACTTTACTATCAAAACATTTTGAACCCCAATCCCACTACAGAATAAGATACGAACCAATAAAATTGAATTACTTGTAGTTATCAGAAGGTCCAATGATGAATGCAACATACCATTACCTGTGAAATTTGGTACATAAAAAGGTAACAAATTCAATATTGAATTATGAGTACCTTAGTTGAGAAATTATTGAGAATCAAATGTTGATAAGCCTCACGCATTGTTCTAATGGTTTTCTTGTCTTTAATTTCATGCCTTGTAACCTACAAGAAACAAAAAATTAGCATATTGTCCCCCAAAAAATCAATAACAGACACTATAAGACTAATACTTGCCACGTTGAGTAATCCAAAATATGCAGTTGGACCATATGGTAGATGGAAAACAATTAAACCATTTGGTACACCACGATGTTGATGGACCAAAACAACATTTGTATAGTCATGTGCACAACATTAATAATGTAATAATGAAATAACCTATTCAATACTTGCCTAGCTACATTTTTGTTACTACATATAAATTACAAAGAAAATACACACATTAATCATTCGTTGGTGATGTCTATTGCACTTAAGTTTTATATTAGTAATGAAATGTTATATAACTAAACAATTAAAGGTAATTTATCAATTATAAAAGCTAAGCAATGTAGACTTGACACGTATATACCTTTTGTATTAGTAATGAAATATAGCTAAACTCATCGATAGTATGCATAGTTTTGTAGGATGACTTTTGTGAGGCAACTTTATCCTTGTAGCCAAGTCTAATTAATTTGTTGGGAAAGAAAACGAAAGATTTTATCCATTCAAACTTTCAGGTGTGTTATATAGTAGTATCAAGTACTCAATTATCATTTTAGCTATGATTTATCTTAGTTAGAATGAGGTGATTGATACAATAGACAAGATGGATGATTTTTTTTCTTCTTCTAGTTTTAGCGCAATAAGACAACTAACCAGAAGTGGAAGTTAATTTGGTTGGAGTTAATTACCTGCTACTATGTCATTTTACTTTGGTGAAATCAATGATACTGATACACATATCTTATCTATGCATAGTTTTAGATGGTGTTGATAACTCAAACTCAAAGTATTGTTTTATAGTCAGCATATTGAGCTTAGTGGCTATTTTTACTTCTTAATCATATAGCGTTGAAGCTGGGTTGTCATAGCCATAGGTTCCCAGCACATTTTTGGAACAAATAAGCTCATTTTTTTAATGTTATTCCATGTCATTGTTTTTTCAGTGATTTTTACCCCAAGGAAAATGATAGGAAGAGATGAGAATGAGATAAAATAAATGGTGTTACAGAGATAGAGGAAAGCTCTATTTTTTAATAGTGGAGATTTGTATTGCACTGAACTATGATATAATATATCAAAATTTAAGAACCCCACAAACTAACATTGATGTCTAATGCATACTATCGATTTGTATTACACTGAACTATGATAACTTTTCTATTACTAATGAAATATTATATAACTATTGTATATACCTTTCTCTGAATGAATTTGTATCAGAAAAGAAAAGCAATGCAGACTAAACACATATATTATTGCAACCCCAGGAATCTTAACAAACATATTCAATGCCAGTTTTATTTTTTATCAACATTTTGATGAAATACATTAACATGACAACCTATTATATGTTTGGAAAATTCAAACCAAGGAAATTAATTTAATAGGTCATATAGCTCATGGTAGCATAGAAATAGGAACTGATCTTAGAAATATGACAACTTGTGTGGATCTTTTCATGCTATTCCTTATCTACATTTTACATTTGAGAATTTTGTGTGTGTGTGATAGAGTGCTATTTTTATTTTTATTTATATTTATTTTGGGTGATCCCATGTTTGATGCTTTGGCTTTATTCCCCTTGAACCTCAATTGTATCTTAACTCATAATCACTACATTGTTAAGTTGTACGAGGAATTAATGTCTAAGTTTTGGAACAGAGTAATATTGATATATATATATATATATACATATATATAATTAATCTTGTTACTATAAGATGTTATTATAATTAACCTTGTTATGCCAACAATTTTTAATCTTTAATATTTAACAATTGGTTTTGGCTGTAGGAACAAGTTTTTGACTCAAACTTAGAAAGTTAAGGCTTGTTTTAGCTCACAGTGTACTCGACTCAACACTTTTGTATAATATATCACTGACATAATTGCACTCTGTTTTTGTTACTGAGCATCTTTTGAGATATGTATCTCTTTGTGATACTTTTGTGCTTATTACATGTTTGTTGATATATGAGTATTGTTTTATAATAAAGTTATGTGCATTTTGAGTGAACCTTAGTTTTCCATTTGAGATTCAATACAATGATTAATATAGACAGTTTGGATTAATAGTTGTATTTAATCTTGAATTATCTGTTTGGACAGTTTGGAAAAAGTCATTTTTTGTACATAATTCATGCATACAAGTTAAGTATCTTTTGTTAATTTGATGAAATTTCGGATTAGTGCATACCACTTTGTTCTTCGGGTGCATACTTGATCATGGTGAATTGATGTCACCACTTTCATGTTGTGTACTTGGAGATCAATGTGAAATGCTGCCAAAATTTCATCAAATTTAAGAAAAGATACTTAACTTGTAAGTATGAATCAAGTATAAAAAGGGTCTTCCTGAATAGCATAGGGTCACACCTTTTATGAAAAAAGTGAGATGTTCATGCATGTGGGATAACCTTATGAGTATGACAGTAGATGAAACATGGATCAAAGTTGGATGAAAGCATCACGCATTCATGCTAAGTATAAGAATAGGGTTGGACAATTCTTGGAATTTACTGAACGTAATGCACCATTTATGGGTGAAACATTTTTTTGTCTGTGTTATAATATGAGAATGGGAGACGACAGTAAGTAAATGACATAAGATCGCATCTTATATGTGATGGGAACATTCCAAATTATACAAAATGGATATGACATGGTGATTTGCAAGACACGCCAACAGTCTCTCACACTGAGTTGGTTGATGTAGACATCAGAGATCGTATAGAAGACATGATACGCGATCTTGGACAATAGTGTTTTCGACAAGCACATGCAGCTTTTTGTGAGAACATACAAAGTGATTCAAATAAGCCATTGTATTCGGGGTGCACAATGTTCACACGATTGTCAGTGATGTTAGATTTGGTCAACTTGAAGGCAAGATTTGGATGGAGTGACAAAAGCTTCATTGAATTGCTTTTGTTATTGAAGAAAATGCTTCCTAAAGATAACACGTTGCCGAAAAATCACTACGAGACGAACAAGATATTATGTCCTATGGGTATTGAGTACCAGAAAATACATGCATGCTCTAATGATTGCATATTGTACATAAATCAGTTTGCCAAAATGTGCAAATGCCCCACATGTGGGGTATCACGGTACAAAGTGAAGGATGTAACACCCCAATATTTTATTTATTGACTATGAATTCAAGAAAATATTTAAGGATGATTAGAAAATTATAATTCATTATATAGAGGAGTTTTTAGCACTTGATACACATTGTAAAATAAAATTCAATTTGAATTATTCTGGTTATTAGAAAATTCTATAAAAGTGCTAAACATAACCTTAGGAGTTTTCTTGTAAT
>PYAF01005505.1:784339-797182 GCA_007407185.1 Glycine tomentella
TAAATAACGCGTAAGGCACTTATATTTTCTAAAATTGTTTTAAAATTAATGGAATTTTCATTTGAACCTTCAGTTCTAAATCTAGTTTTTGAAAACAACCAAGATTTGTGGCAATTGCATTCTTTCTGTTTTTGAAAAAAAATTTAGAAATTAAAAATAAATACGTAAATAAAAGCAAAGTAGAAGCGGTCGTTACAAAGGATGACGAATGCAGTGATAATGCAACCACAAACAATGGTCGTCAAGCAAAGGTGTGCTGGTATCTGCCAATAATTCCAAGGTTTAAGCGATTGTTTGCTAATGGACATGATGCAAAAACCCTTACATGGCATACATACGGCATAAAAAGTGATGGATTGCTTCTGCATCCGGCTAATTCTCCCCAGTGAAAGAACATTGTTCAATTGTTTCTAGATTTTGGGGAGGAGCCAAGAAACATAAGGCTTGGACTGCTTCGAATGGAATGAATCCTTTTGGTAACTTAAGCACTAACCACAGATCATGGCCTGTTTTGATGATGATTTACAACCTCCCTCCTTGGTTGTGCATGAAGCAAAAATACATTATGTTGTGTATGATGATAGTGGGTCAAAGAAAGCCAGGAAATGATATTGATTTCTATCTCAATCCTTTGATTAAAGACTTGAGAAAATTCTGGGTAGACGAGGTAGATGTGTTTGATGGAGATCTCCAGCAGACCTTCTGGTTGCGTGCAATGGTATTTTGTACCATTAATGACTTTCCAACAAATGGGAACTTGAGTGGACATAGTGTCAAATGACATCATGCATGTCCTATCTATGAGAAAGAGACAAGCTACATCCAACTAAAACATGGAAATAAGACAATATATATTAGGAATCAAAGATTTCTCAAACCTTATCACCTGTATCAGCGATTGAAAAAAGCTTTCAATGAAAGCCAAGAGAATCAAAGTGCGCTGAAACCCTTAGCTGGAAATGAAGTTTATGATTAGGTGTAGGACATCCTAACTATCTTTGGGAAGACCCAAAAGAAGGATGCATCTAAGAAGAACATATGGAAGAAAATGTCAATATTCTTTGATCTTCCATGTTGGTCTGATCTAGATGTTAGACATTGTATAGGCGTAATGCATGTGGAGAAAAATGGTTGTCATGGTTTAATTGACACCTTCTTAACGTTAAAGGCAAGACAAAGGATGGTTTGAAGTGTCGTCAAGATTTGGTTGACATAGGTATACATGAGCAGTTGCATCCGATATCACAAGGTCAGCGAACATATTTGCCCCAGCATGTCACACAATGTTAACAAAAGATAAAAAAAAGTTTTTGTCAATGTCTGCGGAGAATGAAAGTCCCACAAGGATACTCTTCAAATATCAAGTGCCTTGTATCCATGAATGATCTCAAATTGGTTGGCTTAAAGTCTAATGATTGTCATGTCTTAATGCAACAACTCTTGGCTGTAGCCATTCGCGGTGTCTTGCCTGACAAAGTTAGGGTTGCCATAACTCATTTGTGCTTTTTATTTAATGTTATCTATAGCAAAGTCATTAACCCTCAAAAGTTGGATGATTTAGAGAATGAGGCTATCGTTATCCTTT
Source organism: Glycine tomentella (assembly GCA_007407185.1). Taxonomy (NCBI): domain Eukaryota; kingdom Viridiplantae; phylum Streptophyta; class Magnoliopsida; order Fabales; family Fabaceae; genus Glycine; species Glycine tomentella. The sequence continues at coordinate 785,925 of PYAF01005505.1, forward strand.
GTCAATTGGAGATGTATTTTTCTCTTTCATTTTTTGACATAATGGTTCACTTAATTGTTCATCTAGTGAGGGAATCAGGTTGTGTGGTCTCTATTTTTTACGATGGATGTATCTGATTGAGTGGTACATGAAGGTCTTAAAAGGTTATACCAAGAATCAATATCGATCAGAAGCATCCATTGTTGAAAGGTATGTTGCTAAAGAATCTATTGAGTTTTGTTCAGAGTACACCAAAACAATGAAACCTGTTGGGCTTCCTCAAACTAGTCATGATGAGAGACAGGAAGATAAGGGTACACAAGAATACAATGTTGTAACTATATGTTGACAGGAGGTCTCATAAGTGCATTTGTATATATTGAATAACACACAAGAGGTTCTTCCATACATGGATACAAACAATTTCTGATAGCTACTCATCCAAAAATGAACATGATGAAGGTGTTGCAAGAGCATAATAGAAGTTTCATAAACTGGTTTAAAGAAACAATCATCGATGATGATAGTGCTTCTACAACATTAAGATTGTTAGCTATTGGACCAAATCTCAATGTCCCCACTTGGAAGGGATATGATATCAACAACTTTTATTTTTCTTTTACACAAAGTCACAGGATGATAAAAGTAGCATGCAAAACAATGGTGTGAGCCTTGAGGCAGATTCCAAACACTTTTGTAGTGCATCAAATAACAACCCAATTCGAGTGTCCATGCCTTACTATGGAGTAATTGAAGAAATATGGGAGCTTGACTATAGTGAATTCAAAGTTCCTATTTTTAAGTTTAAGTAGGTTAATGGAAATATAGGTGTGCATCAAGATGAAATGGGGTTTACTTTGGTAGACCTTCATAAGGTTTCTTACAAGGACGAGTCGTTCATCATGGAAGAATAAGCAAGACAGGTGTTTTATGTCCAAGATCCATGTGACTCAGGATGGTCAATGGTTCTACAAGGAAGAACAAGTGATATCAATCACCAAAATGATGATTCAACACTTGATATTTATGAGACGCCTTCTTTCTCCACATGAATGCCTTCCATAATTGAAGAACATGAAATGAATGATGTATATGCAAATCCTAATGATCATGATGAAGGTTTATGGGAGAACATTCCTATGTAACTGCGTTATATGAAAGTAATGTTTATGATATTACATGATATGTAATCAATATTTTTTAATTTGCATATTTACAATTTATTACTTTTGTATCTTTTCAATTGATGTTATTGTTTTATTTGCATAGAGTCATAGCAACACCCCAAGGTTCCCTCCCATTCATCAGATCCTTTGGAGTGTACGTTTATGAGGATTGGAGGAGTAGACAATCCACACGACTAAGAAGCTTGATTGTAAGAGACTTGGATCAGCCCAAGCCAATGGTTAATGTCAATCCTACCATTGGGAGAGGTTCAGGCCCACGTAAAGAGAAGTTCCATAGCTATTTGGGGGTGGTAGCTCGAGAAAATATTCCTATTGTCCATTCCAATTGAAAAGTTGTACTAGAATCTCTAAAGAATCTAATATGGGATGACATTTTGGTATGTCAACTTAACTATATATGTTTTCCAATTTGTTTAATTTAAGTTGAAAACTTTGTGGTTCACTAACTCTTACATAACAATTTCTTATGCAGGGAAAATTTGATATCCCAGAAGCATCCAATGTCAAAAAGAGGATCATGTCATTAGTGGCCACTAGATGGAGGCAATTTAAGTCATCCCTGACCACTAAATATGTGATGTATGGTTGTGATATAGCTCTAATGTATAGCTAAACTCATAGCCATTAGTTTTCCCAAATGTACCTTGCAATGAAACTCAATCTTCAAGCAAACTTTAAGAACTCTAACTTGGGGCTGTTTTTAAGCTTTTTATTCAGCAATGGAAGATATAAGAGAGGTTAGGGATGAAAATGGACGGTATCATAGAAAAGCTTTCCAAGAAGCTTAGGAAGAATCACCACAATAGCATTGAGAAGCCATTGATAAGACTCAAGAAGTTCTTATACAAGAACAAGAGAGAAATTATCACAACAATTTTCATAATTGTATTAATGAACCAAAGTTAGTTATAATCAGTTTTGGACCAGCTTATATAGGCCACAAAATTACACATTACATGCCACTAAATGTAAGGAAAATGCAAATTGAAATGAAACCCAAATGAAGCTTGAAGTGCAAGCTTCTCCTAAAGTGACTCTTCGTTGACCCAACATGTGCAATGGAATTTTATGCTGAAGTAATATATTAATTCACCCTTGTAATCGATTAAAACATAGTTTTTTACATTTTACAGGCTTATGTAATCGATTACAGCAATCTGATACTCGATTAAAACAGACAGACACTATTTTACAAAGTGCCTTCGTAATCTATTACAGACAGATGGTAATCTATTAAAACAGACATGATTTCTTTTGTGTTTGCACTGAGTTGGTGTGCTTCTTCATGCTTGTCCAAAAGATACAAGTTAGTTTTGATATGGTCTTGAAGGGCTTGAATTCCAGCCCTTGTCATGGGTCCTTTAAAGCTAACCAAAGGAAGTGCTTCAAGCTCTCCTTCTAGACATTTAGCTTGCAATGGACCTCCATCAATACGTATATGTAGACAATGATGAAAACAATATGAACACACACAATAACCAAGAGGGTGAATTGGTTAATACTTGGCCTTTTAAAAAATCTTTAAAGAATCAGAGTTATAAGATCGTATCATAATTAAACCAAGAATGCTTCAATCAATCAAACCACTCAGCTCAAGAAAACAATTGCTAAAACCTTCACTTGTTGAGTAATAAAGATTTCACCAAACAATCACAGATTAAGATTGCAAGAAGAGATTAAAGAAAGTAATCAACACAATAACTTATACTAGTTCACCTCTCGACAAGAGAAGCTACATCAAGTTTCTTCTAACCAAAACTTGATTAGAGTTCTACTATTCACAAAATTAAGTTCTTACAAGCTTACAACAATCACTTTTAATCAACCCTAGATTAAGAACAGAAACCTAAAACCCTTTTAGACTCCTAGTGACTAAGACTAAGAGAAACCCTTCTCTACTCTTCCCTCTAGAGAACCCTACTCTAAAAAAGCTTTAAGAAACTTTTGTAATAGCAACAAACAATTAGAAAATTCTAAAACAAATTTACAAGAAAAGTTAATGGAGAGAGACAACCTAATGATCCAATGATTATGAATGAATATGGTGTACCAATCAGGATTGAAATGAAAACAAGTTTAAGAGCTTCCTCTCCAAATACTTCTTTAATATCTTGCCTAAGAAGAAATCTTTCAATGCAACATGAAGATTTAGAATTTGTGGGACAAGAACTTTAGAACTCAGAATATCTTTTCTCACTTCAGAAGACTTTTGAAAACTTATGAAAATTCGCAATGTAATGATTTGTGTTTTTCAAAAGACCCAACAACTATTTATAATAAACTGTTGTAACTGAATGTAATCGATTAAATTGCCAATGTAATCGATTAAAACCACTAATGTAATCGATTAAAAACAAATTCAATCGATCAAAATGTTCTTGAGCTTTCTAGAAAAGATATATGAGCAAAGTAATCGATTAAATCACCATGTAATCGATTAACATAGAAAGTCTTGTTTTCCAAAACGCATTAAGTAATCGATTATCATAAATCGTAATCGATAATCACAGAAAGACATTTATGTGACTTTGTGAAGTGTAATCAATACTATTCTAATGTAATTGATTAAAGTGTTCTTGAATCTTTCTAGAAAAGATTCATGGGCAATGTAATCGATTAATTCACTATGTAAATATGTTTCAAAAACAAGCCACGTAATCGATTACCACCATATCGTAATCGATTATCACAGAAAGACTTCAACTGTGATTTTTGAAGAGTAATTGATCACCATATAGTTGTAATCTATTAATGTTATCTTCAAAGCTTAAGTAATAGATTACCATTAGCCGGTAATCAATTAAAGCAGTACGAAATTGTTTTTCCAAAACAAGCTTTGAACACTTTGGCTTTTTTAATGCAATCATGAATACTTTAAAATCTTGTTCATAAAACATATGCCTTTTATAAAACCATGAATGCAAGCCAATGAATGATGTTTATGCAAATGCAAAGGATCATAGGATGAAACTCTTAACCTAATTGGCAAGTTATATGCGGGTGTGTTTTTCTTTAAATTGAAATTGAGAATTATAATTTGATTTTTTTAATTAGCTAAAATTCTATGTAATTTTTTGCAGGTAATTAGAAAGAAGGCTCGGGAAAAAGGATTTTAGCCATATGACATCCCAACACCCACCCCTCATTGAGGTAGATATACAATTATTTGGTGCACGTGTCAAGATAAAGGGAAGTTGTGCTGATACTGCTGTCAATCCATTGGGGGAAGAGCATGTTGCTAATGTGAGTCCTACTATGGGCTTGTACATTCAAGATGATCATTCTACCTGCCTAGTGGCCTTGGGAAAACTATATAAGGTGATGAAGGTTCATTGCAAGCTAAAGGTCTAGAAGAAGAGCTTAAAGCACTTCCTTTGGTGAGCTTTAAAGGACCCATGACAAGAGCTAGAATCCAAGCACTTCAAGACCACATCAAGGCTAACTTGGACAAGCAAGAGAAAGCACACCAACTCAAGGATCACAAGGGCTGGATTTTGATGTCTCAAGTTCAATTTAATTTCAATTAAATTCAGCACTTGTTAAAAGCAAAAGTAGAAATAATAAAAAGACTTTTTAGTGCAATTGTGTAAAGAGGTGTAGGTGCACTTGTGTGTAATTTGTGTAACAACTTAGTAAACTTGTTGGCTGCACTTAGAAGCTAAAAATACTGCACCTTACACGAATTTGGGACAGCCAAGAGTCTCTTAGGAAAGCTTGCACCACAAGCTTCATTAAACTTGCCTTAGGCTCCTTTAGTGTGCACTACAAGCTTCATTTCAATTTTCATTTCCCTTGCATTTACCTTGTAATTTCGAGGGCTATATATGGCTGCCCAAAACTAAATGTAACTAACTTTGGTTCATTAATACAAATCTGAAAATTTGTGTGAGAGTTTCTCTATTGTTCTTGTGCAAGAACCTCTTGTTTCTTATCAATGGCTTCAAGCTATTGTGGTGATTTTTCCTAGACTTATTGGAGAGCTTCTCCATGATGTATTCCATCTTCATCCCTACCCTTTCTTCCATCTTCCAATGCTGCAATTAAAAGCTTCCAAACAACCACAAATTTTGTGAATTGCTAGACAACTTGTGTTCTTGAAGTTTGCTTGAAGATTGGGTTTCATTGCAAGGTAGAATTGGGAAAACTAATGGCTAATAGGGGAAAAGCATGTCGCTAATGTGAGTCCTACTATGGGCTTGTACATTCAAGATGATCATTCTACCATACACAACGTGCCTTATGCAGATGATGTGGTCAAGGTGAGTGTTGGAAAAGTTTATGACAGTAACTCTCAAGTCCTTTTTCCCACGTTAGAGGTTCAGTATGTGAGGCAGGCCCTTGACACATTCATTGCATGGCCGAGACATCTTGTGAAACATGTTTCAAATGAGGTATTTATTTATGTTTAACAGTAGTACGACATTCTTATACTGTTAAAAACTCTTTACTAGCATTAGGTTAATTATTATGTTTATCAAGTAAATAGGATTCACATATCCGTTCAAAGAAACAAGTTGAACCTGTTCATAGGTCTACTTTTGTTGGTGGAATTGATCCCTTAGTTGATTTGATTCAAAATTTGTATGATCTTTACGAGAAGCCTCTTGAGTTGTTGTGGGATGGGACTAAATTTGGGATTTCGGATGTAGAAGCTCCTTCTTCATAACATATTCTTATGTAAATGAAATAATATCAGGTGACAAATGTTTGAACGTATCTATACTATAGTTGTGGATGATGTAAGTAATTTCTATTTCAAGGTCTACTTTCATTAACTAATAATTAATGTTCCTTATGATATATATGGTTAAAAATTTTCATTTGTAATAAAAAAATAGGTTTATGGATGAGTCAGGTATAAGGTTGGCTCAAGGTTCCGTGTATGGATTCCTTAAGTCTCAATCAATAAACAATGTAAAGGATAGACGTGATGAATGTCAACATTACATTGAAACATTGGTGAAGAAATCACAAAGAGAGATCTACCTAGGTCCTTACTTGAATCAGTAAGTAAAATTTAACAAATGCATTAAAAGAATGTTTGCATTATAAGTAGGTAATTATTCTCGAATTCAGGGGCCATTGGAAGCTTGTCGTTGTGTGTCCTAGGAACGATCTTGTTGTCTGGTTCTGTTCCTTGTGTAAAAAGCCTAATATTCACATGAAAGCCACAATTAGCAAGTTGAGTTTTAAATTATAACTCATTTACTCTATCCTTAGCATGAATACGTAAATCTTTTTATCCTCGTATATACATTGATGTTATTTTAACTAGTTCAATGAAGAGATTGAAGACTTGATAGTAAATACGATCAACTTGCACCTCACTGGATTAAAGTAAAGGTTAGTTATTTAATCAATGCTTTAATCCGACTGTTGATATTTTGTAGCTTTGTAATTATGAGATTTAAATATATTTCATAATGAATTTAGAGTCGTGTTCAAAGCAGAGACTATGAGTGTGGCTATTATGTCATGCATTAGATGTGGAACATTGTCATGGGGTGTTTGAAGAATGAATGGAGCATGGTATATTTACTTTAACAAGTTTCAATTATTAGTTTACTATAACTTTGTAATCAGTTTACATGTACATCACTAGTTTATATGTTTTATATTTTGTAGTGGTTTGGAGATGGAACACCATTACACACGGAGATCATAAAAAAAAAATTACCAACAAATGGGCACATATTTTTAGAAGTTAAAAATATGCGATTTAGAAAAGTTTAAATGATATAGGAGGAATTTATATATTGTATTAATGTTTATTGTAAACATTAAATTCACTTGTTAATTGACTTTGTATTCTTTTCTCCATCTATTTTCAAAATCAAATTGACCATTCTGGCCTTCTCATCCTAGCTATCGTTGTAACCATGATACTTCTTCTCTCCATTGTTTCAATTTTGTTTCCAATTCTTCAAGTGAAAGAAATATAGGAACTTGTGGTGATGAAAACAACAGAATGTTAAAGGAAGCTTTGATGTGAGGTGAGGTTTTAGTTGTTTGAATTTGTTAAGTTTGCCTATGGGAGCTAGCTATGATATGGTATAATTCCAGCCAAAGATAATCTGACAATAGTTTGTATTTTGTGTTGTGGTATGCCCCAATATTGATATTTTCATTGTTCTATATTTTCTCTCTTCATTTCCCATTTCTTTTACAAAGTGCTCACTTAGGCTAGTAGGAGAATTTGTTTGGATGTCGGAAACATCATAAATTCATACAAGATATTATGGAAGCATTATTTGAATTTCACTTAGTATGTGCACACTTAGTTTCCTTTTCAGTTTTGAATGGTTCAAGTACATAATATTTCTTTTAAAAACATAATTCCTAGTGATCGTCTTTCTTCTATATTCTTCGGAGAGCTCGATGAAGGCAGTGTATGTAATTGATTCTTATATAATACATTTGTTGCAATCAGATACTAGAGCATGCATGTTTTAATAATCCATTTTTGAAAGATTATATATATATATATTATTTGTTCTGTTTCTGATTTTCTCTGCAAGGGGAGCTTAGAGCCAGTGCTATATTGGTTATGTCCATTGCTGCTTGTAAAGTTGGTGCTGCAAAAAAGGAGGCATGACTCTTTACAATTAATATTTTCATAAGTTCGTTTAACTTTTAATCAACAAAAAATAACTTTTATTTATTATTGTTATACATTTTTGTGATATCTTTCTGAATTAATATGCATAATGTATCCTCCTTATTTATTGTACTTGTACCTAAGATACATGTGTTTTAAATGTGTCTCTGATACTTGTATTGGAATGTGCCTAATCAACAATTTTGTACCCCTAACACTATTTATTCATGAAATTGGTTTGCACCCTGTATTTGGCTTTTTTTAAGTTGATGTCACTTGCTAAAGGACATCTTTTATACTTTCTTAGTCAGTGGATGATAATAATGTTTGTTTTATACAGACAAATTTGCAATTGTTAGTTGGTTATTATTTGTAGAGCATACCATATGTTAAAGGGGATTTTTTTGCCTTATTTAGTTATGTCCTATTTTAAAAAAAATATATATATCACACTTCCTTTTCTACCTCTTTAATTAGCTTTAAATAGAATGTTTTATTTCCTTTAATCTGGAAGAAAATACTGCAACAGTTGATGATTCTTTTAAGGGCGAGAAAAGATGAAGAAACATGGACTACTAAATTGGTTTAAAATACGTGTAAGTTGTCCATCACTTCATTATTGTTAGCTAATGCTTGGGATTTTTATAACATGATTGAAAATATAACATGTTAATTTTTGAGTTGTAGAGGTTGCATTTATTGATTATGATTTATGAGGCTTGATTCAAATTCTTTTTCTTCTATTTGTTTAAGCTAGCGTCTTTCACTATTTTATCATAACGAGACAGTGCCTTGACAGGCACAAGTGATAAATCTAGTGGAGCAAAATCTACTAGCAAACCTTCTACACCTCAAGCAGAAAGTGGTAACCATGTGGAGTCTAGACTTTCTCTGTAACAACCCGCCTCGTCGTTACGATATCACTAACTCTTAATCGAGTAACTTCAATTTTAATATGAAAACTCCATTAATTTGATTATGAAAATGATGGTAATTTTTTTTTGCGATAATACAATTATCATACACATGTTACAATTACATATTTAAAACAAATTATACATATATATTAGATTAGTACATGTCATCCACATATCAGAACTTTCTTTAGCTTTACGTGTATATGAACCTGAAATTACATATCAACAAAAAGCCAAAGACTAACTAAGAGAGAGTTGATTAACAAAACACAACTCTTTCTCCAAAAAGGAATCCAACGTCATCACGTCGGCTTGGCGGTTCCAACAAAAAGAAGATCTCTCTCCAAGGTCACCTACTGCTGCTCCCACGAACGAAAGTTCGCGATCATCATAGGTACCAACCACATGGCACAACAAATGCAAGGGTGAGTTTATTATATAAAATCAACAAGCATCAGATATCAACAATTGGAAAGGAAACAACATTAACAATCACTATCATTACCACAAGTCCATCAGTCCAATACACACTCGACAAACTCATCATTCCATTACACATTCAACAAAACAATCATCCAATGCATCCCACAACTCAAACAATCATGTTTAGAATGATGTATGCATCTGACTCATCACTTAGCATGCAATGTGGTACCATCCTCATGGAAATAGCCTCTCTCAAGAAAATGATGCAGTAGCTCGTCGAGGTCACCCTATCGTGCACTGGTCGCTCCCCCCCATGGTGATCAGCCCTGAGTCACAAAGGAGTTCCAAAGAGAGTGATGCCCCCTAGTACCTTGTACTTACTGCCACCATTCTATTTCCATCCATGAAATATGAAGTATGAACATGGGCATCATCAATGCAATGACCATGGATAGCTAGGCATTGGAATTTCAAGCAATCCCTTTCTCTCTTGGGATGCTTAAAATTCGTAAAGCCACCCTCGCAAGGTTATCCAGTCATGCACCCCCATGTACATACACAACATCACCGATACACTGACCATGGATAGATAGGGACCGGAATTTTAAACAATCTCATTCTCTCTTAGGATGCTTAAAATTCTTAAACCCACCCTCGCAAGGTTATCCAGTCATGCATATCAATATTATCTCATTTCAACATCATCAATCACGTCAATGACATCTCAATTTCAATATCATCAACCACATCACAAACAATCACATATCACATCTATACATAATACATATGCCTGAGATTCACATTTCCCAGGTCTTCAGACAATCCAAATTTCATACGTTCACAATTCATCATATCACAAGACTGATATTTTTAGCAAAATTCTAAATTAAAGAGGAGGACTACAATATATAAAACAAGCTCTTATGCCCACTTAAAAATTTAATAAATTAAATATGAAAATATATTATAAAATTTTGGGCAGAGTCTCCTCTGTAATTAAGACTTTTCCCAAAAATTCAATCATTACAACAACAATATCATTCACAGTTTTATCCATCAACTATCCAAATTCATCGCATCCCATTAGTTAAAAACAATTTTTCTTAAAAACAAGCACACACAGGAACAACCACATATCAATCATAAATACATCACATCTCATTAGTTAAAAACATAGTTTTTCTTGAAAACCAGCACACAACAGGGACATGCAGTTATCTTCATAGTTGGACTCTCTGGCCCCCAACTATGGTATCAAAGCTATAAATAAATAATAAACTCCCCTTACCTATCTAGGGGTTCTTCTTGTTACAGCCTAACAGTGTTGTTTCGTGATCCTTCTAACACACGTGTCTGAATGCAGGACTCTATATACCAAATTGAAGATAACTTAGTATATATTTCAAGGACATACTTAACATTAATGCAACACCCCGTAGGCCTCCGACGTGTTATCATTAATAATATCAGATTAGCGCTTAAAACATAGTTTATAAAACTCAGCGGAAGCATAGAATCGCTTTTCTTGATACATTATGTATGGAATCATAAATATTTCAGATAAGACACACCCCAAAACATATGTCATGCCCCTGCTGATCCAGTGTATCATATCATACATCATAAAGACAGATAACTACAGTACTTAGGCAGATTATCACATATACAACATCTATACTCAGGGAAAGTCTCATATCATATCATATACTGGTTCTGTACATATATATACATCAGATCTCACAACACTCTGTGGTGTTACAAAATAATAACAGCCCTCCTCGAGGGTATACAAAACTATACAACAAAACAGAATCAAAATAGAGCCTTCAAGCTCTCCATGCTGCTCCTCAGTTAAGCAGCATAGTCTCTGCTGGGCCTCTTGCCCTGAGACTGGTCTTCTTGTAACACCCCGTAGGCCTCCGACGTGTTATCATTAATAATATCAGAATAGTGTATAAAACATAAATAAAACAGCTCAGCGGAAGCATAGAATCGTTTACTTGATACATTATGTATGGAATAACACAAATCACAGAAAATTCGCACACAACGCACATCAGGCACACCCCTGCTGATCCAGTTTCTCATAACGTAAACCATAAAGACAGATCACTAACAACTTAGGCAGATTTATCAAATACACAACAGCTA
>PYAF01005505.1:797282-810826 GCA_007407185.1 Glycine tomentella
ATCTAACTAAGGCTCTGGTATAGCAACAAATAATCCTAAGTGACCATTACACAGGCCACACAAGCAACACAGAGCCAAAATCCAAAGTCATCAGAATCAAAAACTGAAAGCTAATCCTTCATCTATTCTAGGCCCTGATCAACTTTCTCTACTGGACCCTGGGCTAATTCTAGCCCCAACTCATATGGGTCACTATTCATAGGGACCCACACCTGTGGCGCTCCTGGCGCCACACCGGCGCTCCTGGCGCCAACTACTAGCACCGGTGGCGCTCCTGGCGCCACACCGGCGCTCTTGGCGCCACATATAGAATTAGCCTATGTACCCCCGATAGTACATAGGCTTGTTGGCGTGGTACCTTCTGTTCGGCTTAATTCTGCTATTTTCACCTGCTAACCATCAATTCTAGACTAAAACACCTCATGAAGGCATAGAAATGAGGGTCCTTACACTTCTCTTCTAGCAAGGTCACCTGGTAAGGGATCACTCTGCCATTCCTTTCCAGGTCTGTGGCTCCCGCCACCAACAATCTCAAAATCAAAGCCTAATCAAGGCACATGCAATTTTCATATCAAAATAAGCCCTCAGGCATCCAATTCACAGAACATATCATAACAGAATTCCCCTATCCTAGGGTTCAGTCATACTCAGCCCCACTCAAGGCTATCCACAGACCATTCAAGGTCCCTCAAGGCTGAATGCAAAGCCTCTGAGTCATCTGGACTCAATACACATTCATATATGGCATAATTTCCTCAGCCTTAACCTTAAATATCACTAGAACGGATTGAGTTCCACTCCAAGTCTCATTTAACTAGCCACTTGGGCTCAGCACAACACAATCAAGGCTCTAGCCTATCAAATAACCATCAACAAGTGACTCTACACAAGTCACACAGGCATATACAGAGCCAAGATTCAAAGTCATCAAAATCAAAAACTGAAAAATCCTTCATCTATTCCTTGCTCTAATCAAGTTTCTCTACAAGACCCTGGGCTAATTCTAGCCCCATCTCAGTGTGGGTCACAATATACAGAAAACCCCAAATTCACAGATAACCGGAGAAACTTGAATTTCTTACCTCACTGGCGACCAAAAAGACCTCAGGACAGCTTCCTCGAGCTCTGGTGTCCGTTCCATGCCTTAGGTCTCTCGACCACACTCAAGTTCCCTGAGGTTTCTCACTTGAGAATTCAAACTCTCACTCAAATGGGGTATTTAAAGAAAGGATGAAGGATTATAGCTTTCTGAAGGTTTCTCTCACAATCAAAAGTCACAGAAAGGTGTTTAGGACTCAAAACAAGGTCCTAGGAAGCTTGGCAGGTCATCCATGGAGGTTTGGGGTCGTGGGAAAGAAGAGGGAATAGTTTTTCCATTCAAAAATGCGTTTGACCCTTAAATAGTCAGCCTGCCCTAGGTCTGGCGCGATCCGCGCCACCTCTAGCACCATCCACGCCACAATGTCGGTGGTCCCGCGCTAACAGCGCCAACCCCACGCCATCAGCGCCAACTTCCCAAGACCTGTGGCGCCACCCGCGCCACTTCTGGCGCCATCAGCGTGAAAATCCAGAGAAAACTGATTTTCCAGGGCACTTCTGGCGCTATCAGCGTGATCCTTGACGCTATCAGCGTCAACTCCTAAAACAAATGGCGCTATCCGTGCCATCCTTGGCGCTGGCCCCATGGAAATCCAAAGAAAATGGGTTTTCCAGGCCACTTCCCGCGCTAACCGCGCGACCTCTGGCGCGACACGCACTGGCTGGAAAACCTCTGGCGCCCCTGGCGCCACATTGACGCCCCTAGCGTCAGCTTCCAATGGGTTTGGTGCGATCAGTGCCAGCCCTGGCGCCATCCGCGCCGCACCCTCCACAGGGTTTTCTCATGTGAATCCCCGCGCTGTCGCGCGGGGTCAGGTGCCAAGAATGAGGATCCTTACAATTAACATTCGGGGTCAAATACCCACTCAAATTTAAAAAAAAGGCTAAAATGGTATTTTGGGAGTCCACATCAAAAGACATCATTTTGAAATTCCGATCACACCAATGTGACCAGGGTTCAACAAGGATCACAGAAATGACATCAGTTTCATAAAAAGGAGACTTTTACAACAGCTCATTTTCAAAGGGGTCTTTCAAAGGAAGTGTAAAACTCCAAACAACAGTATCCAGAACACAAGAGACACTAATAGAAGCTTAAACTAGCTAGAAGAAGATAAAAGAAACCAAGTTACCTCAAGGAAACCAAGAAAGGAGGATTGGGAGCTCCGTTCTCTACTGAAACTTTGAGAAGAGTTTCGAAGATTTCGCTCCGATTAAAGTGTTCCTCTCCGTGCGGTGGTCTCGTGGCAAGCAACGATGGTCCGTGGTGGTCACCAGAGGTCTTGGGTGGTGGAGGGTGATGGAGGGAGGTTGGGGAAGGGTTGTGGGAGGATAAAACCTCCATTTTCATGACTTGGAAGCTTTAAAACATATTCTGCACCGCCTACACTCACCCAGGCGACCAAAAATTGCCTGCACAAGTCGCCTGGGTGAGCTACCAAAATTCTAGAATTTTCTGCTTTAGTGAAAAATTAATTTCTCACGTTACGGACATTATTTTCACAATCCTAATGGTAAAAAGTTAGATATATGGGTTAGGAAGCGTTTTCTAAAATTTGAAGAAGATCCAACGGTTAACTAATCTATAATGATGGTGTTACTAAAATAGGTTTTCGGGTCAAACTCAGAATCGCACAATTCAACGCAACTCAAACAAACTCCACATAACTTGACATCTACACTAAGCAATAACACAATGATAATTTACACAACAATCATTCAACTAATACAAACTTATCAACCAATCAAATAACACAACAATCACATCAAGCATCTATTTTCAATTTGTCGAAATTTTCAGGGTGTTACATTCTCATTCTCAACCTGTAGAAAGCTCTCCCTCTATTGATCTTGCATCAAAGGCAAGAGAGGATAAATATATTCATGGGGATAGTTTATTGGGACAAGTGACTCCTTTGGTATGTAATTGACTATTGTTTTTTATTTCTTACTGTAGCTTTGGTAAAAAATGCCAATATCTAGCCTTTGGAAAATTTCATATTCTCTCTAGTATTTAAGGGACAAAAAACCAGGCAGCGTATATATGTTTTTCCAAAAACCAATAAAGTGATTGTCATGTCAAAACTCACTTAAATTCTTTAAAAACCACTGCAAAAGACCTCATATGTGCTAGTACTTGTATACATTTTTTGGTTTCCTGTGTTACCCTCGGGTGCAGTTCAGTGAATAAATGTCCTTGTCTGGCCATAAAAGTTTATCCTGATTTCCACATTGTTTATTTGGTTTGTGGTAAGTTGTTACCTCCTTTTGTTTTCAAATATTACACTTCATTTGGTGATCATTTTACTTGTTCGTTGAAGTGACAGTGTCCAAACATAAAATAGTAGCCATTGGTTACCATCAGTTTGAGAAATGTCTATTAAACCACTTCTATTTGTGGGAAAATATCTATGATATTAGATGAAGAAATATAATGGATATGTGACAATTAAATTCTTGGCAAAGATGTGTGATGATTGTATATTATGTGGACATCTGCATTTTTACCATATGAGATGTCACTTTTGTTTTTAATTCTAGACAAGCATCAAATCGGTTCATCAGATTGATCTTCTAAGGGAGCAGTTCAAGATTTTATCTAGAGAGCTGGCACTTCATTCAAGTGCTTTGAAGATGTTGTCAAACGAAGCAACAAGATATCCTCATAATGGTCAAGTTCATGTAGGTTACTAACTCCTTTTAGTCTATATAGATATAGATGTGTTTATTTGAGTGATTAAAGTTATAACTCTGATCATTATGCAAAAAATTTTGTTTAATTCATACCAAGGTGGAGATGAAAAAGTTGAAGGATGAAATTACAACAAAGAGTGAACAAATAGATTTGCTGGAAAAGAAAATTTCTAATTGTTTCATTGCTTCAGATTAGACAGAAGAGTCAGGAGCAAAGAGTGAACAAATAGATTTGCTTGAACTGATTTCCATTTAAATTGTCTTTAAACATTTGTATTTGTTTTAACCTCTAATTAGTTTGTGCTATTTAATTTTTTATCTATATTCATCCTTCTATATTCCCTTTAATAACTATTATGCCTTTCAGATGCACTGATAAAAGGAAAAATGCCATACAACATTTCAAGCAGGCATTGTTAATGGATCCTCTATTGTGATTGATTGAAGAAAAAAAACACCCTTTCTAAGACGGTTGTTAGAAAAACCTTCTTAGAAACGTCAAATTTTAACCTTTAAAAAAAACAAATTCTAAGACGGTTTCGAGAATAACCGATGTAGAAAGGAAGAATCCAAGACGATTTGGAAACCGTCGTGGAAAGTGTTTACTTTCCACGATGGCGAATTGAAAGACGATTGTAAACCATCGTGAAAAGCCACAAAAAATCATCTTTGAAAGCAATTTTTTAGTAGTGTAACAATAATGAGCAATCACGACAAGCCATGGTTATCCGGTACTTGCCTATAGACACGCCCAAATTTTTATACACGCGTTAACCTACCAACTATAGGTATAAAGGTAAAAGCACTCTTTTTCATGTAAAAAAGAGTGTGTCATTTCGATTGAGACATCACATAGAGCATTTCCATATTAAGAAAAGGAAAATTTACCATGATATGTGTTATTGTTTATGATTGGATGATTTCCTTAGTTCCTTACACCTAAGAAGCCAGAGTTGATGATTATGCAAGTTTTTAATATAATTCTCCATTTGTTTTTAATAATGCTAACTCAATAAATATCAATAAACTCCAACTATACTAACAAGTCATTGGTCTAAGTGAAATTTGACTTGGTCCCTTTAAGTAGAGTCTCATATTCAAGTCTTTGAATGAAAAAAATCTTGTTAGAAGGAAAGACTCCACTAAAAAAAGATAAGCTCCAACTATATTAATGCACGTGATTTAGCTACTAAAACAGATAAAATGAAAATCATTAGAAAAAATTGAGAGTTAATAATACAATTTATTTATATAAATATTAAAAAAAAGATAGCAACAGTATAATAAAAGCAAGTTGGAGAAGGAAGTCATATAATATTATTTCTTTTATATAAGAAAAAATTTATTAAAAACCAAGTACATGGAGTACCCTAATTTGACTACCAAGTACAAGGAATAAATAAACACAAGTTGCAAAATCAATATATTGTAAAAGAAAATAGCATTAACCTCTGTCCTACAGAAGAGTGTTTGACATCTAGTAAACTATTGGTTTTGGTGAATTGTAGGTCTACGAAGTAGTTTTCTATGGTCAAATGATTGTGCCAAGGTGATCCTATAGCTCATTTCTTGTTTAATGTTGTTGCAAAGGGGTTGAGTGGCCTTATGAGAAGGTAAAAGAAAGAACTTATATGATGGATATCTCTCAGGGAAGGATAAGGTAGAGGTTAGTCTCTTACAATATGCGAATGATACTATTTTTTTTTTTTGGGGGGGGGGGTATCCTTGAAGAATGTGATTGCTATCAAATGCATTATGAGATCCTTTGAACTTGTGTTAGGACTAAAGATAAATTTTTTCAAAAGTTACTTCTGGACTATTGGGGAAGATAGTAGGGTGGTGGAAGCTTATGTGGAATTGTTGATTTGTCAATTGTTGACAATCACTTTTGTCTATATGGGAATCAATATTGGTACCAATCTTCAAAAGGAAGCTACTTGGAGACCTATCATTAAAAAGTTCAAAAAGAAATTGACGATGTGGAAACACAAATTTCTCTCTTTTGTCGATAGAGTTTGTTTTATAAACTCGGTTCTTTCTTCTCTTTCTCTCTTCTTTTTTTTCTTTTTTTATTTTTTAAAGCCCCATCTTGTGTGGTTAAAAATTTGATTGGCCTCCAAAGGGAATTCCTTTGGGGAAGTGAGGAGGGGAGGAGGAAAGTTGCTTGGGTTAGTTAGATGAGTATTTGTGGTCCTAAGAGTGAGAGGGTTTGGGAGTTAAAGATTTGAGCTTTTTTAATGATGTGTTACTCGGTAAATGGAAATGCATGGGGGTTGTTTTGTGATAATGAGTCATTGGTGTGAGCTTTTGGAATCAAAATATGGTGGTTGGAGAGGATTGATGAGTGGTGGGTTTGGGAGAGGGATTCCTTATGGTGGAGGGACTAAAAAAGGTGTGTGCAGGGGAAAATAGCTTGAAGCGGTTTGATAGTTTAGTCGCTTCGGATGATGAGAGAGGATACATCATTAGGTTTTGGGATGATATTTGGCTTGGGGACGATACACTTAAAAGTAAGTTCTATAGAATTTTCTTGGTATCAGAGCAACAACAAGGGACTATTAGTCATATGGGTTTGTGGGTGGAAGGGGTTTGGTCTTGGGAGCAATTCGTTGGCGAAGACAACTTTTTGCTTGGGAAGAGGAGTTGCTAGAGAGATTAAGGAGTTTGATAGAGGTTTGTTATCCTATTCTAGCTCGCAAGAATTCGTGGAGATATGAGGTGGACAGTTTAGGCTCCTGTTGGATATAGGGGGAGCATCATGAAGAATGGAAGATTTTGATTCAAGATTGGTTTTGAGCTTTCAACATGCTTGGATGCCTTGAAGTGTTGTAATTGATTCAAGTGTAAGAGAAAGGCTAATCTAATGATCCATGCTTTGCATTCATTCATTCATTCATTAACCTAAATGGTTTTCATAAAAATAACAAAGCTTTTATAATTTGGTTAAGGTTTTAATCTGATTGAAAGGTTTTTTTTGGAAAAATGCTATTTTCACCGGTTATAATCGATTATTATGTTCTTCGTTCAATCTGGAAAATCTTTATGAACATTGTAATCGATTACCCATCGGAATAATCGATTATTTGGCCTTTGTTTACAACAAAACAACTTTGTTAATGATTTTAATCGATTACTTAAGTGTTGTAATCGATTACATAGTTAATCATGAATTTTAAGCCTTGTTGTGATAGTCAATTACCTCACATTGTAATCGATTACTAGGATATTTGAGAAAAGTCACTTTCCTGTTTTAATTGATTACCACAGATTGTAATCGATTACACAATTCATTGAGAAAATATAAGACTTCTGCTTTAATCGATTACCAAATCTTGTAATCAATTACATAGTACATTATGTTATCCTGAGACTTCTGTTTTAATCGATTTAAGCCTTGCTGTGATAGTCGACTACCGCACATTGTAATCGATTACTTAGGATATTTGAGAAAATTCACTTTCCTGTTTTAATCGATTACCACAGATTGTAATCGATTACACAATTCATTGAGAAAATATAAGACTTCTGCTTTAATCGATTACCAAATCTTGTAATCAATTACATAGTACATTATGTTATCCTGAGACTTCTGTTTTAATCGATTACAGCTCAGGATAATCGATTATTTTACTCGTTGGTGAAATCCAGAAACATTCTTGAACGATTTAACTCGATTACATGGTTATTTTAATCGATTACATAAGAATTATAATCGATTATCAGGCGCATTTAATCGATTACAGTTAGTTACAAATTCTATTATAAATAGGATTGAAGGCTTAGCTTGTTTCACAACTTGACCATTCGTATTTCTGAGTATACACAAGCCTTCTAAGCAATTCCTAAGTGATTTTCTCAGTGTTTTTACTTTTTGCTTCATTCAAAACATCAATGGGTCTTTGAATGATTCTTGAGCAAGATTCTTTTCAAGATTAAGGAAAAGCATGTTTTGAGTTAGTTTTCTTCTCAACCTGATTTGGCAATTCATATGCATTTCATTCATTGGATCATCAGGTTGTCTCTCTCCTTATTCTTTGTGTGTAATTCTGGTTTTGAATTTCTGTGTAAATTCGCTATTGTAAAGTGGGTTCTTGCTTGTATCTAGAGAAGGGTTCTCTAGTGTGAAGAACAGAGTAGTGTTCTCTGGTTCTTTGTCTCTTAGAATCTAATAATGTTGTAAAAGCTTGTAAGAACAGATATTTTATAATAGTGGAACTCTAATCTAGTGTTGATTAGAAGAAAATGGATGTCGCTTCAAGTTGTGAAGTGAACCAGTAGAAATTGCTTGTGTCTTTGATTCTATTTCTCTATCTCTCATCTTATTCATTGTTCTTTGATTCATCTTCATTGTTCAGCAAGTTCAATTTTGAACTATTGATTTCTTAGGCTGAGACATTTGATTAAGTAAAAAGATTTCTTGGTTTTGAAAGTGATAAAGATCCTGAAACTCTGATTTGTATAAGTTTTAAAATACCAAGGTTTTAACCAATTCACCCCCCCTGTTGGTTATTGTGAGTATTTGATAAAGTGCTATTAGTTAAATTTTTGTCTATCATTCTTAGCTTATTTGACCTCTTTTGGACTTTTATTTTTCCATTCTAATTCAGTTTTTGGCCTAGGCAAGTAAGTGGGCTTAATTGCTAATTGTTGCGTATTTTTGGATTTTTGCTCACTTAACGTATCTGACTTTTGCAGGGCCTATAGAGTGCTACCGATCTCCGAATGGAGCGTTCTAGGAGTCCCTGGAAAGATAACGAAAATACAAGTTTGCTAGAAATAGACCGAGGCCAATTCTATCATTTTGAGGGTCATTTTGAGCTTCGAAGTTAGCACCTCTGCACTTGTAATTTTGGGCTGCGAATTGGACTTTTAGTGGTGTAAATAGTAAATAATTAGATTCTTGGGTTTGTTTATGGCCCATCCTATTTTCAGAACTTAGTCACTATATGTATTAGTGACTTTAGTGAAACTTGGACAGCACACTTTACAATTCAATAAACATGTTTTACATTTCTTTTCTTTAGTTTTTAGAATCAAAAGGTTGCTCTTCATTTTTTCTCAAGTGTTCTTCATTGTTCTTCATCTTCTTCATTTCCATTTTACTATTCTTTCATTTTTCTGCATTCACTTCATGGGGCTTTCCTAGGTGATCATCATGGAAGGCTAAATCATTAATCAATCCAAGGATCTAACTCAAGCAAGAGAAGAATTGGAGTTCCTGTTCAGTATTTCGAATTCTACTTGAATATTCACCTTCTTCTTCAATTTCTACTATGTTTTCATGATTATGAATGCATTTGGGATTGAAAGTGAGTTAGGATTATGGATTCATGTCCTAATTTCAAATGTTAATCACAAGACTAATTGAATGATAGTTCGGTTAGAGTTGTGGTTTCAATTAATTTAGGAGTAGGATCGATTGAACTGCTTCTATTGAGATTGAATGAATGTTCATGGTAGAGTCAATTTATGGGAATGATGATGATTCGAATAGCTTGGGTTAGTGAATTGGATTTATGCTTTCTAATCTGTTTTACTTTACTCCTTGATAATCTTGTTAATTTTTGCATTGTTCTTTAATTTTAATTTGTGTTCTTGCATGTTTTACTTTACACATACCAACTGTTCGACAAAAATCCCCCTTATTATTACCAATGATTTGAAGCTAGAACCATATTGATCGTGTCTCTGAGTCGACCTAGGTTAGCTCTATGTTGCAGAATTAGCTTAGTAAAATTGTTTTTGATGCATCGACAAAGCATTATCAGTATTCCTATTATTTTCAGCTCCTACACTATGCACTCAGCTTATGAGACTCTACATAACTTAATTGTTGGTAGTGAACAAATTGAGTTGTTTCAAGAGGTTTGGAAGACAAAAGTGCCTCTAAAGGTTCAACATTTTATTTTGAGGTTATGTCTTGATAGACTACCCACGACTTCAAATCTATGTAGAATAAATATTCAAGTGCAAAATTCAAGTGCCCAATGCATATTTTGTAACTTGGAGGAAGAAACGGTGAGGCACATATTTTTTTCCTGTAGAATGTTAAGGAAGGTATGGGATACTTTTTACCCATGGTTAGAACTAGTTTGGGTCCTTCCAGTTGATCCCCAAATACAATTTTTACAACATTACTTGAGTGGCGTGCGGTTATTTGGATGGTGTGGAATTGCAAGAACAAATGCATTTTTAGAGAGGTATTTTCGATTATGGGAAGCTCATGGATGACATTACTTTTTGGATTTGGTCTTGGTTAAAATGGACATTGGAAGGATCAGGTTTTTCTTGTGCACAATGGATTTTCAAATCCAACTTTCTACTTAATATCTACGTGAATGTAAATGTTGGAGGGATGGTGATATTATGCTCTAGTTTTTGAGGTCTCAGTTGGTTGTTAGACTATTGGCAAGCGTACCAATGTCATCGTAGGTTACATAATTTATAAAGAGATCGTCTCCACAGGGGACTTTAGCTACTCAGTTCTCCCAAATGAAAGTAATCAGTTCAATAGTTATGTACAACAAATATGATCGAAATTTCATGATTTTACAGAAATAACGAATTTAGTGTTGAGTTGAGGGGGAGCTGAATGAAGATCAAGTGAAGATTCAATCAAGGTGCAAGTCTTGGAGTTTTGGCTTTCAACATGGCTCAAGCATTGAAGACGATTGTTTGTGATTTAATGTAAAAGGATTGAAAGCATCATGATGATCCAAGCCATTATAGCATTCATGTATCATGTAAGTATTGCATCATAGAGGAGTTAAGTAGTTAATTAGAAACTTAAGAGAAAGCTAAGAAAACAGCATATAGAAGCAATAATCGATTATTGGCTAAATCTTAATCGATTATTTTGTTCTTAAGGTTTCTGGAAAACCAAGCATAAACACTTTAATCAATTACCTTATCGGGTTAATCGATTACACACAACTCAGCATACTTGAAATTTGGTCGTGTGACTGCTTTAATCGATTACCATGGTGTTGTAATCGATTACATGCTCATTGGATAAACTTAGTCACTCTGCCTTAATCGATTACTATTAGATGTAATTGATTATTCTTCACAAACATGATTTAAGTGTAGGACTGCATTAGTCGATTACCACTGGATGTAATCGATTATTCTTCAAAAAATTGATTTTAGCATATGTCTGACTTAATCGATTACAATTGGATGTAATCGATTACACTTTATTATCAGTATTGTTGCTCGAACTGATTTAATCGATTACGCATCGGGTTAATCGATTATCTTAACCATTAGTTGAAAATCTGATTCTGCATTAATGATTTTAATCGATTACAGGAGCGTGGGGAGCGCATTTAATCGATTAACTCTGTTACGATTTCAACTATAAATAGAACCCTTTGCCTTTTGAATAAATAACGAAGAGAGATCATTACTGAGTTGATTTTTTACGATTTCTGAGCATTCTCTAAAGGCATCTAAGAGTTCACAAAGGTTTCTTCTGAGTTCATGAGTCTTGCTTCCAATGATTCATTGATGGGTCACTAAGATTGTTAGTGAAGCAAGCTTACTTAGTCACAAAGGCTTAGGAATTGATTCTGCATCTTTAGATTACATTCAACTTGAGGTTTCTCATTCATATGCATTTCTATCTTGGATCATCAGGTGAATTCTTTCCTAAATCTTTGTGGGTATTTCGTTTTTCTACAGTAACTCTGTTTTTGTTGGTTATATTGTAAGTTGGTTTTCTTGCAAGGGAGATAGGATTTCTCCATGTACAACTAAGTAGGTTTCTCAGTTTGGGTGTAGGTTCTAAGGGTCTAATAGGGTTTTAGATCACTGAACTTTCTCTAGGGTTGAGAAAGAGAAGTTTGTAATATCTTGTAAGAAATATATTTGCAATAGTAGAACTCTACTCTAGTGTTGAGTAGAAGAAACTGGATGTAGCCTCTAAGTTTTGAGGTGAACCAGTATAAATCTTGTTTCTTGTTTTAATTACTGCATTCTTTATTGTTTCTGATTGAACTCTGTTTTCTGGTTGTTTAAAATATAAGCATAACAAGTCTTGGATTGAACTTGGATAAGGATATTCATTTAGTTTTGTGATAAAGATCCAAAGGGCATTTTTTAACTCTGATTTTGAACAAGAAAATTTTAAATATCTATACTTAACCAATTCACTCCCCCTCTTGGTTAATTGTAAGTGTTTCTTATTTTCCACATTTAGTGCGTCAAAAATATGGAAAATTACAAAAACCAATAAAATGAATTTAATTAATTAAAGAGAATGTAGGATTGAGTTTCATCGTTCATACCCTCAGTATCCAATTAACATTTACATATATGAATCACTCTCTAACATGATTGATGCACACATTCATTCACTCTGAATCGATCCCTCGCATTCTAGAATTCTAAGGATATTTACCGAATATCAATCCCTTGCATATGAAGTAAATAACCCAGCATTAAATCCTAATCTTGTGCTATTTGCAATCAAAATGTTATGCTTTAATCCTAGCAACGTAACGTAAAGAGTAAAATCATTCAATTCAAATCCTAACAGCACTTTCCAGTCAAACTTAGAATCCAATTTCATGAAACTAGTGATCAAGTATACATATATCAAATATTAAAAGAGATACAAAAGGGTACGAAGATTACATCTAATCCTTTGGAGAAACTAGTCGATCATTGTGTAGAGCAAGAGATCAACATAAGACATGACGAAGGAGGCAATCCCCAGCCCGTTTCTACAAAGTTTCCACTCCTTTTCTCTCTTCTTTCACCTCTCTATATGTTTCCATGGTTGTTCCTCACGTTCTTGGTTTCTTCTCTCCTTCCTTGCATGGCCTTTTATAGGAAAAGGTGGAGCAAGTCAGCAAAACTCGCCCAGGCAAGCTGAAACTTGATGCTGAAGAAAGGTTAACTAGCCCAAGCGAGTTGTGACTTAGCTTTGAAGAAAGATTAACTCGCCCAGGAGAGCTAATTGCTAGCTTGGGCGAATTTGGCTTCCAGAAAATTCTTCTTTTGACCTTTTTTCCCTCTTCTCATGTCTTGGTTGTGTTGGATATCATAGGTACACTTGATACCTATCGAAACATCAAATTGAGTGGAGGAATCCTCCAAAATGTGAACAACAACATTTATAGATGTATAAAATACAAAACAACTAGGATTATGATAAGTTTATAAGAGAATTTACTGAAATCAAAAGATAAGTGCCAACATTATAATCTTGAAAATAACTAAAATATAACACTTATCATTGGTGCGTAGTGTGATGTTATTTTGTTGGTATGTGGTGCCTAAGGGGTGATGATAAGGTGGCATACTTGTATAAATTATAATTGGGTGGGTTACGAACTTGACTTATGGCTTATTGGCATGTTGACCAGTGGAGAGAGGATTTTGGGTTCTCAGTAACTGTGGGTGCTGTAACGCCTCTCTTAACTCTCTCGTGCTTTGTTAATTTTAGATAAAGTCTCGTGACCACTTTGTCTTAAAATTAGATTGGTTAAAAAATTTTCGAAAATCATTTCTCTTTTGCTTGCAAGGGTTAATAGTCGTTTATATCATGAATAAATTATTCCTCTCCACAGTTTAATTAAAATAATAAAGTACAGTCCTGTTAATACAGTCCAAGGTACAGTTCGTACAGTCCCAAGTACAAGCCAAAGGAAAATACAAACAGATTAAATTTAAAACAAATCATCAACACAACTTTATCATCTTTTCTTCATCAATCCTTCACAGCTTATGCTTTCCTGTTCTTCTGC